>KV751339.1:1679077-1697690 GCA_001698575.1 Mola mola
TGGTAAGGAAAACAACGGTCCTGCCAGCGTCTTGATTATATTCTTTGTGAAATAATAAGATTAATTTATTTAGAATGCTATTTCTTCTTACAATACTCATGCAAAAGATATGTTATACAACGATGATATGGCTAATCACAGAAAGCAAAACTCCACATTTCGCTTTCCGTGACATCGCTACACCGTTGAGATAAGACAGCATAAACAATCTCCTTGTCTCCATCTCAGGCGAGGTGTATGGTCTCCTGGAGCAATACTACAGCTCAGTGTGCAAGAGCAGCCTCAGTCGGCGCCCTGATGTCAGCCTCTACTCCTTCATCTACCGACAGGTCAACTCCTCCCTGGCGCCAGATGACTGCAACAGGGGCTCGGCCAGACAACACGTCCCCGCAGACAGCTGTTAAGGTCAGGTGGCTGATGAGTCACCATGCCTTATTGTCGCAAAATGAAACAGTCTTTTAGCTGGTATTTTTATTTCAAATCAGTTTGTTAGGCAGACTCTTAATGAACAGTCTTGGATATCCCAGATTTGGTCATCCATCACTGGTAGCTGTAAATCTGCATGAAAATCAAGCATTCAGATGAAGAACAACTGAACAACTGAACAGCAGAAGGTGACTAGTTATGAACCGGTCTGGCACTGCAGTCCAAGCGGCGTTCATTTTGCTGCTGCTGGTAATAATCCAATGTATAGAGCTTCAATATGGCACAATTGTAATTTTAATAGTGAAGCAAAGGTTGCCATCCATCTTCTGAGTTTGTCATGTTGGTTTTTTTTTTTACACCCACACATATCCAGCTAATTGAATTGGCTGTCAGAAATGAAACTAAAGGAAAAGAATAACATGTATGGTGTTTGGAAAGTTTGGAGCAGCCTCAGGAAAGCATTTTGATAAAAAGAGTAACCCTACTTTTTGGGAAATACGATCTTAGTTTCTGCATTTGTTGCAAAATTATAGTTACAATTATGCCTCTATGGATGCATATTTGCAAAAACCTTGTTGCACTTAATGAAATTGATTTGTTTTCTTTCTGTACCTTCCAGCTGATTTCAAGGCAAAGATATTATTTGTTGGCAACATTAATTATTGAATAGAATTGGAATTGGAAGTGTGAGATTTCCTTTTTTCCTAAATAAAATACATTTCAAATGAATGTGATATTTTTGATATGTCCTCCACCATTCGAATCAAGCCACAAATGCCAGTGTTACATCTCTGTAAAATGAAGAATAAGGGGTGATTGTCCTGTGAGCAAAATGAGCCTTGCCATTTATCTTCTCCCAGCTATTGCTTCAACTTTTCACTCACACTTTAATAAGGTCATACCTTTTATATAAACTGTACATGACGCCTCATTAAGTAAGGAGTAGATCATGAGTCAGAGGCAAGTATTGGGCACCGGGTGATCTCTGTCTTTTCCTCAAGAAGGAATTGCCTTTGACCTTTTTACACTTTGTATTGAGGTTTGACGACATCATTTATTTTCAGGAATATGCATATTAAGTTGCATTTGTAGACACATGTATTCTTTGCACAACATGCAATTTCACAGACAACTAAGCACATTTAAGATAGGTGACAAATTTGATGAAATAAGAGGGCAAGTTTGACACTTATTGAATGTTTATAGCTTTCAAGATTTGTGAATCATAGGCACATTCCTTATTGTGTAATTGCCTCAGAAACAGTTATTTGTCACTTTAAAGATTGCAGTCAGCGAGGTTTTATTGGCTAAATACTTTTAATCCAATGCTAAATTAGTTTTGCCCTTAGAGTGTGCAGTACTGAATGGACTCCAGGGAGCCTGTAAGTGAACGATTGAAGTGAAGATCTTGGAGCTTGGTGCTGTCTCCCTTCACGGAAGCAGGCCTTGGCATAGGTGGGTTTGTTTTTGTGGCTTGCTGAGTTCAATAAAAAGCCTTTGGTGGCATCTCTCCCAAGGGGCTCCACCACAGGGGTATCCTACTGGATTGATCCCTTTGCAGTGAGCCCCATGTGTATCTGACCTTTCGGCTGCCATCTGTCGTAAAGTCATGAAGTCTAGTGAAGTCTACTGTTAGTCTTTGATCACACTTTGACACGACTGCACTGCAGTTTGGGATGGACAGCTTTGGTAAATAGTATAATTTACAGATAAGACTGAACTTGGAAATCTCAGTTCAGAGAGACAGACTTACCTAATTTGATTAATTTATGATGTAGCCACTATTCTATCACAACATTCATGTATCAATGCTGGTTACATGACAGTTGCTCCAGACTGAGATGTTCAACTATTCGATTGATTTCCAAGAAAATAACGTAAGTCCTTTTTTTTTTTCCAGCTATTATCACAGATGTAAAAGAAATATTCTGGCACGTCAGACCTTACACCTCCTCTGGCTTCTGTACATAGCACATTTATTTTAATGAGAATGTAGCTCTCCACATTATGAAGGTTTAGTACTGATGCATTAGCGATTTATTTTGCTAACATTCAACCTGTTAAATGGTGAGATGAAATCAGGGCTACTGTCACGGTAAAGACGAAAGCTTACTCCATTGCGAAAGACAGACCAAAAAAGAAAATTGGTAAATGCCCCATCTTAAGTGTAGCAAAGAAGAAAACCTCCAGAATGATTGTTCATCTGAAGTATGGCAAATTTGGGGTTTGAATTCAAAGTGTAGAATCAGGAGATCAAACAACCTCTAACATGTAAATTTTAATTTCTTTTCTATAAATTATCAATCGACCCCAGGGATGAAATTGAAGGCATCAAACAGTTCATCATTAGATTCTTTTTGAAGCTAGAACCCCATTAAGATATAGTCTGTCAACTTTTGCTTTGTTTCCATCCAAGAAGGTCAGCTCTGGTGATGCAGTATGTTGTTTTATCAATGTTTTTATTCATTAGAAGCTCTTTACTTGACATTCCCTTACCATTTTTGATCACTAGTAGGAAGTCTTTGGATGGTGTTGTGCGAGGTTCTCTTGGCCACAGATTAAAGGCATTATCAGATGAATATTGATATGTTTGATGAAACCCTCTGAGCTCTGGCTTACATTTGTTTGGATGGAAAATATTAGCCAAAAATAGGATTTGTTGTCATGAGCTTCCTTTTGATAATTATTCATACTTTGTCCTTTCCATGATGATCATCCTGTTTTATTAAAAGAGGATAGATGCTGCACATGCAGTTCACCTTGGGCATTGTAGCGCTTCGGGGATGCAGCTTATTTGCAATTGATTCTAATCTTGGAACATCATGAATTATTATCATTTAGTAAATAATTGGTACTGGCACCGACAGTGAACATGTAACAGTAATGAATTCTAATATGAAAAGAGTCAAAAAATATCCCCACATAGGTTACTCAACTTAACATTAGGTTTAAGATTAGTACGTCTAATACTAACATCCTGTTTTCCTGTTTATTTTTCTGTGTATATCTTCACTTTAAGTATTTTTCAAATCATTTTGAACCTTAAAAAGAATCATCATTACTACAACAAGCTAGACCTACTGAGATAAAAGATACCCATCAGTATTGCTAAAATTCCTTTGCAGGCAGGATTTGCCTAATCAGTTTTGTGCCATCAAGATTAACAGATCTTGCTTCATCAGTAAATATCGTCAATGCTGCTGTCGCTGGTTGAGCTCAGCGCAACCTAAATGTTTCACCGTGGTTCCTTGTCCGAAGGCAGTTCCTACGCTGCTCTGAAAACCTGCTTGCATTATCTTTTTGCTCAATCTAAACAGCCTGCGGTCAAAAAAGCCTCTTTTAAGTAAGTGCTGCTCGAGAGGAGTAGCAGGAGGCATATAAATCCAATGCAATAGCAATTATTTATTAGTGACAGCTTTCTTGGGCCATTTTAGTTCAAATGTTTCCACTGCAACTAATCCAAAAGGAAATCCATTTTTATGTGATAGCTATGGCTTTTAACCAAACTGACTGCTTGCTCCATAAGGTCAAGGATTGAGTGAGTGAAGTTATTTTTTGTCCTAGTGTTATTAGATTGCCTATCTATCATTGGAGTGTCGTGTGATTGATACTGACTCAGCTTGAATGAAAGATGGAGCAAGGTCAGAGTACACTAAGGAGAGTAGCTCGATTGCCACTGCAACCTATAGAGGATGGCTGAAAAAATGACCAGCTTGATCATTTAAAATCCACTGACATAATATGTTTTTCATCATGACGAAAAACAGCTGCATGGGCAATTACAGAAGGATGATCACCTCCAAGTGTGTATTCAAACATGCAGTTGAGAGATACTCCCCATATTGCTGACCGCTTAAAACTGAACAGGTATTTTGCTTTCATGCATACTAGCGATTTTATTTTAGCATATATCAGCATTTTAGACCTCAAATTTAATTTTAGATGCACCAGGTGCGAACTTTTGATTTTGCACAGTATGACTGACTTGGTTTTACATTTCAGATTTTATATCTTTTGAACTTGAAGGCATCTCCTCAGTCCTTTAATTGCACACTTGTTGCTCCTTCCACTCACATGGTGGATAACACCATCTGTTCCGGGTCCACACAGGACCAATCATGATTTCAAAAAGAGAAAAATATATTCAGTTCCCTGGCGAAGGGGGAGCTTATTAAAGAATATTAAACTCACATTATGTTTTAGCTTTAAAAAGGTTTTCAATACTCCGATTGCACAAAGTTCTTATTATGTGAGATGTTTAAATATACAGTACACATATATGTATGTTTTCATGTGCTTTGGGTACATTTCCAACACCAGACAGATGTCTCTTTCTGGTTTCAAAGGTGCCAGAGACAGATGCTTCCCAGAAATTTCAAAGCAGACATTTTGCTGGCTTTTCGCCCTTGATCATTTTGAGGCTATTATTAGGTTCCAACACATGTCAGTGGTCATTAATTGTAAGAAAAACAAAATTAAAGTCAATATGTTTGAGTTTATTTAGTAGTGGTGTAGTTAACTGGTAAATAACTTAATTATTCAGGTCTCAGTGCCAGGTCAAAATGACTGTATTGCTGAAATTCCGAAGAGTTAATGGTTCTTTCTTGGTGATTGGGAACCTAACGATTCAAAGTGCTTGATCTGTTGTTCGCTGCATGTTTGCGAGGACTTTGTGACAGTGGACCGTGGGGAATAGTTGAGCTGAGCAGCTGTGGGCGAGGGCCTGTCACGTGTGTCACAGGTTGATTCTTTTCGAGGGTGGAGCTGTCTGCATGTGCCTTTAGTGCTTTTCGGTGGGGCTTTGGCAGAATGAACCTCTAGGCTCCTGCCACACTCTGGGATTTGTTATGGACCTGTCACTGTTAGAGTGGTGGAATACAATGCAACAGCTCCATTTATTGAAAGTTGGACAAGACGTATGTGGAGTGTATAAGAAATTACTTCCTGCATTTCCTTTATTGCTATTCACAGATGAAATAAGAGGAACAAGCAGCATTTGTCTGTTTTTTCTGCCACAGAACTGTAATTACAGTGTTTTAAAAACCACTTGATTCACCTCAGAGGCTGCGTAGTTGGAGTTGGGGGGATTTCCTGGTTAGAAACCCCTGCTGAGCCTTTTCTCTGAATGTCAATTAGATTTCATCTGTGAAAGCCCTGCAGTCCTAACAGAGACATCCTTTTTCATCAAAACACAAATGAGATATGCTGAAGTGATTGCAAGTATCATAACTCAGGGGGATTTATGACTTCTAATTGAGATGACAAGTCCTTGGATAGACTCTTTTATCGTTGCTCTCTGCTTAACATCTCCTGCTCAAGTACTTAATATAGAATTAAGTGGATCATGAAAAAATTAAAAGAAGAGTGCCCATAGGTGATTCAGTAGTGTTGCCTGTGTCAAAATATTTGCACTGACAGGTATAACTATTTAAACTGATAAAATTGTTTTTGCTGCATATATCCTTGGGATAGCATTTGCTCTAGATTTTTTCTTTATGTAACTGAAATCAAATCAAATTAAAAGTATATATTGATGGTTATAATTGGGATTTCTTTCACAGTTTGAATAATTGCCTTGCTTTATACGTGTGACATTGATTGTATAGGTAAATCTACTGTGAATCAGGGTTTACTTTATGCTCTAATATTTAGCTTCATACTGACAAAAGCAGCAGTGAGTCTACAGTATGCCAGCTGATTTTTCTCTGAGTCAGTTTGGAGAAATTGCTCGTCTGTCGTTATATTGGTTAATTGAAAACTACAGAGACAAAGCCTATCTGTCGTGCGCATTGGAGCTGTCTCAAGGGGCCAGTTTCCCTGACAAGTGTGGTTTGTGGGGCCATAAAGTGGCATTGCTACCATTTCTCAGTCCTGCCCTGTTACATGAACCAGTAGATAAACTGACAGGCTTATTTCCACCAGGACACATGTAGATGATCCCATCACTCCAGTGCCAAACACGTCTGGTTTACAAACATATCTTGTTGACAAACTATTGCCAGGGAAAAGCAAAAGTGGGGGAGTAAAGAGAATACCGATATCAATTCGCCGGTCATTTAATTTTGGTACTCTTTTATGGCTAAGTGCATCAGCCCTTTTTTTTCCCCCTCCTCCTCTTCAATTACCCCAGCACCAATAAAATCTCGAGGTTCTGTCTCTGGATTGAGATATTGTTCACTCTGCATGTAGCAATAAGAGTGAGATTTAAGATGAGCCTCTCCACTGTGACATAGACTCGGCAGGGGGATGCTCTCTGTCACCAGATATTGGAACGTCCCCAGCCACTCATTATAGATGGAACCATTACTTTACAGCTCACATTTGGCTTCTCTCTGGTTCACCCGTTATTTACCTTTACAGGCCCCTGGAAGTGAATAAACAGAAATGAGCTTAAGAATATACAGAAAGCATGGGAGCTGAATCACTGAAAGGAAGCTATACAGTATTACCTCACAGCTGTCTGGCCCATTAAGTTCCTAATGGCGTTATATTTCTTATAACATCATCTCTTAGTGCTTAGATTAAGTTCATTTCAGAAGAAACTCCCCTGTGAACGATATAATGTGTCTGTTGATCATATTGTGTGCTTCCCCCTGATGGTGTTGTTTGCTTTTCAGTTGTGGTATATACTATACCAGTAGGATTATGATGGTCACAGAACTTGTTTGTGCGTTTCTGGAAGTTTATTATTCAGACAAGTCCCTCTAATCTGCATAAAAACAACACATCTTTTGACTTTGTATAGTGTGCAGTACACCAACATTGTTGCATTGTATGTCTTCTTGCTTTAAAATAATTATCTTTAATATGAATAACACAGATTAGCTTCGAGCCCATTCAATTAACCTTTTCAGGGCCCAACCATTTCTGTTGGCAGGCCTGGACTAATGTAAAGACTGAGAAGGTCGAAGTAGGACTAAGGATGGGGGTACATAGGCCTTTCACCAAGGAGACCGGTATTCATGTCTAAGTGACGCCAAATGTCAACACTAATTTAATTATTAACTTGCATAATCAATCTCAGCATTTTCTAAACTTTACCAACTAGTATTCTTCTTCCCACTGTTGTTGGAGAACCAGAAATATTGCTTGTATTGCTGCTCGTCCCCAAAACACCCCCCAGTACTGGAGATGTTTGCAGAAGTGGACATAATCCTGCAGTACAGGGACCAACAGTAACCAACTGTTGCTTTTGGGTCTTGGCATTCATCTTAAGACTGGCAATCTTATTCTCAGGCACCGCATACGCAGCAGTCCCAGTGATACGTGGACCCTAGCACATACATCCCAGTCAGTGCTGACACTGTGGTAACCCAATTCCGCAGCTTCAGTTATCTGTTGCAAAGCCACAAAATGCCCAAGAGTGAGTCAAGTATAATCCTAACATACTCAATCAACTCCAATTTGATTGCAAATCCCACCCCATGGTTGTCGTTGATTGTGTTGAACCAATAGATGGTCACTGTAAACAATGATTTGCAGGCAGTGCAACCGTTTATCAGTAGTAGTACAAAATAACTATAAACTCCTCTGTTTTCTTGGGAAATACTAAGTACATTGAGTAAAACCCTTTTTCCAATGTGCATTCTGTGCCCACAAAGCAAAAGCCCTTTGGTGTTATGTGCTCTCTGCGCTTCTTCCAAATTCCAGGAAGGTTGGGTGACACAGAAGCCCCTAGAATGTGGGAAGGGCTTTAAAACCCCGTCCTAGAGGCAGCTCACCGGATAAGGACGAAGCAATGGTGACACCAGTAGTTCAACATGACCAGCTGCTATGGTCACGACTGGACTATCACAATTACTGAAAGTTTCTTCACTTCTTCATGAAGCCGAGGTCATTGACGCTGGAAATCGTCATCATTCTCAGCAGATGAAAATGTCAGCAAGTGTGATAATACGGTGGTTTTAGGCACATGGGAACGGTGGCCTTGACATTGTCTATATCCAACATCATCTTACTGTTGTCACAGTGCAGATTCATGTCATAGTGGAAGACGTGCTCCAACCAATTTTGACTCCTCACAATTGGAAGTGTCTGACACTACACATATAATACCTTCTAAACACCACTCACTGCACGGTTATGACCAAGACACTCAAAGCAGTCAGCATCAAGGTTCGTCCTGGCTGTAAAGCTTAGGCTAGCTGGACATGTGCAAGGTTCTGATGGAGAAAGGAACAATCAGTGGGCAAACTTGCCTGTTGCAAGTTGAAAATAGAATGTGTGACAGTGGTGTCAAAGCCTTACGAATGTTGGGCCTCTCATGTTTTCAAACAGGCTTGTTCTGCTTGACTGGCTAGGTTTGTACCAGTTTCATTAGGCAAATGTTTGGTCATGTTTAAAGGAAATATTTACCCTACGAGTCCAGCAGAGAGCAGAGCTACATAAAACATCTTATTCCAGCGAAACTCAGTCGAAGGAAGGGAAATGGGCTAAGGAAGATCCACTTAAATTTTGCTGTGGAACCAAAAAAAGGAATGGATCCAAGAATTTGAATTTATGAGACAATTGGGCCTTGATGGTTGGATGCACTCTACTGAGTTAAATCTGGTTAAAATATCTTTTATTGCAAAATGTATGAACATTTAACAGCCATACTGATTAAAGGTAGTGCGGCATGTTTCGAAGGATATAAAAACCACAATCAACTTGAACCCCATCTCTGTTCTCCCATCTGCTGAAGTTGCATTTTTAATTGGCTGGATCAGGAAGCAGGCACTGATCCATGGCATTTTGGTTCACTTTCTGGATTCTTGAGATTGATGGAATCATTGGCAGCTGGCTGGAGGAAGCGTTGACTATTGCAAACTGCAGGCCATGCATTTGATCATCTCCTCTACACCCCACACAGCCACAGCTCTGCTCCACAGGGACAATGCTGTTGGGACAGATGGCCACCAGGGGAACTGAGCATTTAATTAAGCACACCCTTTTTTTTTTTTTATAACTCATCTTCTCCTCAGTCAATCCCTTTTTTCACCAACACAAACAATCCCTCCATTTCACATCTGGCTTGGCAGTGTGGCGTGCAGAACCGTTCTGTTGGGGAACTAAGGGAGTGAGGGAATTGGCTTCTGCAAAGCGTGTGTCTCACATGACCATAGCCACAAAGCTTACACGCATGCAAGCCCATGCCTTTTTATTAGCCTTCGTGACAGTATAGCCATTAACTGTCTGGTGATTGTTTTTACTTGTCAAGTGTTATGAAATATCCTTCAAAACTCATGGCCAGTTCACAAATTTCCCTGCATTGACGAGATAGGATTTGTGAGAAGAGAGCAGTGCTCCTAATGAGCTCCTTCCATCTAACTTTTCTCTCTCTTGTCACCTTGGATCCATTCATATTTGGCACTTATGCAGCCGGCTCTCAGACCTGCTCTCATGCTGAACTGGAAGGCCGCGCAGGCAGATAAACGGTTGTTACTTCAATGTGAGGGGAGCATTCAAATAATTGTCTCTTCGCAATGCTTTTGTGGATGATTGACTCTGGTCGCCTGACACAACCGTTTACCTTCTCATCTATCATTGAGACGTGAACTCTCATTTTATCCTCCCTTTATTCTTTTTAAATCTATGCTCAGATCAAATAATCACATGTGCGCTTGAGAGAAGTCAAGGCATTTATATTACTCTGAGCTAAACATGGTGTGTTTATGAAAAGGATTAGTGAAATTCTCAACCTCCTCAGTGATCGCTACTGCACCCTGGCCCTTTGGTTCAATAGTCTCCCTACTCTCTCAGCAACCTCTTCCACTTAGGCCACTCAAATTAGCTCCAGCCTGTTGGTGAAAGGCCAACCACTACATGGACTGTTACAGGAGCGAGGTGTAAATCATCCCCCAGAGGAGGAGCTGTGGCAGGCTGAATCGCACATCCGCCACCCGAGATTTACGCTGTACATCGTAGCGCAGGCCCGCAATCTGGATCTTCTCCACCAGGCCATCGTCAAATTGGTTATTGATCTTCCAATCACAAAATGAATCATACGTCACTAGCACTGTTTAGGTACTACGTTTACAGTACCGCAACTTGCGTTATTGCTGATATGCAGCCTGGAGATCGATTATTGTTTTCAGTCCATAAGAGGACAAGTACCTGCTCTGAACGGGGAGTAAATGGGAAAAGAAATTAGAAGCGGTCTAACTTGAGATGAATAGGTGTCATGCTGTCATCCAGCAGAACCTCATTATAACATACCACAACAGCTGAAGAAACTGTTGACAGTCCCTGTAGAGAAGAGCTTGAAGTTGGTTAGTGTAATGGGGTGATATGCAACAGTGAGCGATTATTGCTGAGGTTATTGTAGATATTTTCAGTAGATGTTAATTGCAGTGCTTATTATAATATTGTATTGCAGTTCTGAATGGTTCAAACTGTATTTTGGTCAGTCATCTCTTAGTGAGGGACACAAATTCTTTACATATCTCTTATTTGTGACTTGTTTCTTGTTTTAATAGCCATAATTATAGCCACTCAGTTACTATATGGCGGTGCAGGAATCTGTCACAACTGTGTGAGTGCTTATATCTACGTCTAACTTAAATGGGACAGGCTCCACAGAAGTAGTCCATTTCAGCTTTTGGCATATTGTGGTGCAGGTTTAATGGGACTTCATTTTTTGCCCAATTAGGCTCCAGGATGGTGTGTAAATGTACCTTCTGCCCTGGGAGCAATTTCCTCATAAATGCCAGAATGGCCATTATCAGAATTCCTATGTGAGTGAAACGAGACAGCTATAATGTAGACTCAGCCTTAATTGAAAGACTGTAAGAACTGAGGTGGTACTGTCTTTGGATTTCCTCTTAAATGTCATTATTTAAAATCCAAGACTGTTGGATTTTTCTTCTTCCTTTACTGTTCTGTCAAGCTCAGTTTCACTTTAAAAAAAATGGCTTCATCATTGCTCATGGCTTCTGAGTTGCCTAATATTTTAATAGTAGTGGAAGTCACATTTGGATGACAGGTTCAGTTTAACTAACTGGCCATTCGTGGAGTCATATTTTCTTCTTGTAGCTGTTATTATTGATTCGTGTGCACATGTTCAATTAGAGAGGCTCATTGCAACTAAACAGTGATTAGTGATTACAATACACAACACGATTTGTAAGAACTGATGGCACCCATGAGTTTTAGAGCATGTCCACTGGTTTGCTGTAAGGACAGGAGGTCAAGTTTTTAAAAACTGTTCTTCAGAGCAATATTGCCATTTTTTAAACATACTTGCTGCCAATGTTCAGTGCAGTGGCTGTCATTTTGTATTGAGGGGAACGTTTCTTTCTATGAAAATCTTAGTATAGACAACGTCTCTGCTTTGCTTTTGTCATACTTGGTTGTGGTGAAAAGCCTCATAGCTGTTCATTTTTTCTTGCACTCTGGTAGGCCCCAAAGCAGGGAGGAGAGAAACTGGTTAGACAGCTCTGCTCCCCTCTCGAGTCGATAGCTGCCAGCAGGTAAGGCTCTGTTCCCGTCTGCGGTGTGGCAGATACTTATTAGTAGTAATATACTCCCATCATCCATCTCCAGGTGGGCTTCCGCCATTGATCCCAACGCAAAGGCTTGTCACGAGCTGCTCCTCACAGTGAAAGCCGTGGTTGCCAGCAGCTTTTAGCTTTTTGGATGACCCAGCTTAATGTTCTGTCAATAAACTTGCAGCTGGACAATTGATTTTAGAACACGCACGACAGCATGACATGTTTTCATGTTGTTTTCAATTACAAATATTAACTCGTACAAACAGAATAAGGCAGAGAGGTTTAATAAGCATGGCGTATTAATCTCTTATAATCATGGTCATCTTAATTCTCTTTTAGTAAGTTTGCAGGGGCTTTTAGTACAGTAGAGTCAATTAGCATATTTGTGTGGGAAATAAAGGAGACATTTTCTCTCTTACCTGAAAAAAAAGGCCATTTCCAGGAAATGATGCTGAATTGTTTCAAAAACTCTCAACTTTACTGCAACACAATGGGACGTGACCCGGCAAGGTGTTATAATGACCAGTCAAATGCGCGCAAGCACACATTTCTGATCAGTTACTTTCTAATGTGTGATTTCTTCTTGCTTCTTCTATGCTAAGATAACATTGATATCTTATGAAGAATATGAGCAGAACTTTACACTTATTTTGTACACTCTGTTGGTGATTCTCAAGTTTAGGAGGCAGTGACTTGTTAATGTGTTTCTAAACAGATCACTCTTGTTTCAATTTGGCATCCATTGTGCAAGTCTGTTCTTACTTCTTCCGTAGACAAATCTGACAACACGATGCCATGCCATCGAATAAGGTGCACGTGGACTAGCAGATGCTAGAAGAGAGAGAAGATTTGTGTTTTGCACTTTAGGATAACCTATGACTTTGTCCCCTTGGTGTTTTGGGATGAATTTCTATTACCAGCAGTCATCCAGGTTCTGATAAGTAAATCAAGTCCGATCAAGTCATTGTTTAATTCATGCTCAAAGTCTCTCGGATTGCTTCTCTCCTTTTTGCCAATTATGTGGTCATGTTGGTTTAGTTGGATTGTAACCGACACTGCACACCCAAGGGATTTACATCTTGAAAAGAAGTATTTCTAAATCATGGGAAATCCTCTTTGCCACTTTTTCTTTAGCTTGCTGCCTCTGCTATAGCACATAATTGACACTACTGCATGCTTCATAGGAAGCATATATGGTTATTGGCTTGCCTGGATTGTCTTGGCAGTTTGGTGCTTATCACCAACTGTTTTCTAATCTATAGGAAATCACCTGATTTATTTTCACCCAGTTTGTATTCCCCATTGAATTGGACCACGTCATGGAAGCTTGACTAAATATTAAATGGTTTTTGGGCACTTTGTCGACCTGGTTCAGTGGTTTAACCAATGGAGAATTAAATTTGGGACTCTCTCCAGAGACCTTTATCAGAAGCCAGTGAAATGAGGCCATCTGTTGGGAGTGTGTTGTTGAAGTGGCCATACTGGGAGCAGACAACCCTACGCCAATGAGTTCAGTTTGTACATAAGAACGATCATTGTCATGGTCAGGCTTTTCAACACAGTTGCCAATGATTTTACTCGATGTTCAAAATCATGGCAGAATTAAACATTTCAGGTCATCTGGAACCATCGATAATTTCAATTTACAGTAGTTATCATGTGTTTTATTCAAATAAAACATTTGGGGTAAATGCAAAGCATTGTGATCACCAATTAAACCGTGAATATATCAGCTGACTGTGAGGTAATGAAATCAAGTGGTTTAACATCTGCACCTACCACACCCTCCAACATCTGAAATTTGTAAGAAGTGGAAGCAGTTATTAAGTTAAAAGTTGATGGTTTAATCATAAGCCCTTTAGACCACTTTCATTCCTTTTCAGATCATTGTATTGACTTGAATATGCAATTAAAGTAATAGATCATATCTCAATTCCCTACATGCAGTCACACTGAAAAAAAGACAAGATTGCACATAAGAACACACGAGTGGTTTTATTTGCAGTAGTAGACCTGTAACTGAATAAGTCCTGGAAGGTGCAACGTATCACAGGCTGCTTTGGAACCTGATTTCTTCCAACTTTAACAGAACATATCAGGTCACTTATAAGTAATCATACAAACACGCAGTTAACAACACATTTTATTTTCATTGTGGTGGTCTTTTGTTTTTGTGGCTATTGCATTGTATTTCCAGACTAAATGGATACTTGGATATTGAGAAAAATTCACACATCACACAACTGTTGTACGTAAATGAGGTGGACGATGGGGCTTCAGTTTTAGCACACGAAACTATCAGTTTCTGCTACATGACAGTTTTATTAGTTTAAGTTGACAATGGCGTCTTTCAACAAAATATCGCTGTGGCCTAAAAAAATAAAAAGAGGTTTTAGTTTTCTTTTCCGTAATGAAAAATATAATGATGAGTCTTCGTTGAGCATTCACTGAATATTCAACAACGTGTTACACAGTAATTACCATTCACATAAATATTGACAAGTATAACAAGCCATGTTAATACTATGCTGTAGCACAATAGATACAATCACCAGATTGACTCACAAGGGTTATTAGTTAAGTTTCATGAAACAGACCAAAGGAAAACTCACCGAATAAAACATGAGTATCATTCAGAGTAGACGGCAAGTTGACGGAACCAATTAACATCAGAGGTAAAACATTAAATATATATATATCTATAGAACATTTAATCTGGAAGATATTCTGAAAAACAGTTTGCATCGTTTCATTTTAAGGCATTTTTTTTTTTCTACTTCATATAACCTTTTTTTTACCAGTACTTTGCTATATCAAATATGTATTTTTGTACTATATAAAAATACAGGTACTATGTAAGAATAAACATGCATGTCTGTCACTTAGAGTTTTTTTTCTTGACCAGCATGGTTCACATTCACTTTGGCTGATGATAGATTGATGCATAACAAACATGTGTCATCTGCGCACAGGACAACAGTTATTGTCACATTTTCACAGCTAAAGACCACTGATTGCGTTCGGCAGTAACATGAACCACCCGAGAATGAAACAAGACCCGTACAAATATAAATGTGCAGAAGAAGCCATGTCACGATACACTTAGAAGAGACATTTTGCACCAAACCAGCATGCATGATGTTGTTTGCCATTATTCAACCTCATGATGTCAGATGTGTCTGAATATCAAATAAAAAAAAGCAATTTTTGTTAATGTAATATCATAGTAGGTTCTATGCCTCTAATAAATTGATTTGACAAATTGCACATATACCCTTCACAGCACTTGCTTTTGTGTTAATTAAAAAAATACCTACAGTTAACAATACAACAATACCCTTATTGTGCCACTAAGTGCAAATAACTAATGTACATGTGAACACAGTGGTTTGCCTCAGTACACTAGATTGTATATATTTGATAAATAAAGCTGCACTGTTCATTGCGCTCAACACTTAACTATTGCTATACTATGAAACGCATACATTATATTGCAACTCCAGATGTGCCACTGAAACCACATACCGTATGTTTTCTCTCTACATACATTATTTCTAAGTAGTCCTCTATGTTTACAGTACAGGTACCCTTTAATACCTTTATATGAATATTTTTAAAGTGCTTCATTAGACAGACCTCACAAAACACACAACCTCTTTGGCAAAAATAAGAGTGAGAACAACTTTAACATAGAGGATATAGTTCATGAGTCACTTAGATACCATCTAAAGTATGTATGTATGATCATTTTTTTTGTTTTTTGTCATATGTGTGTAATTTACACATTATCACTCCATCGATTCACTCCCTGGTAGGGGGGCTGCCCCTCACGTCAGTACTACAAAGTGGGCATGGCTTCAGTTTCCTAAAGGCAGCAGACCTGCAAACCTCAGTCTACCAAGTCAAGAAGGGTCGTATTTGGACCCGATATCGTTGTAATGTCTACAGATATACAGATAGATTGTTAGCCTTCATATACTTTTTTGAAGTAGTTATATACTCTATATTAACTTTAAGGCTTTACATTTTGTTGTTAATGGAACACTATTGCACAAACAACAGACATATGGATGTCTCAGCTACTGAATCTAAAGCTAAAGGCTAAGCCTAGTAGTGCTGTGCGGAGCAGCTGAGTGGGGCGTGCTCTCGTACGATGGCTCACTTCCCTGACCTCTGAGGCCGGCTACCTGCCTGGCTGCTGTCAGCGTTGCTTGTATTGCACAGGTCCCTGATTTCAAGCAGGCCCTCGTTCAGGGCTTTGACAAAAACGGCAGAGCTGGTCCCCGTGTTCTCCCAGAAACTGGACACGCAGAAGAAGATGTGGTCTGACTGCGGGTTATAGCAGGCGCCGTAGCCGTTGGGCACCACCGGGCCATAGCAACAGAACATCTCCACTGTGGTAGGGACCTGGATACACGAGGACACACAGGGTTAGACCAGTTAACCCAGTCAGGAGGACAAGCTGCTCATTACTGGAAAGAAATTAATCATCATTAATCAAAAAATGTATTTATTGGATGATTAATGTTCTGGCTAAATATGTAAATTGCCATAAAATAAGCTTAATTCCACTTTCCACGGAAAATCTCCACTTTTTGACAAGTTGATTGGGTAACTCTAAAATGATTTGGAATTTAATCTTAACAAAGAAACATCTGTGTGTATACACTTTTTATAGTAAGGTATTCATTAAAAGAAAATGTTATTATAAGTGTGCTGTTCAAGTGCTGAGGGGAGCACATGAATTAAACACACCACACCAGAATAAACTAAATGTTTTTAATGAGTGCTGCCTGGTCAAATGACAACAGTAGAGACTGGAAACTGTCGTACTTGCCTCCTCCTCACATATTTGTTCCTGATTGTTGGCCGGTTGTAGGTACGTACAAACAACAAAATATGCAAGAACTCATCTCTCGTGTGGAGTTTCATGATGAGGTACTTAAAAAGGTGAAACGCAGGCTTCATGAACTGAAATATCTTAAAGCTTTATCAGCAAGTTTATCTGTTAATTGTTGCATTGAGAGGAGGACGTTAGAACAGATTATAGATGGATTGAAGCAGCAAACTTTATCAACATGTCCTCACCAGTGTCTCCTCATGAAAGGACTCTCAAGCTGCTTTACATTTCTCTTTTCATCCCGGTGGAGGAATCTGTTTTACATTAAAGCGATAGACCTCAGACTTGACAAGTGTGGCGCTCAATGGCACAGTTTTCTTGGAACGTAAACTGTATGTACGTGTGCATGTACTCTATATTGTACAGATATATAATAATCTCCAGTCAGAAAAACCTGATATCTGTTAGAATAGAATGGCTTTACATGTTACCTGACTGGTAGAAAGGATGAACTGGTTACTGGCCAGGTAGGTCTCGTCACAGAAGATGTCTGGCTTTTCCATGTTGAGCTCACTTGCAATCCGCAGAAGCCCAAGGAGGTGATTGTCTATTGCCATTCCTGTAATAGCCTGAAAGATATAGTTCTGCTTTGTGAACTATTTTCAATTAGGGCCTCGATATGAACATACGTATAATTCCTTATTTTATCTCCAAAGTTTCCCTGCCTTAACTGCTTTCTTTGTTGTGTTGTAATAAGTATTATTTCAACCACAACTGCAGCTCTACATGAGGACAAATGACAAACTTTGTGAAGCCATCTTGAGAAATACATTCAGCAGCTGTGTTGCAAAGATTGACTCATCTCTTATTTCTATGCCTTAAAAAGAGAGAGCATGGCTGGCAGATCAGACTGATATTAAACATGAGCATTGTTCTTAAACTCTCCATTAAAAAAATAAAGTTAAAAAAGCCTGACTTTTTTTTTTTTCCAAAGGTCAGAAAAAAACATCAACTGTGTGGCTTACAAATTAGCATTTCATACCAACACGAGGCCAAGAAGTAGTCTACAAAACCAAGAAGTGATGTTTGTCCTCAGCTAAAATAAGCTAAGCTAAATATAACTAGCAGTTTCTGAAATGTCCAACTGGTCATTGGAGTCTCCAGGGGGTGAGTGTCATACTCAGATCTAAAAGTGTGGGGTAATTTTAACATAATGACCACTTTATTATGGGTGTCTCAGTAATGAAACAAGTGAAAAGCTGATTTTAAATACTTACAGCGATTGTGTAATCAGTCTGGGCATTAATTGCATCCCTCAATCCTTTCATTCTTTCTGAATCCTGTTGAAAAAAGAAAGGCAAAATGATTTATCGATTACAGTAAACAAAAAGAAGAACGCAGCCGGTAAATACATTCTTGCTAGATGTGTTAAATCTGCAGAGAGGTCGTCGGTTTGAGGGGGAATTGGGAATTTGACGTGCAGAGCAGCTGGTCGCACCTGTTTCATTTAAGCAGGTGCGATGAACAGTAATGTGGGAGTTACTCAGTAATTGAGGGTCGAAGTGAGAAAAATGACTCACCGTAAAAGTGGCCCTCTCATCTGTCATCGACTTCACAAAGGCCAGCGCCTCGGGGGTTGCAGAGCGAATGTTGTCAACCCGACCGCCTCGGAAACGGCGAATGGATGCGCTCTCGTAAGTGGACACCAGCCTCCCATGGCATCTGGTTAAAAGGCAGACATGATCACAGAAATATAATAATAATAATAATAATAATAATAGTGATGAAAAAAAAATCTAGGAGTAATTTTGGAGAGGGATCACGAATGTGCTTTACTTGAAAAATGCAAGTTGTAAGGCGACTTGTATGAGCGCAT
>KV751339.1:1697746-1717837 GCA_001698575.1 Mola mola
CTTTTAAGTTGAAAACATCCATGTCGAGATTATTCACCAGCCTGTGGCGGAAGCACAGGAAACATGAAAGCTGGTGTCCAGAGAAAGTATTTGTTTTTACGGTCATGCTTTAGTTTGTGTCAGCGTCACCTCTGCAGTCTGTCTCCAGATGCTGCTAAGAGTCCGTGGATCTGTGGGTTACATTTCCAGAGGAGCCTCCTGGGAGGGAGAAGCTCCCTGATGCTGGACGCTGCTGCCACCTTGGATGGACTCCCCGTTCTGTTCAGTGCAGCAACAGCACTTCAGCGTTTTCCTCAGATGCATTCATTTAAACAACAAAATTAGGGTCTTACATGTGTTTCATCACGTATTCAGAGCACTGAACCAGAGCTATTCCCTCAAACGGCGAATGCTCGCACACGACTCCGCACACCCCGTCCATCCCTACCACGAACTGAAAGAAGGCAGGTCAGCGCACAGGACAAACATTCGCAGAGGTTTTAAAGTTCCTCGAGGGTTTGCCTACCTGCATGGATTTGTCATACCAGCGGTTTGCCCCGTTCTTCTCACGGCCGCCACCGTGCAGCATCAGCAGCGCCCTGGCGGCGTCCCTGGGCTGCAGGCCGCTGGGCTCATCCAGGCACACTACACACAGGCAGCTCTCCATCGCAGCCAGAGAGTCCCTGTTGGTCTGATCTGGATCAAGGAGGGAAGGGGAGGAGAGAAGTCTCTGTTTATTTGTGTGTAAACGTCAGTAACTCCTGAGAGGGGAAACGTATGAGTCCAAACCTTTCGTCAGCACGTCTCTGGCTTGTGCCCATTCGGTTCTGCCATCGGATGTAAGGAGACCAAAAGGAGGGAGCCTCTCTTCGGCGTTTTCTGCCATTTTCATGATTTTCTCCACCTGGGAGCAGACCTCCATCTCGTTGAGCCGCTTGCTGTTTGCGACTACATCCAACACGAAAAACTAGCGAGAAAGAGAGATTAGAGAAATCTTGCGTTTCTTTACTCCTTGACTCTATTACCCAAGATTGAACACTTCATAAATCTCCTGCTAATGTTGCTTTATGATATTTTTGCTGAACAGTATTTAGCTAAGATAATAGCAATAATGGAAGGGAGTAAATACAGCCAGTCATGGCCTAAAATATGGCTCCTTTTCTGCGATCAGTTCAACCCGCGACTCAAGGAAGCTCTTAAAGAGGCAGATTCAATCAGCACTAATTTAGTTAACTGCCTCTATCTCCATAGGGACGGGCCCTTATGTGCCACAGATTGATAGTTCCCAGAACCGTTTCCAAGTGAAAGCTCCTCCTGTGACCTTGTCTGCAGTCATTTTAAAGGCACAGTCCGTGAGCTAAGTGTGATCTAAAGAGCAGCCTTGTACCTGCAAATATAGCAGAGGGGGAGGTTTGTGGTTTGTGGTTTTAGGATGTTTTTTCTTAGAGGCTTGTGGGTGAAATGGTACAGAGCACAAAAAATGAGGTTAGATCACAAAAACCCAACTTGACGTTCTTAACGTTTTTAATCAATAATTAAATAAAAAGCACACAATTAAGATTTTGCACGTACAAATGCGCCATTCACACAAATACAGGTAAACACTTTGACTTCCATAGTCAAATCAAATAGTATTTAGGCTTTTGTCAAGGCTTTACAACAGTTTTGGGTAGCTTGGGTTAAAATTAATACACAGGTTGTGACTTAGCATAGTTATCATTTAGAGATAAGATTTGAAAAATATCTTATATTAAAAAAAAAAAGAAAATTACAAGAAAATTATAAATAAAATCAGTCAAATAATAAACCAGCAATAGAAGTCACAGACCGTATACAGACGGTCTGTGAGCACAGTTGAGAAGTGACAGTTTAAACATGTTCTTTAGATTTTTATCGTATCTTTATCGTATATTTGCATATTTCTTTGATTAACTGTTTTACATGATGTCATAAAGTTCATCATCCTTGAGTTCATTTGAGACACATTTGTCTAAACCGAGTGTCTCTAAATGTTTCCTACTGCCTGTTACTGGAAAATAGAGCTGATGTTCAGAAGAAGGTGCAATAGGGTTGAGATTGTGACTTTACTGACAGAATAGAAATGATATAATATAATAATGTGTCGCTTGTAGCTGGTTTAAATGAGATTCCTTAAGAATTTATAGAAAACTGATAAAGGGATTGTGTATGTGCACTTGTGGCCAGTGTTGCTGCATGTAGCAGTAAATCCACCACGTGTGGTAAGAAATTAAAATAGACTAATATGAAATCTTTACATTAGCTATCCCTCGAACAGACACATCGTCTGGGGTCAGAAATGTGACAGAGTGTGAGAAGTCTCCTCAGAGGCCACCTTCCTGACCTGGTTCTTGCACGCCACGATGATGTGCTCCGGCGCTGAGGAGGCTGCACCCATCTGGACCTTCAGCGTGTCCGTCTTTAACCCCGGGTAGCGGTAGCAGGTGAAGAGACGGTGGTACTGCTCCATACACAGAGGGGTCCCGGCTAGCTGGCCTCGAGCAAAATCCACTGGCAGTGCTCGCCTAAGAGACATCACCGAACACCTCAAACCCTCTCTCTCTCTCTCTCTCTCTCTCTCTCTCTTGCTTATACTTCCTTTTTATTTTCCTCTCACATGCACTGACTTCACAGAGCTACAGGACATGCAGGGTGACAGGAAATCCATTGCAGGTTAAACTTACGCATCAATGAGAGCCTTATAGTCCAACACCCCAATGATGAGACGGGCAGCAAATCTAAAACAGGAGTGAGAATTGCAGGGTTTTCCATAGAGAGCTGAACATACACAGCAAGCAGAGTGTAATTGGATACACTACCATCCCTACAGTAATCATATAATGTTAAATTACTGGGATTCTCTACACGTGCTGTTTTTAATCTGTGTTAGTGAGAGACAGTCCGAATGTGCGAGGGGGCGAAACACGGAACCCCGTCAGGTCTCATGTTGTGTGTCATTTGTCTCTGCGTTATTAAGCTCAAAGCCAGATCGATACAAAGGAGGCGGCGGCAGAGCACCACACCCGTAAATGGGGCCGGAGCGGCAGTCTCCGCGGAGAGCTCGGCCCTGTCACTCCCAATCGAACGAGTGTCCGTGTCAGTAGATTAGCAGCCTGGCAACGCTCCGGAAATATTTAGTTAGTGTGGCACGAGCTGACAAAAGCTAATGTTGAAATAGAGGCCCAGGTGGACTGGCCCAGTGTCTGGTGGAGCACGGCTCATTTAATAATGGGCAGAGATTTAGAGATGATGCTAGTGATTGTTTTTATTCAATTGTGTTTCTTGATCTCTGTAAGTCAGATCTCAATTTGCTGCCGGTTGAAAAAGAACATAAACCCTGTCAGAGGCTGCAAAAAGTGAGTGATGTACTCTGTCGGTCATGGTGTTGCACTTGGAAAGCTAAACCTTTACATTTTTGTGGACGTTATCACCACTTTTAGGTGCTTTTGACAGCTGGACGCCGATACAAACCATCTGAAGGCAAACTTGACAGAAAATTTCATGGAATTATGAGGAATCGTGATGAAATTATTTGTGGAAATTAATGCATTTAAGTATTTTAAGACTGAGATTTTACTTGACTTTGCGAATTTGCCTTAACCTTTTATTGGTTCTAAATGCCGAAAGTGAGAAGATTTTCAAAAATTTCTCACTGGTGAAGATATGCAGTTTCTTTGATTTATACGCGAGTCAGATTTAGATCTTTGGGTTGCAAGGGTTCAAACAGAATGTTGGGAAACTGGTGGACTTTTTTTCCTTCACAGTTAACAGAAGCAGCTTCTGTCAGAGAAGCACCATCAGAATCTTAAGTGAGAGGACGGATAAAGTTGAAAGGCTCATCAGAAGCGAACATTTTGCAGTCGGACAAACATACCTGAGTGCATCTTTGTGATCTCTGAAATTCTGCTGAGGAAACACCATGACGGGACTGGAGTTGACTGGCAGGGCCAGCCTGTTATTCAGGTACATGTCCTCCAGCCAGTAGTCATGCACCTAAACAAAAGCAGGGAAACAGGGAAACGTGGGTTCGTCGAGCGTTTTGGACAGAGGTTATTACTCTCGGAGTTGAGTCCTGTGCGCGGTGGAGTAAAAACCCATTACAGTGCATCACTGCCAGATGAGAAGGAGAGTGGGAGGGTGTCGGCGTAAGAGTGGGAGCCTGATAGATTTCACTGAGCCGGATGAATTGTGGACTGGACGATCGCAGGAATAGAGACTGACGCAACAAAGGGCGAGCAAGGACTCAAATAAATCTTTATCACAAGCTGATCCTTTTTTGGTTCAAGTCTTTTATGGTTTATATGTTATTTTAATGCATTTCACTTTCAATATCGTATTGATCCAACAAAGCACAATCAAAGCTGACGCCGAGCACAAACACTGTTGTGAAAGGTCACATTGAATCTATTTGGTTAAATGATAATGAATGATGTGAATGAAGAGAATTCTATATTGATTTCGTAACGACCGTCTTGAGTTTTACAAATTAACTAGAAAAGGGCACAGCTACACTCATAATTTAATAAAAGAAAACAAAACCACATTTTGCCATAACACACCTACAGCCAAAAGCATTGTATTTATATATTTTTTAAATTACCCAGTTGTTCGTTTTGTCCCTTCTCTCCAAGAGCTTCTTCTGGAGAAGCTCTCCAACACCTCCAGGAGCTCCAAACTTCTCCACGATGGCCTTTGTTTTCTTGAACTGCTCCTCCTTTACAAGGTGTTTGACGCACTTCAAATATGTGTCGAGGGTCTGTTTCAATGGCGGCACAGGGACCTTCGGCAACGCCTGATGTCGTAAAGTCAACAAGTTAGCGGAAACACGCACATCTGCTCAGCATTTCTGTGTTCTTCCCCTGGTTCATTGAAGGGTCATCTGTTAAAGGGGCATTTCGCACATTTTCTTAATGTTTTTATTATTGGAATTTGACTTAATAATTCATCTTGAATGCTTGAGGGGCTTTTGTGTCCCACAGCCTTGTAGGGCTTGAAATCACTCTTTCTTTTTAGATATGGAAATCTTCTCTGTCTGATGTTTGATCATTTGCATAATGGTACTGTTAATGACCCAGCACGTTATTGGGACTAGTGCGTTGGAATTGTAGTATAAGTTGTCGAGTTGTAGATTTCTTGGAATGGGAACAGTGTAGAAATATATTCAAAAAAGAGATTGGTCTGGAAAAACAATAATTTAAATGTAATTTACCAGTAACTCAGTGGTCAGTAAATGACAACACATACACTCAGTCATTAAAGTAATATTAATGATACACTATAAAAAAAAAACCTCATTCAATTCCTTATTTCTAGTGAAACTATATTTGATCATTTATTGATTTGCAAATATTAACTCTTGGGTAGTTGAATCTACAGCGATACATTAAACTCTACAGAACCGTCGAATGTTTGGAGTTTCTTATCTTGTAAGTACCACAGAACTATGAGACTAAGTGACTAAGGGTTTCCAACAAACTAAGGGGGTTGAAATTATTTAGTGAGCTCAGATTGGTGGTTCGTTGTGATTTTTTTTTTTTCCGTAAAACCCATAAATTAACATTTCAACCCTCAGTTTATCAGGAAAAAATTAGAAATCACCAAATCATTAAACAACCCGACAGGAAGATTATGAAAAAATCTGATTTTGCCTCCGAAAAAAAAGAATAAACTTGGATAAACTGCATATTCTTTTAATTACATCCCTGTTTTATTTGCTTAAACGTTTACATGAACTCAGTATTCGAGTGTCCTGGTGTCAGTTTTGCCCCTAGCGGCCACTCCGTGTAAGTGAAGCTGTCGCTGTCCGCGGTGCTGAAGTCGGCGAAGCGGATTTCAGCCGAACCAAGATCCTACCTGTCTGTCCCGGTCTCCGCTCGCCTCTTTCCCCGGGACAGGCATGTTTGCTTCCAAGTCCAGTCAGGGGAAAACACTTCGGTTCAGCCTCCCCTGCATGGAGCACGTTTACACCGTTCAGACAGGGCCAACAACAAGGACTCCGTTCTTCTTCATTCAACGAGCTTAATGCAAGACGCTGCGACCAGCTGTGCATCTTGGAAAACTCATTTCATCTTGATAAAAGCTCGATTTTTAGTAAAAAAGAAAAATGAAAAACTGTTTAAAAAAGACAAATTTGCGGCTCCACTTTGTAAATACATTTAAATAAGATAGTGCTGATATATTAAGATGATATTAAATGCATCTGAGACCGTTTTAGAAAATCTGGTGTGTTAGTCGGTTTGCGAGACGACACGGAAACTTTTTTACATTTTTTTTTTTTTTTTTTTTTGGTGATCAAAGAGTTTGTGTTTCATTTTCCTCACACAAAAAAAAAAAAAAAAAAAGAAGAAATCCTCCTTTAAGATCGAATTCAAAGAAAGAAAACTTACCCGATCGGTGCGCCACTCGAGAAGCTCGGAGCTGCTGCGTGTGGGAAGTTCACATCTCCTCCCACGTCCCATATCAGTGGACCTCTGCTCGGTCCTCCTTCACCTCGCCATGAGGCTGCGAGTCCACGTCCGAGCACGCTTTGGGAAAGATGCTGAAGGTGTGCGCGTCTACCTTCCCCCCCTTCAGGCAAAGAAACTCCTCCCATCAAAATCTATTCGTGGAACATATTATCTCACATCTTGCTTCACCCCCGCCCATATCTGATAATAATTTAAAAATATAAATAAAGCAGGGAGCGCGCCATTCAGCGGTCCCGCCGGTCCACCGAGAATCACCGTCACGGTGCTTCTAACTCATCAGATTTAGGTTCGGCTGTGTTCTGTGCAGCCCATTTTTTTATGTGCACTTGGATTTTCTCATTTAGGTTGTATATATATATTAATGTGTTTATGATGTTTTCATGCTGTGGCCAAAGTTCGCAACTTCCATCTTTTGAGTGTTAAACTTTTTGACTGTTTTCCGGGAAGTTTCATATTATTTCAGTGTAGTGAGAATTTGGTCTCTTTCATCCACTTTGTTTGAAGGAGTTTGTTTTTTTTTCCCCCACATTCTGAATAATCTATATTTCCACATTTCCTTTGATTTCGAGCTCCTGAAAAAGAAAACCAAGAATGAAATCACCACGGTTGCACAGGTCCAAACAGAGATTTATTAAAACCACAGTTGACAAACGAGCACATGTTTGTTCATCTCTCAGAAGACCCGAGTTTATTAGACACGTCTTGACAAAATGTTTCGTACACACACGCGCGCGCAAACACAAACACACTTTATAGGGGTCGACTCACGTTCGAACAATTTTTTACATTGTGCATATCCACATATGTACAAAATCTTATTTTATTGTGACACATTTGATTTGAAACACTTGAGAGTTTGACATGGAGTAAAATAACTGACAGGCCCATTTGATACGAAGTTAAACTCACCAAAATTTTAATGACACAAAAAGAGAGAGAGAGAAAGAAAAAGTCAGGCCTTCGATGTGCAAGTAAAAAAATGTTCTCCGAGACTAAAAATATGGACTATTTTTTGAGTAGGAGGGGGGGGAGTGTGCTGCTTATATTTGGTCCCATATATTCTCGTACGCACATGAATCTATTTATATCTTTTGTTTTTTTTTACATTTGTCGGTGACACACACAGATTGAACGGTGGCTGAGAAATCTTTCACAAAACGTCACATAGATTGTTTGACACAATGAACCCACAGTCAAAAAAAAAAAAAAAAAAAATGATTGATGATGCAGAAGAAACTTTGGGGAAACTCGCCACACGCTCGTGATTTTGGTGACTCGGTGTTTTATCTTGCGCACCGGTACTTACATAAAGAGATTCAATTGCCAGAGAGCCTATCTGCCTCCGCGCGGGGACCGGGAGGCGTCCCGGACCGTGGCCGCTCTAAGTGCACTCCGCACCGGACGACTCTTCCGACAAGCACCGCTGCGCTCCCAACGGTTCGAGCCCGTTTTCGTCTAGTGAAACGCAGTTCCCCGCCGCACTGTAGCCCTTCTTTTTAGCCCTCCTCTCCTCCATTTGGATGGTGTCGTACAGCCCCTGCGGAGCCTCCTCCAGCAGGTTGTCCCTCTCGGAGTGGGACGGCTTCATTTGGCACACCTTGCGCAGCAGCAGCAGGGACGGCGCGTAAAGCACGTTGACGAGGCCCATGCCCAGGTTGAGCTGCACGAAGCCGAGACTGTGCACTATCTGGCCGGCCACTATCGGGCCCATGGCGTACGCCACGGAATAGGAAATATCTGCTAGAGCGTAGACGCTGCCGTACACCGACACATGACGCACGTCAACTAAGAAGGCGAGCGTGGGCAGCAGGGCGGTGTCCACCAGCGCAATGCCGAAGCAAATGCCGCACAGCGGGGCGATGAGCTGCCCAAAAGTTTTGCAGGCGGGGACCATGCAGGAGCTCGCGCCTATGATAACCATGCCCAGAGCCCCGTAGAACCACTGCAAATTGGGATTCTTCGCGGCCAGCTTGACCGTTATGTACACGCCGAGCACATGGGGGAAGAAGGCCGGCAGCCAGGTGAGCCCCATCTCCCACTGGGACGAGTGCATGGTGCTCTCCATCCAGTTGGCTATGGTGGGCTCCAGGAAGGCCAGCGGGATGTTGCACACCGTCAGCGCCCCGGCCACCACGGCTATGTAGGGGTCAATCATGAGTTTGTATATGGGGGTGCCGACCGGCATGTTCTCTCTAGTCCTGTTGGAGAACGGCCTGATGACCGTCAGCAGCAGAAAGCCGTCGGCGAGGCAAATGCAGGCGAGCACGATGAAGGGCACCCGTTTGCCCGCGAACTCGTACAGGACACCCCCGAAGGGAGGCGCCACCAGGCTCCCGAACGAGATGAAGGCGAGGGCGATGCCCAGCGCCGTGCTCCTCTCCGACTCCTCCGTGTACTTGTCGGCTATCATGGCGATCCCGGAGGTGTCGGCGAAGGCAGAGCCCAGACCCTGCAAACTTCTGGCCGCGAACAGCGTCGCGTAGTTCTCCCCGAACGCGAATATGCAGGTGGACACGAACATGACAGAGAGTCCAATTAGGAGGGGGATGTCGTATCCGACCCGGTCTATGAAGGTGCCCGACAGCGGGTTGACCATCAGCTGCAGGATGGCCTTGGACGCGAAGAGAACTCCAATCTGGACGTCCAAGTTGTCCTTCATGCTTTGGTCTTGGCTCGTGCTGTTGGCTGAAGCGTTGGGGTGCTTCCCGGCGCGGACGCGCTCCGACTGCTCGCTCTCCAGCTCGGCAAGGTAGTCCGGGATGATTGGCACGATGACCATGTAGAGCATGTTGTCCAGCAGCAGGGCCACGCAGACGATCACTAGAATGATCCGTCTTTGCCGGTGAGGGTCCCTCATCGCGGTGCCCAGCTGCTTGGTTCTCTCTCCCATCTCGGACAGTTTGACGGCGGCTGATTTGGCCAAGCCCGGTGCTGCTTCTCCATCCATTGTGTGCTTTTTCAATTAGAAACTTTCTTTTATCCCTAAAAAAAAAATAAGAGTTGTGCTTCACACTGCTGCTGCTGCTGCTGATCTCTCAGCGCCTCGGATGACTCATTGGCGTTTCGTCCACATCGGCGTGATGCGCCCCTTCCTCGCCTCGCCTCGCCTGTGCGTAAAGGTTGAGGCGCAGAGGAACCTCATCGGCGGACCTGGCTGATGTCCTGAGCTACTCCGACTCGTCCGCGCCTCAGCCGCATCCGACGCTGTTTCATGATCTCCAAGACAAGAGCTCGGCTTTCTGCACCGCAGCAGAGAGTCTCCGGCTGCCGATCTCACATGGCAAACTTAGTTCGGAGAGATGTTTTTTTTTCCTTTCCCCCCCCCCCCTCTTCTACTAACTCATTTGCAACAGCCGGGACGCCGGAGCGCGCTCGTCTCCGCGTCCATGCCTGCCAGCACCTGTGGCGCGTTTGCGCTCAGCTCCCGGAGCGCGAGTGACTTGGTGGCCATTGGTGCACATTAACCCGGAGGGTCGGCGCTATTTCAGCCCCTTTTGTTTTGGTCTCCCCTTTTCACCGAGAGCTGTGACGCGTCGCCGGCTCGCCCCGGAGTGGATCCCTTCGCCACTTGCCTCTTTTATGTTAATTTCCGACCGCGGCAGCAATCAGTTCAGCCAATAAGAGCCAGCGAGAGAGAGAGGGAGAGAGAGAGAGAAAACAAGCTTTGTTATAATGTCCAGTTTGGGACTCTTGACTTTGGTGTAGAGGAAGATATTTTGCAGTATTCTGGTGCATTTTGTATAGCTGCAGTGATAATGGTTATCTGAGAAAATCTATGTATTAATCTCATTAAGATCACGATGCAAATCATTAGGAACGCGCGCATATATGGACCGTGTGTACTTGTATTGAACCATGTGTTTAAATCCAAATACGACTTTAAACACCACAAGCATGATTTAAACAAACTATTATTACCCTCTAAAATACAAATGTTTAGGAAAGCAATAAGATATTATCTATATTTTTTTTCTGGATTCGTCTGAAGGTCCGAAAACAATGTTTGCAGGCATCCGGAGACGTTTCAGCAGAACGAAGCTGCTGGGCAGCTCCCGTCCCCTCACACACACGTTTGTTTCCCGCTGTGAATGAAAAAGAAACAGAAAATGTTCCCAGAGAACCAAAACTCCACACTTGAGCATGAAAAACACAGCTCTTCAGTGATGGAAATGCGCCTGACGGTCCCGAGAAGCTGAAGGGCCCCTTTTGGAAATTTAACACGACACACCGGCGACACCTTGTGGTGAAAATGTACAAGTACACGAGAGCCACGAATCCCTCATAAACTTAATCCGATGATTCTATACATGATTTTAAACAAAAACGTTAAAATGTTTTTTAAAATGATCACACATGTGTTATTGTAGTCCAATACCAGTTTATGATTAGATATTCTCCCGATGTTTTAAATGTATTCATGATTCTTGTATATAGTCACTTATTCATAACAGTTTGACAACATTATGGTGTAAGAAAAACATTCTGGATCTCTAAGCCTAAAAGGATAATTCTTTTAATCATTTTTTCCCTGTAAGAACTACTCCTTGTTTGCCAGCAGAGGGTAGTGAGGCCTTCAAAATAACCATGTGATCCATGATCTGACTGTAAAACACAGGTGTGCAACCTTCCAAGCGTTCATGAAACTAAACAACTCAGTAATTTAAATTATTCTGGTGATCCACTGTAAGATTAGGAAGAAATATAAATATTTTCGTGTATCATAAAATACAATAAAACATTATTTTCTGTAAATAATGTTTGTAAAAACAGCAATTTAAAGAGATCAGTAGTTGAATTTCTCACAGTTCGTAGGAAATGTCAAACTTGCAAAACATATTTGTTATATGCTGGATTATTATTTTTAGTATTTGTCTCCATTTAAATAAATTATAATAGAAATAAGTGAAAATAAGTCCTGGAGATTTATCTAATGTATATTTTTTTATATGCTATTTAAAGTTTCTTGCATTATGTGGCTGTTACTCACAAATTTTTTATTTATATAGGTTTTTACCATGACTTTTGTCACTTTTATTTTTTTTTTGTGAGTAATTTAACACTTTAGATAATTACATTGGAACCGGAGGGACGTTTCCAGCATGTTCAGTGCATGATTTGATGCGGAGTGGGCAGCATTAATAAACTAACAGGCAGATTAATGCACCACAGGAAACAACTGCCCAATTTCTCTAATGAGAGGTTCTTGGCACAGCAGCGCTCATCATATAAACACCTTTTATAATATAGTTTTATACAGCAGCCACGTAACGTGGATGCAGAGATGCGCCTGCACCTAATCCCCAGTAACCCAGCAGCGTCTCAGAGGGTTTAAGAATGTCAGTTTCCTCCACTGAGTGTTTCGATCGAGCTTGGCTTTCTGATGTTAAGATGATATGAGAGGTTTACATGAGCCAAGACTGTCTAAAAGGCCGGTGACGCAAATACCGCAACCCCCCTAATCCAGATTACACCCTGGCAGTAATTCTTTCAAAATGAAATACACAGGAGAGATGTGCACATGTTTTTCGAAGCAGTTGTGGTTGAAGGAGAAATCACCATGAGACGCATGCACAGTTATATAAGGTCTTTGTTTTGGTCATGTGGTCTCTCTCTATCATCTAATCTGACCTGTGGACTGTTAATATGTCGTGTTTAACAAGAAAACATTTAGTCCAGCGTCTGCTTTACACTTCTGATAGATCTCACCTTTGACATGGACTTTCTTTCGCGAAAGTTGAAAGCTCACCATTATCATTCAATTTTTATTGAATGTAAACATTGCTGGGTCAGTACGCAGTTGATCATTAAGCCGGGAGTCGAGTTCTCTGCTCCATCTTTATTCACTCAAGTCTGTTTTTCTCCATCACTGATTTTCTCTCCCAAACTAGAGAGCTGCAGCAGTCGATCTCGTGCATGTTAACAGTTGGGAAATTAAAGTGCTCTTCAACCGCAGTCCGCAATTTAAAAGATCCTGATGCTTTTTGAGTTTTGGGAATATCAAATTCAGCTGCAATTAACAGCATTAACTCTTACTATGAGATCTATCGTTTTAGGTTTCAGACAATTAAAGTTTTCATCATTTTGCCTCAATACGCCACCACCACAACCGATTTGAAATAAAACAGTCAGGATGTGATCCAAGTACAGACTTACAGCTTTAATTCAAGAGGTTTCATAACAATAATGGCATTAATCATTGAGGAATTACAGCCATTTTTTGCAGAGTTCCTCCATTTTCATGGCCAGGTGTGGTTCGCGCCCTCGTTGCCTGAAGATAGATGAAGCAGATAAAAAGAGTTGGTTTCAGGTGTTGAATTAATATTTGGCAGCTGTTTGACTGGAGGTATAAATATGAAGTCCAAAGAGATATTATTGCAAGTGACTGAGGCCATCAATAGGCTGAAAAAAACAAAAATAAATCTATCAGAGAGACAGCAAAAACTTTAGGAGATGCCAAATCAACAATTTGGTACATTCTTTAAAAGAAAAAATGCACTGGTGAGCTCAACAACATCAAAAGACCTGGAAGACCTTGGAAGACAACTAAAGTGGATGATCGCGGAATCATTTCCTCTGTGAAGAAAAACCAGTTCAAAACATGGACACAAGTGAAGAATACTGTGGAGAAAGGAGGCGTATCATTGTCAAAGTCTACAATCAAGAGACGCCTACAGGAAGGCCAGATTAGACTTTACCAGAAAACATTTAAAAAAGCCTCCCGAGTTCTGGAATCAGATGAAACCAAGACAAACTTGTATCAGAACGATGGGGAAAAAAGTGTGGAGAAGGAAAGGAACAGCTCATAATGAAAAGCACCACATCATGTGTCAAACATGGCGGATGTCTTGGGCATGTGCGGCAGCCAGTGGAACGAGCTCACTGGTGTTTATTGATGATGTGACTGCTGACAGAAGCATCAGGATGAATTCTGAGGTGTATAGGGCTAAACTCTCTGCTCACATTCGACCAAATGCTACAAAACTGATGGATGGTGCAGATGGATAACGACCCTAAACATACTCGAGACTTTTTGAAGGCAAAGAAGTGGAATATTATTATATGACCGAGTCAGTCACCTGATCTCAACTTAAGAGAGCAGCTTTTTTTCTTTAGTTACTGAATGCAGAAAGACCCACAAACAAGCAACAACTGAAGGTGGCTCCAGTGAAGGCCTGCCAAAGCATTTCAAGGGAGGAAACTTTACTGCAAGTATTAAAAACTACGGTTATATTGACAATTGTAAGTTAATTTGTCCAAATACTTTTGGGCCCCTGAAAATAGAAGTAGTTTGTGTGAAATGGCTGTAATTCCTAAATGCCAAACGTTTGTGAAACGTCTTGAATTAAAGCTTAAAGTCTGCACATTGATCACATCTTGATTGTTTTACTTCTATTGTAAATCTATTGTATGTGTGTACAGAATCATCAAAGTGTGTCATTGTCCAAATACTTTTGGACCAAATTGTAAGTTAAAATGGGCCTTTATTGTCACTTTTTCCTGTTCTGTAACTCTAACCGCAATGCAGGCATCATTCATATCCTCAATATTATTCATTAACAATTTAGGGAAGGAGCTGTACCCAAGGCTCATTTTAACGTGTTTAAATTGGATTTTACATTCGAGTCGAAGGTGGTAAGAGCTTTATTGTTTTGTCTGTATTTCTAGCAGTTTGCAGATTAGAAACAGCTGGCAGTTCACTGTGTAAGGGAGAAAAATATGGAGAAGACACCGTACAAATGGTCAGTTGAAAAATTTGAGGAGGTGCGTCTGTGATTGGACAGTTTTGCTGCTCCAAAACATTCCAGCAGTATGATGAATGGACACACTTTGACCTGATGTAAGACGTTTTTTAGTGATTTGGGCGACTCATGACCTCAGCAGGTCTACATTTCTGGCCCGGGGCCCTGCTGATCTGCTGCTCCAGAGGTGAAAATCTGGCTGATTAACTGACTCATGGACGTGTCACATGTGCACCCACGTGTGGCGCGGTTGCTCTTCGTGCTGTGTCAGCTTTTCTCACGACAGATGCGTTGCTTTATTTCACTCCCACCGTCAGTCTGTAACTAGCTTTAGATTTAGAACGCTTATCGTTGCTATTCTAGTGGCCGGTGATCCACATCTACTGGCTGCCTGTGGACCAATTTAGTTGTTTGCACAGCACACCAGGAGCAAAGCTCAGTGAGACTCTAAATGTGCGTGACAAGACCTCCTCCCTTCCTCCGGTGAGGCTATAACTGCTGCGTCTATCTACAGCCCTGACTGAATTAGATCACTGGTCCACAGTCACTGTGTTGTATTAAGCTGCCAGTCAAAGGGACATTTTCCAAGAACCTGATACTAATCTGCTGGGTTCCTTGGCCCCTTTCCTGAGATTTCCTGATCAGTAGAGTTTACGAGGAAGTAAAAAGTACCTGCTGATCAGGAGAGCTTGTTCAAAAGATGGAGGCCATTGGACAAAGGAGTTAACTGCATATCAGGAATCCTGAGTCAGCTTTTGTCCCCCCAAATTCACACCTAACTTTCAGCTTCTTTTTGACACTTTTATAAACAATAATGCACAAAGTTTGCAGCGTTGCTAACAACTTCCCATGGCTGCACATAGCAGATGAGAGCTTCTAAACGTTAACATCATGCTAAGCAGGCATGAGATTTGACCGTATTCACCATTTTAGCCTGTTAGCATGCAAGTGATAACTGGAATACTATTCAATTTCCAGGTGTTTGTTGGAAAGATGAACAAAATGAGTGCCACCATGACCTCATGGTAACACCAGAGAAGTTAAGACAGAGGTTCCTCCTCTGGGGACATGGAATTAATTGAGTTCTTTAAAAAAAAAAAAAAAAGGCATGAAATTAGCATTAGCATCAATTAAACTGCACCACTGATGTTAATTTGTCCTGTTTTGGACGTTAAATTGTAATGAAGCCATCATTCAAATCCTTAATATTATTTATAGAAATTTAGGGAGGACATTGTACCTAAGGCTCGTTTTGATTTTAAATTTTTAAAAAAAAAGAAAACAAAAGAAGCATTTCTATGGCAGTGAATCCCGATGAACCTGTGCGACCGTCTCAACGTGGCAGACTCCTCCGCCATAGACGGTGAGAGGATTTCACCCGCTGCAGACCGCCTGGCATGAACGTCAGTCCACCTCTGGGGTCAGTGTGACGGACTCTCCCTGTGACTTTTTCTCTGGGGGACAGATGAATATAGCAGTTTTCCTCTCCGTGCCCTTGCTGACACTGTAAGACCGATGACACTTTTAGAAAAACACCGTGCCATCCTCGTGAAGGGAGCTGGCTCCGTTAGTCCTCAAATTTAAGATTATCTTAAACAGATCTACCTACGAATTCATCAATTTCTGATTTGACATAATTTGCTACGTGGAAATAAGTACACTCTGTGTCAGGAGTTGACTCTAGTGTAATTGCATAATTCAGTCTTAGCACAGTGAATGCCTCCTTACCCTTAACAGACGTTACATAACCTCAAATTGTCTGAATGACAACTGAATAATCTGCTTAGTACAGGCTTGAGACTGCTGTGCCATGAGGAGGCGTGTTGGCATGCTGGCCAGCTGTCGATATTGGGCCTCTTGCTTACAGCAAATCAGTTATTCATGTTGAAAAGCACCTTTAAGAAGATGTCGCACATAGCAGAAGAGCAGCAGCAAAGATGTGTTTATTGTAAGTGGTTAACATGAACTGAGGAGCAGTTGTGGTAAAATACAAATTATGTGTAAATGGATAAATTAGCTGCAACACAGATCAACCGTGAGGGGACGGCGACAGCTGGAAATGTAGAGAACACGTGTTCAGCTACCGTCATCTGTCAACATCTCAGCAGCGTTTAAAATGCCTTACTGACGAATGAGGAAACTGTTTTCAGAGGAGGTGCTGGTTCTGGATCATACGGAGTTTTCTTTCATTTTGACTTTTTAATAACTGGGTCGACGATTTTCTGTCCGGTGAGGAAGTTCCACACGCCGCCTCGGTAGAACTCATTTCCAAATGTATACAGGAGAGCGTTGAAGATGGGGTTTGTCTTTGCGACAACTGGAAGCACCTGCAGGCAGAAAAACACACTTCTGGTTTTTTTTTTTTGGTCATATTAAAAAGGTTTATTATAAAAGTTGATATTGATTCTGTAGTTATGGCAAACAATTCATCAGTTACAAAAAACACTGTATTCATCAAAGTAATCGCTGACATTTTATGTTGCAGAACTTCTGTCTCCCTCTTCAGGCAGAGAGAGTAATTACAGTCTTATGATGCCACAGGCATCATACAGCACATTTCTGTTGCCACAGACATCAGCATCAAACTCCAATTATCCTAAAAATGTAGTTCAAGCAACAGACTCTTGTTTACGTAAAAGCATCCCACACTTTAGGTACAAATGTTTTCTTGAGTTAAAAACATCAAACATTTATCCAAACTGCTTTCTTTGGAGGACATTCGGAAAATTTTTTGATTTGATATACGTTTGATTTAACTGGAGCTTTAATGAAGACAGTATGATCATTTGACTGCCTTTGCGTTGCCAAGATCTGGCAATGCAGTGATACCACTAATGAGAATAACTTTAGCAGTGGAACAGTTGCAACAATTGTTTCAATTAAGTCAGTCAGTAAGATAAATTCTTTCTTCCTTTTTATGGCGTTTTGAGAGCATTTACTCCCAAATTGTTGGACTGAATTAAACTGAACAAATTCTCACCATTCTTAGCTTGGGAGATACAACCTTCACGTTCTCAAAGCAGGCGTAGATGCACATGAGGACGTAGGGACCCCAGCACATCAGCATCACCCTCAAGGGCACACTGGTGTTAAACTGGAAAACAAAGTGTGTTAAGGTTGATGTTCCATTAGTATGAACTGGTTTAGGAGCAATACAATGTTCAGCTGGAAATGAAAATACAGGAGCATTAAAGTCAAGTTTGCTACGCATCTTCAAAAAAACTATTACGTTCCTATTTGCGTGAATGCTTTCTGCATCTAATCTTAAATTGGTAGTTTAATGTGTTGGGAAAAGTTAGGAAGGCTCCAATATTGACATGGTTGACTGGTATCAATCTAAAGGCAAATAAGCTGGCATCACTGATTCCAGTGGACAATTTTTGAATAAAGTTTTTGGCCCAGAAATTCTGTATTGGTGCCTCCTTTGGAAAAAAAAAACCCCAAAACTTTATTGTCAGAAATTAAATAAGAGCATCATCTGGTTACCTTAGGTTAACATCGAGAATCAGAAGGAATAGGTTTGTAACTAGCAACACTGTCTGCAGACCAAACATCCCTCCCAGCATTTCCTCAACTTCTATTCAGAAGGAAAACTAATCTTCAATGTTGCATTATTTGCATGGATTTGGCAGACAGACTGTTTGTGCAGTCTGTGTTTATTCACCTCTATGTACAGATTGTGCAGACATTGCACCACGAGCTGACTGCACCCAGCCAAGAAATTGTTCCAATGCATAACTCCTCCTAAAACACGTCATCAAAAACAGGAGATCGTACTTGTAGATAAGGGAGTTAGCATTTTTCCCTCCGCGTTCCAATTTCAAAAGTGAAGCAAATGAAGAAGTGCCTTAAAGCTGGATTCTTTCTAAATTCCAGCAGGGGGCGCTTCCACTGGTTGCAAAAAAGAAAAAAAAAAAGTCAGAATAAATGGGCCAAAGATGCCCCCCTACCCAGTCGATTTTCTGCCTTACGTAGCTGTTTTGAAATGTGTTTAGGGTCTCAATCTCCAGGTTATAGACTTAGAGAAGAGCATATGGTCGTCATTTAGAAAATCATGGCCCTGTTAAGAACAAAATAAATGATAAAGCAGAGTCAACTGTGGGTTGTGACCCTATTTTAAATTGTCAATCAAGACGGAATTAAAGCGTACCTGCTGCTGACCGATGGCTCAATGTGTATTACTTTGTTCCGCATTTAGCTGTAGCACAAGCTACTCTGAGGATTCAACTGTTCAATATTACAGTGAGAAAATTTTATTTTGGCCTACTTTTTTTTTTAATCACTATCCACAATTATTGCTTTAAATTATTGTCACGTTAGTGTTTGTACAGATACGTATCTAAGCGCGCTCAGGTAGCCGGCAGAGAGCTGGGCGGTTTCTCAGTCAGATCCGGCCCCCTCGGTCCTCCCCAGCTCCAGCCAGGGAAACCAACACACCCGCGCCCGTAAGACCATTCTCGAGGTTCAAAACGGGTAGTTCAGGAACCAATGGGTGACGTCACGGAGGGTTTACAATTGGTTCCGGAATAAGAATAACCACTAATAATCCCAAAAACGTCAAAAGAAGAGATTTACTGCGATTACTCAAGGGGCTGTACCCTGTGGTGATGGATCTTCTTGAAGTGTTTGTTGATGGCATCGTAACACGAGCACATGGTGATAGCTGGCAACATCAGGTAGAGCACCACCAGTGTCAGCATGTAGGTCACATAGTCCCTGTTGAAATGACATAAACAGGAAAACAATATGAAACAAGCTACATTTTTATCACAGCATCACTGATGGGCTGGTATTTTCAAATAAATCAATATTTATGAAAACAAACCGGTCGTTCTATGGCTTTCGCATCATCCCTCCATTTCTATTAATCTACCTGTCCCCTCTGGTGTAGTCCAGAGTGCAGCAAGTCCTCATAGGCTCAAAGTCATAGACGCCCCACCCCATGAGAGGAACGGCAGCCCAGAAGATGGAAAGAATCCAGATGATGCCGCTCATCGTCAGAGTAGTACTCCAGAAGAGCTTCTGTCCTATAGACTCAAAACAAGCGACATTTGTTTATCTTTGAAAGAAGATACACGTTTATGACATATACAGTGGTACATATTGCAGCATTTGTCTGCTTTGCGCAAGCAACAAAAGCAGGTGTGCCATGAAATGATTATAGGAAGTCTACAGAAACTTAATGAAATGCTGAAGTGAACCTTAAATACAGTTGCTGTGATGGTAGCCAGAATATTTGGTTTTGCTAAACTGGTCTCAACATTCTTCCAATGCTTAGTTTCCGTTTATATGAGATGCCACATAAACCAGAATGTATTCTATTGTTGGCCACTAGGGGCGTCGCAGCAACTTTATTCTCATAGTCTGTTACCACGCAAAAATTGCGTCACTGTCTTTCATAATAAAACAACATTGCGGCAAATTCAGCTTGACAACATTAGCGATTTAGATGTTAAAATACTGAGAGTTATTTTTATTTCTGCTTTCTTTTGAAAAACAAACCATTTTTATTCTCTCCTGCTGTGCACACGCATATAGTTCATTTTTCCCTGTGCCCATGAATTTTTTTAGGATAATTTACCTGTTACAAAGCGTTTTTGCAGGTTATTCAACAGGTACCTGTGTGGCACCCAACCCTAAATACAACATATAACCATCTTACAAAACTGATACAGTGAGTGTTGTGGTAGCAGCAGCTGCCAATTTATCTACCAGACACAGAGCAAAATTCACTTAGAGTAACAACGTCCGTCTGTCTGCTGTTTTTTTTTCTTTTATTTAACGCCTAAAACAACTGACCACCTTGAGAAATAATACTAAGCCTAAAACATGGCAGATTTGAGTCAAATGCTGTCATTTGACCAACTGGGAATCAATACATAGTGTTC
>KV751339.1:1725634-1737972 GCA_001698575.1 Mola mola
ACTGGGAAGTACGAGATCGAAAGCTACAGCATCTCCGATGACGCTTCTCGCGGACGAGGCAAGGCGTCCAACTCTCAGAGGGCGACGGAGGTCGAGCAGGACGCTTTGAGTAACTTAGCAGCCAACGCCTCATCCTTACAGCAAGCCCCAGAGAAAAGGGTAGTGCGTTCGGTGAAGGTGATTGGCGACACCGACCACACCGTCTCTCTGAACTGGCGAGCCCCTACGGCCACAAACACAACAGAATTCAGTGTCCTATATGCGGTGTTTGGCGAGAGGGACATGCGTCGCATCAACGTAGGCGCTGGAAAGAACCGGATCACCATTGATGGCCTTGTACCGAAGACAAAGTACATTGCTTGTGTTTGCGTCAAAGGCCTGATCCCGAAAAAGGAGCAGTGTGTAATCTTCTCAACAGATGAGGCGGCCAGTGCTAGTGGCACTCAGAAGCTCATTAATGTGGTGGTGATAACCGTGGCGTGCGTGATTGCTGTCCCCCTGACACTGATTGTGTGCTGCGGGGCCATTAAGAAACGCTGCCAAAAGCTGCTCGGCCGAGAGTCCAAGGACATACAGGACTCGTATGTCACGTTTGAGACCCTGGGCCCGGGGTCCAAAGCTAAAGGGATGGAGGGCGAGTACCTGACCAGGCTAAATCCTGACGAGTCCAACAGGCTGCTCTCCGCGAGGTCCAGTGTTGACTCGGAGGCCACGGCCAGGACTGAGGGGCCACCTAACGAGTACTTCTGCTAAAACCAAACGTATGCCACAAGCTTCAGAGGATGGGCTTTGTCTTTTTTTTCCTGGCTTGTGATATGAATATGAAAAACACTGTTCTCAGAGAATCAAAAGACTCAGCTGTTCCCTGTCTGGGTGGGGGGTCTTCAGAAGACAATAATGGCTTTACCAGCACTGGATGTATGAAATCGTTTTACAGCCTTGTGGTGATAAATAAAACAAAACAAAAAAGAAAACACCATTTATTTGGTGGGCAGCAAAAAAGGGAAAATGTACGCACTGACACACAATATTGACATTCAATATTTGCATGTAATGTAAATGTGTACAAAAAACATGTTTGTTTTTTTTTTAATTCTTCATGCACTTTTAAACATGCTTTGCAAAGGAATATCTTGCCCTAAACTCTCTCCAAATCTTTTTTTTTTTTTTTTTATCCAAGATGTAACCTCTGCATTATGTTAAAATCTTTCAGCTTTTAGAGATGGAACCAACAGTTCTTAGTCTATTTTGTATGTCAAGTACACTGTTAATGTGCCAGGTTTACTGTTGGATAACAAATATACAGTAAATCTACATTTTATAACGTGTAAAAATTTGTGACCTGAAATATATGTGTATGTACTGTGTGAACGTACTGTATAAAAAATAAAATGTTTTTATATTTATATGCTCTTCGTCTTTCTTTTTTTTAATGTTAAAATATTTCTTCAATAGAAATATTGGCTGAAATAGTACATTAGCTTGTTAAATGTCAAAAAAACATATCATTTAATGATGTAAACATGGGTTATGCTGATCACTAATTCAATGAAAAATGATATGAATGTAGGAAAAAATAACCCCATTTGATTAGCTAGTCTGAGCTAGGTCAAGTAGCTTTTATAAACTAAAATGTTTCGTAAAGCCTGCATGAATTTGTATACGGTACATTAGCATTTAATTCAAAGCACCGTGTCTTGCAGCCTCACATAGTAGCAGCTAGCATCTTAGTTTTGTCCCTCCCTGAAAAATAAAACACGTCCAGCCAAACTAATCGGGGATGACCTGCATCGACGATCAATCGATCAATCAATGCTTGATTGATTACTGGGTGGAAGCTTATTTTTTTCCAACATCAGTTCACTCTAATGCCGGCCAGCAAAAAGCTTAGACGTTTGAGGACGGTGTCCGTCACAGATTGAAACAACGGTTCCGTAGATGTCTGTTGTCACAATTGCTTTATGCTGATTCGGCCTCGAACAACCTGTGAGACAACCAGCGTTGAGATTATTGAGGTCAGATTAGAGTCCTCTCCAGGCATCTGCCTCTCTGTGGCCCTCCCTCTCTGCGCTGCTAAGCCCGACTGCCTCCGGCCCATTTGTTGCAGATGGGCCTCCTGTCATGTCAGAGCCTGTGCCTCGGCTAAATGAAATGAGACTGATGCGAAGCGGTTCTGGGTCATACCTGAATGTGGAACTGCAAATCCGATCAAACAGGACTCACTGAATCTTGATTGTGTTGCGTGTTTTCATGCTTTTGAGGAGACAATTTTATCTAGACAAAGTAGATGACTGACAGAAATACACCTTACTCATGTGTGTCTATCATGTCACTTGTCTTAAGTGTTACGTCGGGGAAGATTAAGGTAATAGGCTTTCTTCCATGCAGCCTCTTGGCATGCGCTAACCTCGCAGGCCCTGTCTCACGAGCTCCTTCACGAATATGGACATGTTTTATGTTGCACTACGTGCAGCGGTTTTATTTAATCTTTTCACCCTTGGATCATCCACTTGCCTGATTGGCTGCTCCTGCACAGATGATAACCTGGGAAGGTAAGTGATCACTGGAACTACTCAAATTAAAGTAGGTTATCTGTGGCGATGCCCTGTTGTCACTGTTGTTTCAAATTTATCCCGCACCAAATTGTTCTAAAACCTTAGACAAACAAAAAATTGGTGTTGCATTTGTATGTGTCACTTGAAGATAAGACACTTGTTATTAGCTCTTGAGTAAACACATCTCATTTCATCATTCTAGGTCATTACTATGTATGGAAACCTCCATGGGACAAATCCCACAGGCCATCCCTCATGATTTCACTAAAATTCGAATTGAGAACTGCCACCTGACAGAATTACCTCGAGGATCTTTCTCTAAAGTTAGTGCCTTGGAGTTTCTCTGGCTGAATTTCAATGACATCACCCTGATGAACATCAAAAGCCTGGAGGGGCTGGCCAACCTGACTGAGCTCCGGCTACAAGGGAACAAGCTAACTTCAGTACCGTGGACGGCGTTTCAGGACACTCCGAAACTAAAGATCCTGGACCTGAAGCACAATCGACTCGACGTCCTGCCTGAACACGCACTGAGACACTTACCTGCACTGACCTACTTAGATTTATCCTTCAATCATCTTAGTGTCATATCAAAAGACGCCTTCCTTAACTGGCCCCTTTATCAAACAGCAAAGAAAGCATGGGGGAAAGAAGGGCTGGTGTCCAACGTGGTTCTGGCGCTGCACGACAATCCCTGGCTGTGCGACTGTCGCCTCAAAGGTTTCGTCGAATTCATCCGGGCGGTCAGCCCTCCCATCATTCTGATGAACTCTTATTTGATGTGTTCGGGCCCCGCTTCCAAAACGAGCAAGTTTTTTCATGAGATCCAGTTAAAAATGTGCACGAAGCCTGAGGCTTCTGCCCCAGAGACTAACATCACTTTACCTCTCGGCGCAAATGCAACACTCAAATGCTTAGTCAAGGCCAGACCGAGCCCGACCGTTCAGTGGATATACAGTCTGAAGAATATAAGAGGATTTGTTGGTAAGTTGTTTTTTTTTCTGTCACCACTATCCATTAAACTTTTGTGACCCCGCTGTGGGAACACTTAGTGTGGTATATGTTGAGGCTGTTTCTGTTTGATGACAAGATACAGGAACAGAACCTTGCTTAGGGTTACTTTACCATATCTTTGCCAAGTCTCCGATTTAAAAGCAGTATGCACTGACACCTTTCTTACCCTTGCAGCTACAGAGACTCAAATAAACGAGGAGACCATCACGTCCCAGCTGGCGATCCCCTCCCTTCATGTGGCAGACCGAGGTGTCTACACCTGCGTGGCCAACAACTTCGTTGGCAACGCCTCTGTCAGCATCGCAGTTAACGTCAGCTCATTCAACTCGACGCTTCCTCTCCCTCCGCCTGTTCCCATGTTGTCATCCGATGAGAACGCCTACGTTGACATCCGCATCGCAAAGCAGACGGTTTACGGTGTCACTCTTGAGTGGCACGCAGCAACGGACAACCCGGCAGAAACGTGGTTCACGATCCACTTTGGCAAATATGATTCGTCTAAAAAGGAGATGATCTACATCGGCCCTGGCATCAACAGCTACTCCATCAACAACCTGCTTCCAGTTACCAAATACGAGGTGTGTGTCACGCTGAAGAATCACCCGCCGAGGGGTGGCCAGTGCATCGTGTTTGTGACAGGAAGTGACATCAGTGAGCTGGAGCAAAGGGAGAGGCTCATCCACATCGTCGTCATCGTGTGCGCCATGGTGCTTGCGGTGCCGGCCGGCATGTACGCCTGCACCACGGAGGCCAGGTTCAGCTGCGTGGATCGTTGCGTGGACCTGTGTAAGAAGCGCGGGCTGCACCGAGAGAACCTGCAGGGGACGGGGTGGCAAGGCACCTTCGACAGCCTGCAGGTGACCAGTGATGAAGGCCTGTGCAGGGACTCGGAGGGAAGGCCGAAAACGAAGCAGAAGTCTGAGGATAGGTGCAAAAGAGGAAGCGCGGCTCATCTGTACTAGCATCAAAGTGAAGAAATGTAAACGTTTGTAAATGCCAGTTTCCAGCATAGCCGCAATTCTCATCAACTACTAAACTCTTGATTTTCGAAGAACCATTATGTTTAAGAATGCTTAGCATTGGGATGAAAGGGAATGGTCGCCATCTTTGTTTTGAATTGAGAATGAGTCAACACTCGGGTTCTTTCAGAGCAACAAAGTGTTTTGCTTGATATCTTTGAGCTTTTCTAAAGATCACAGCGTATTTATTTCTCAGAAAACTGAGTAGCTTTTGTCACTCTGTGACCTAAATGTAATCAGGTATGAATACATGAAAGGCACAAAATGCCTCTGGGCTTTTCATCCTGTAAATATATCAGCTCCAAGTGGAGATGCCTTTTTCCTTATTATGGGGACAGTTATTCTATCTGCATTAAGATGCACAACAATTTTATTCCTAAAATGTGTTTAATATGTCTTTTTGGTTATTTATTTTTTTTTAATGTTTTGATACTACAAGGCCTGGTAGTGTCTATTTTGTGTTTTTCCATATATTTCAATCCACTTTATGCTGAAATAAAAATGTATTGTTTTCTTTTTACCGGCTCCAGATTCGCTGTCTTGTAATGGAATGAAATGATGTCTGATGTGGATTAAAGGGGATTCAAAGACGAACGCTGAGACACGCTGATTTTTTAGCACAATCGCTCAGAGGATTTGTTACATAAGCAGTGTTTTCCTGTGCATTTATACATACACTCGTAAGCTGATTAAAGTGATTTCCTATGTGAACCCTAGTCAGCGGGACATGATATTTCCATTTGGCAGCTCTTATATTTGCACATGCAAATATAAGTGTGCATTTTTAGGTGTAAAAATGTCATTTACTTTTCAAACACAGAGAACATTTGAACAGGTATCTCTGAATATGACGATCATTTATTTCATTGTTACATAAATGATGACTGGTCATCATATGTGTGAATTACTTTGCAAACAGTAAATAGAACTTTTGTGTTTTTGTATTTATGCTCCTCTAATCAGAGTGTTTTGAGTGTCTTCCTTTCCTTTTTTTTTCATTCACATGTCACATGTCATTCTTTCTATGTGTAAACATACTTGGGAATAAACACAATTCTGATCCTAAACAGAATTAAGCTCAGACCAAAGTATTTTCAAATATTTATTCAAAATCAAGACAGTACAAAGACGGTACAAATATGTTACTTCCGAGGACCAGGCAAGTGTAATATAGTTGTAGTTTTCTGTTAAGATATAGTCAAGATATAGATACAAGATACACATTACAGCAATTAAATGACCCAAATTTTATTTGCCTGCATTTGAAGGCATTGAAGTGTTACTGTGTGGACTCGAAATGACTGACACTCTCTAGCTCTGAACTGAGTTTCTAAGTAAGTTACAGCATATACACAGTGATCTATAATTGGAACTTTTATGGAATATTCCTAATTTGTACCAACAACGTCCGACTAGTGGTATTTCATTCATACTTCATTTAATCACCGCTGAAAGATACAGCTCATGCTCATATCTTGTTATATATTTATACTCCAAATAACGAAAATAATACATTGAATTTAAAATAGAGACACATTATATTCATATAAAAACATCTTTGCTACAATAAAACACGGGGGAAAAAAAGCGCGACACTGTTAGCTTGTGTTACTATGGAAACCTACAGTGGCACATTGTAATCATACAAAAGAGTAACGTCTCAGCTGCTGATGTTACACAGTAGAAATATTAACACACGGGTCTTTTAGCACTTTAAAAGAAGCAATGTTGTTTTTCATCACTGTGTCTTTCAGCTGCATGCTCCAGTCTTTTTTTTTTTTTGGGGATTTTGAAATCCTATTTTGAACCGTACACTTTTCATGAAGTTATGCAACATTATATAGTACACACAGTAATTCTTACTAATCCGTTCCCTGGGCAATTTACAGCGGTGCCTCTTCCCGTCAGGATGAGGTAATCTCCCTCAAGGTGGCGGTGAGATGAATTACTGTTAGCTGCAGTGACTCAAGCGCTCTCTGTCTTGGTCATGTTAGGATTAAATATCTGTTAACCTTCCTGTTATACCCCCCCTCTTACCATTTACCCATGAATAATGCAAAGGCAGACCCACCCAACCAGACCATCACATGAGGTTCAGGTGACAGAACGGGGAATCTTAAACAAGACTATTAATAATAACCTTGGTTGCTCTCAATGATTTTCTGCTCCAGCTTCATTTTAAGCTCTGACACTAAAGCTGAGCTGATATTTCCCTCCTTACGCCGACTGGATTTAGCTTTCTTGGAGCCTTTGGAGACCAACGTGCCAGATATGGTCGGGATGGCGCGGGCCCTCTCACTGGGCCGTGTGTTACAAGGAAGGGGAGGAGGCAAACAAGGAGCATTGGGGGTTGAAGGTTTGGGCCGGGGGCTGCCGGTGCCCCGCTTCAGGCCTCTGTCTGGGCTGTCGATGAGGAACTTATCTGCTGGGTCACTGAATTTGATAATGGGCATCCTGAAGGTCCAGGGCTGCTGCTCCTTGGGTCGCCTCCTAATAATGCGACGTGCCGGCATGATCCTGTTCGACTTTGAGTTGCGCATGTACATAGCCGTAGAGATCAAGACTGTCACCCCTACCGATACGCTAATGATACCAGTGACAATGGCTAGAGCTTTCATAGGATTGTCCCTACTTTTCATTAAAAAGGCCACCATAGGCCCCTTGAGGGGAGTCTGTAAAAGAGCACAAATAAGATACTTTTAAACCAAGTCCAGGGGACTAAATCTGTAAGTGTTAGTGCAGCATTTGTTTATAGCATGCAAGCACGAGAGATGGATGTGCAAAGCACTGACAGAGGAGGCCCAGACAACAAAACTACAAGCAATGTGACACTCCTACACACACTCAGTCATCCTCTGTCCTACACTACATCACTACTGCTGCAAAGCTAGCACCTATGCACAACACTAAGTTGTTGGGAATGCATCTGGCAGTGCTGCGCATTAGGATTTTGTCTGTGGCATGTGAATGATGAGGAATCCATGAGAACGATGTGAGTTCATGAGACCGAAATGGAGTGAAGTGCATGTTTGTGTGAGAAAAACAATGCAGATTAAGTGAGCAAATCCAGGTTTTGCTTTGCTTTCCGTAGTAAAAGGCTCCATCTTAGTCACTTTCACAGCCAAACAGCGTGAGTCATTTTAAACATTATTAGAAAAATGCATTTAGAATATGTTCAGATCAAAAAAATAAATAAATAGAAAAAACTTGTTATATTATCCCTTAAATGTGCTCCAGGACTCTTTTACAGACAAGAGCTAACCAGTGAAAAAAATAGACTCTTTTTTTAAGGTCACAAATGAACAATGTACCAGTACCAACGTCAGCCATTTTTCACTTTGTTCTGCGGATCACTTTAATATAGTTACTCTCAGGGTTGATTCGGGACTTTTTGACTGCGTTGCAGTACAGGATTGTGGATATGCAGATTGTTAGTAAAATGAGCGAAGTGACAATGCTGAGAAAAATTCCAAAAACAGTCAGTGGACGCTTGCTGAGGCCCATGAAGTATGAAATAATTCGACCTTTGACCTGAAATGCACGATACACAACACAGAAACAACACCAAGAACATGGAGTCATCTCAACATGTACAGTGAAGGAATGAAATCCTGTTGAAGACAGAGCATCAGTAAAGAATGGGATTACGGACAGTAAATGACTGGAAACTTTAAAGGATAATGCTGCTGTTCTTTATATGTCTGTTTAAGAGACAAAAAAACAGTATTTTTTGATACTACTTACAAGTATTATCTGTAGCCATAGCCAAAAGGTTTATTCCTGTTACCATATTATCCAAATTAAACACACACAGGTTCACTTATTCACTATAATCAACATGGCCTCCGTAATTTGGTCTACAAAAATGCTTTGAGCAGTTGTACAGTTTGACTCTGACCATTTTCTTACACTAAAACGAGTTCAATCAAGCAACTCGTGTTTGTATATGGAAATATTTGTCATTACATCAGAAAATAGCGATTTAAGTTTAATTAGGAGGACTTGTCAATAAGACTTTAAATAAACAATAATGTTGCTCAAAAATCAGTTGACGCAGCTCGTTGAATGACACTGACATCATTTGTTTGTAGGATAGAGTCAATGTTGGTTTTGGCCTCTCCATCAAGGCATATAAATGAGCAGCATTTTCCTTTAAAGAGGATGCCAAGGCAATGAAACGGAAACAAGGACGGTGAATTAGCAGCTGCATAGCAAAACAAATTCCTATTATCATAATATAAACTGCTGCATCTTGTGCTGCCTAAAGCTCAGGCATGGAACAGAAAGCAATGCGAGCACGCTGGGAGTCAGAGCCGTCCTTACCGCCTCGGTGATATCAATGTTGACCACGGCCGTTGTGCTGAAGGAGGGAGAGCCTCTGTCCCTGGCTTGGACCACCAGAGACCACTTGCAGTCCTTCTGCTTGGTGATGTTCTGCACAATCTCCATGGACTTGATGTAGGGCTTCAGCCTAATCTCCCCGGTGTCGGCGTTGATGTCGAAAGCGTTGTCAGGATCGGCTGTCATGATGGAGTATTCGATGACGTTGTTTGGAGACTCTGCGTCCTCATCCATTGCCTGTGAAAGGTAGCAGAATAACATTAAATGGTTGCGTCTTTTGACCGATTCATTCAATCAGAAGCCTAATATTTGCGTTGTAAATTGAAAAACAAATAGACAAATATAATATAATAAAAAAAAAAAAAAATAAAAGACAGTAATAAATAGATAAATAAATAAAAAATAGAAACATTAAAATCAAAATCAAAAAGTATAAAATTGACTTGAACAAGCTGAAAAGATGTCTGGCAGATTGCTGCGATGATTCATTTTAAGTTTCTTTGAGCATAAAGTTTAACTCAGATTTAAATGAAGCCCAGTCTGTGCTGTTTACACACCAAAGTGCAATAAAGGAAATGCGTGTGACCGAACAGAATCATTATTTGGCCAGTTTTTCTATTTATAAATTAAAATGATAAGGCTAAGCTTCTACATTTTTATTGCCACCATTTGTGTCTGTGGTAATCACCCTTCATAAGGATCTTAAAAAACATACATTTTGAGCTTTCTGTAGAGACCAAGTCTTGCTCAACAGGGAGAGGTCGTTCAAAGTTGTGCCTGCTATTTTACTGCACTAATGTGGGACATGTTTTCCACAACAATAAAGCTCTGAGGCACAAAGGAATAAGACACATTAGGCTCTATACACAGGGTCAACAGGATAAACCATTATTGGTTTTATTCTTTTCGTAGTGTTTGGTTTCAGTAAGAAATAAAAAAAACAAAACTTTATGTCCTCTAGTTTTAAGTGTGATGATAATCGATAATTTCTTGTTTGACTTCTAATTTTAATATATAATGTGCACATTTGGTAATTTAAACACTAATTCTTTCTTGTATTCTAAAAATTCAATATTGGCAACAATAAACTTCCACACCAGAATCTCTCAATATTGCAACAAAAAAGTGTTTTTCCATCTAAGAGGTAAATGATTTTACCTCGACTCTGACAGGTGTACCGATAATCATCGTCTTTTCCAGGAGTTCTTCGTTAAATTCTGGAGGGTGGTCGTTCATGTCCAGGACGGTGACAAAGACTTCGGCCAAGCTGTATTTCCCCTCTGAGTCTTCAGCCTTGATGTAAAAGTTGTATTTGGACCTGACCTCGGCATCCAGGCTGGTCCAGGGCTGCGTGGAGATGAGGCCTGATGATGGGTGGATGGTAAACCTGCAGGTTTCAGGAACAGTTCGGGCAACGTTTGTGCCATCACCACAGCTTTCTATAATGTATTTATGTCCCCTCGCAAAAAAGGTGCTAATACTGCTCATTCACAGCACAAGTAACACATCACATCCTGTGAACCCTTGATGACATGTGAATTCACCAAAGGATTTCTATCCTTTGTCACAGGGAATATGTAGTTAAAATACACTGAATAGGTGACAGTATACAGGAAAAGGAAAGGTCAGTTTATTAACATTCATCAAAACTTCACTTTGTCTCATAAATCACAAAATAAAATAAATATACTGAGTAGTAGTTGGTCTAAGTTGTTGTGATTTAACAATAATGCAAATAGTTTTAGAGTTTCCTTTATCTAATCTTCTTTTTTTTATTGGTTTTATTTTAAAACAGTCTTTTTTTTTTTTTTTTTTTTAGTCCCAAAGGGAGGCTCAATAGAATAGGTCGGTAATCAATTTCAATATAATCTTACACTATTGATTGAAGTCTTATACATTTTTTGTCCTGAATATTCATGATTTTCACTGGTGAAAATGTAATATTATTTTGTAAACAGTTTCCTGTTGGCTGTGTGCTTTTTCTTTATCAGGTTAATTTTCACAAACTTCTGTCTTTATTCGCTTATTAAAACCTGATAAGTCAATAACTACTTGACAGTTTCAGTGACATTTGCCGTGACAGTATTTTTGTATCTAGTATGCTGACACACCTCCCATTATAGAGCGCACCATATTTTGTAGACTGTGGAAAATGTTTGCAGTGGGAAAATCTTAAAAAATGTGAAATCACACAAGTATTCTACATATATTAAAAACATTCTTAAACAATCATGTACCATTGTGCTTTCTAAGGGTTTTGGACTTGCTGCCATTTTATCCCGCCATCTCTTCTGTCTCGTTTTCCACTGTGAAATTTCACAAGTTGCGCTGAAACCGATAACTTTCGCACAATTAACTCAGGTCGCTGCCTGAAGACGAGCATAACTTCTCACTTTCCCTGTGCTGCAAGCCGCCTTGCTTTTCAAAGCCGCTCTCTCCGTGGCTCCAGCTGTCACATTGGATGTTAATTGGCTCTCCCTATGTGAGATGGGCCAGGATGTCTATTTTTAACCCTCCAATCCAATTAGGAGATTAGATAGCATCTTGCAGCCATTTTAGAGCTAACTGTTTGTGCAGCCAATCAAACACGTTTCCTGTTTACTTGCCTCCTTCAAAGAGACCAAGGATGAATCATGGCAAATGCCCTTTTGGGTGAGTTTACCAAGCAACCTGAGCAGTTCTGAGTCATACCCTCAGAAATCTAACTTTTTAATTTGTTGGATGTGTTTTTGTGGAAGTGCAAGAGTTAAATATCGGATGGGATCAAATGTAAACTGGCAGGAGTGAAAGGGTTTTTACTTACAAATCTGATCCTGATCCATAAATCGTATATTTGACCTCTCCCCAAGGCCCGGAATCTGGATCATTTGCCTGGATTAAAAAAAACAGGACAGATATTATAACTCCAATACACTCTATAAGGAAGACTATTTACTAACTGGGTGCATTGATCTGAGTTGCACTGGGGAGCAGAAACCTATCCAAGGTGACTCAAGGTTGGTCAAGGATACCTAGCTAGGGTCTTAAGCTGATGTACAGTGGATGGAGCAGGGTGTAAGTCTCTTCCTGTGGTGGGCGGGGATGGAGGTAGAGGTCAGCATGATTAACCTCGGTGCAAAATTTAAGCTTAACAGTCCATGTTGGACATGTTGCAAGGCTGTAGGATACGTTATTAAAATGTTAAACAAGAGACAGATGCCATTGTTGCCATGTGCCCGTGGTGTAAACATGTGCCAGAACGTCACATGGACATGGATGAATTTCTAGGACCAACGAAGCCGGCGACAGCTCAGCTTTTTCGTTTTGACAGCCTGCTTTCATCTAATGAGCTGCACTGAGTAATATGCATTTATTGGCAGATTGGTGGATTATATAATCACTTGGGTTGGGTAAAGCGGAGTTTAATCGT
>KV751339.1:1738071-1771128 GCA_001698575.1 Mola mola
GGACCCTGGCGATGTAGTACTCAGACGTGAATTTTGGGACGTTGTCGTTTAGGTCCAGCAGGTTGATCACAATGTCAGCCGTGGCACTGAACCTCTCCGGAGTGTCAATCTCCACGGCCAGCAGCTGCAGAGACAGGGACACATGCCAAGTGTGACCAAGTGGTTGACTGAAAAAATGTCTATACATGAGTCTGTAGTCACTGTAGCACCTCTCTTAGGGCTGTTAAGAGCAGAATATTAAATTTAAGGCTTAACTTTTATATGTCGTAATTTGTTTTTTGATATGTAGCAGTCTTAGTCAGGTAAATGTAATAATGTTCATAATATTGTCATAATATTGGGAAAAAAAGGCACACATCAATGAAACAAGTAGGTTATGTGTGACAATTGTGTCATACATGATGTGTGATTCAAGATGCTACCCTGTATGTGAGTTCGTATGTGTTTTTTGGTTGTTTATTTACTAAGTATTTCTTGATCGAAATGGGGACGTTAGGGTGCAGAGTAACATTTATTATATTATAGACCCATTACATGAAAGCTAAGATATTTCAAGTATTCTAATATTTTAATTTGGATAATTATGGTTAAGAGCTAAGACTTGAAAAAAACCCCAAAAAAACAAGAAAACAAAAAGGCTTGAAAGGTTTCACACAATGACCATAGAATATATGAAAGTTTAAATTTATAATTAAATCATGAAAGATAAGAATAAGATTTTTTTTCACTATATTCACCTTAAAAGAAAGGGTCGCTCCCTTCTCATAGTCGATGCCAGATGTGTCCTCGACAATGATCGTGACCTGCGCTTCATTGAGCACCGTCTGTGGAACCACTCGCAGCACTCGACTCGGCCCCACCAGTCTCAGTTTAAATTTAGCGTTCGCGCCCTGCAAAAAACAGAAGCATAAACAACAGATGGCAGAGACTGTGAATCAGTAAAGTAATCGGGTAAGAACGCAGCTGCATTCAGACAGACAAGAAAACTGAAGACTAATCAGAGTCAAGAACAGGAAGAAATCTGGCAGATAATGTGAGTCGTTGTGGAAGGATAGAGAGAATAAACATGATGGCCCAATGAGCAGTATTTTATCTTGAATTAATGAACAGCTTTCGTGAAGGTTTTTTTTAATAAATGTTTTGTATAACTGCAAATAATTTAAAGAGATAGGAGATACTTATGCACTGTTACACTCAGAGGCATTAAAAAAATCAATTGTAAAAACACTTGAGTGAAGTTTAGGAGTATATCTACCTGATCGGAGTCGTTGACGGTGATCTTAAAGCCTCGGAGGATCTCCCCCGATGGAGGATGCTCATACATGGTCACCTCAAACTTGCTCTGCGGGCCGTTCTCTCCGTAAAAGGTGGGAGGATGGTTGTTGAGGTCCACCACCCGGATCGTCACTGTCGTAACGTCATAGTCCAGCAGCTGATCGTTCGGTCCTACCTCTGAAGCCTGGGTTCAAAAATGACACGTGTGTATGGAAATCAGGTTCGATGAGATGAGTGTAATTCCCAATAAATAACTGGAATCAGACTTAAATGTATATATGTATTCTTTGACTTTACCTTGACTTTAATTTCGTACAATTCATTTTTCAGCAGAGATGGATACGTTGTCAGGGTGATGCATCCACTGGTGCTATTTATCTCAAACACACCGTCGCTACCTAAAAGCGGTAAATAAATGCCGTAAACACGTTGGGTAAACGCACTGAAGAGTAAACCAGATGACACAGTGTTCGTACCATTCAGAAGGGAATAATGTATTGGATTAGGATTGCCTTGATCTCCATCTTTAGCAGACACAGTGAATATTTCAGAGCCCTGGAAGACAGAAAAAATCTAATCAAACTTGTGCATATTGAATGCATGTAGTGATTGATCGCCTTCAGTTTTTATTTAACAAAAAAGAAGACTTACAGGGACTGAGACTTCATACACGTAGCCAAAGTAAGGGGTTCCTATAAAGGATGGAGGCATGTCTTGGGCATCAAGCACGTTGATAGTTACAGTGGCTGTGGAGGTCAACACCTGGTGTTTCCCCTTGTACTTCCCACCTCCATCCTGACAAAACAAGTAATGAGAAATAAGGCAAAGGTACATCTCATAATGTTTGGAGTAATATATACTTATCTAGACTTTCATCAGTGTAAAATTATTATTAAAAACATTGTGAGGAAAGACATTTTATGTCATACTTTGCAGTTAATGAGTCCAATAATGTTAGATACTGTACACAGCTTATATGATATTCTAAGCAACAATTCAAAACTATATGTCTCCCAGTGGCTTAAAGTAAGCAGAGTTAAGTGGCTAAATAGATTTATGAAATAAAAACAATCAAAAATGAGGCGGTTTAAAAGGATTTTGCAAGAATCATTGTTTCAGTGTGGGGGACCTGTTGATTGTCCCTCAGCATGTGCAAACAGTCGAATCTGTGGTTTAATTTTGCAAGGCCATGTTAATTATATTATTATATTTCAGTAAGAGTGCAAAACAATTTTCAGAGGGTGTATGTGGCTATTTCACAGACAGTTAAGCCTAAAAAAAACCCGGACCTCTTCATCCTGCTTTTAATGAAAATAGGAGGATCACACTTCCGTCTCACTGGAGGCAACACTGTCAGCACTTCACCACCTCCTCTTACACCACATACGGCGAGGTGTTCACAAAGCTCAGTCACGACTGAACCTATCGTGACCTTTCTGACCTCTTGTGCTGCCTTGTAAATCTTTCATGCTATGTTGTTTAACGTCCACGCAGAAAAAAGTACAGAAGTTGATCCCAGCACCATTAAAAAATTTACCAACTGGAAACAAACGTGTTTAAATTAAAAATAAAGCAATCTTCTTCAAGCATGATGGACGAATCAGAAACTTCTAAAAGTTGGTGAGGCTGGAGAAACATGCGAGCTTGGTCCATTTGCATAAACTAAGGTAGACGATACATTGCAACTTTCTCCCACTGTACAAAAATGAAGCTGAAATATCCGCACTGTCATCTTGCACTGGTGACATCACTTGGAGCCAGAATCTGTGCCGTAGAGATCCAGTGGTTGGAGCCAGAGCATCGAGCTCCCGCCCATACACTCACGCAGCCAATCGTGGGCACAGCTCAGCTGTCAATAATTACATTTTACCTAATTTTTATAGCAATAATGAACTAATTAAAACAAAACTCACCATAAAAAATAATAAAAACTTGATTTTTACTTTTCTACTTTGGGGTTTCAGTTGGGGCATTTGACCATTAATGGAACCAGTCACCAGGGGGGGGGCGAATGAGATACTTTGGCTTCATTTTTAGGTACCTGAAGGAGTGTCGAGAGAGCTACGATGACTTCTCACCTTTGCAACCACCGTCACAAAGTGAGTTGAGGTGGTTTCGTAGTCCAAAGTCTCACCAGGTTTGACTCTCAGGATACCGCTGTGCCCATCGATGGTAAACTTGGAAAACTGTGAGGTCTGATAATGTGTAAAGCCACACAGTGAGCAGTGTCTGGGGTAACATCAAACACTCTGCAATCAAGTTAATTTCAAACCTTCAACCTACCTCACTTCACCCTTGACATTTTTCCCCACAATTCTATCAGGATAGTTTTTGTCTTTTAGTTGACACACGCACAACTAACGTACTCTTAACTAGTGGGACACGCCAAACCTAAGCCCTTATTAAGCCTTCAGTGCCTTGCTCCAATGTGATTGAAATTTAATCCACTAAAGTAACACCATTTCAACCCTGCTCTCCGCTATGAGATTAATCTGACCCGTCATCTGAATGCCCCTTTTCCTGCCTCCACATGGCAGCACTGCTCTCTTGATGTCAGCTCGACCACTGGACTCACCCCAGTGAGTGTTAGGTTCATTCCAAGCCAGTTAACAGTATCACCAGGTAGATACTAAGACTATAACATAAAAACGGAAATTATGTTTTTTCAAGGGGATAACTCGATGTGATTCGGAAAATCAATTAACCACGAGGCAATGCAAAGAGACTAATACAGTTTTACGTATTTCAGCTTATCGTAGGTCATTTGTAAAGAGATGAGAAGTGATGACTGATCTCAGGTGAGAACTGCTTCCAAATTGTTCTATACAGCTCAATCAAACGCCTCTAAACTTAACAACTCGACGATGATTTTTCTGAGAATTTTGAGCAAGATTTCTCATATAAAATTCAACATGAAGCCTAAGCAATCCAATAATTGAAAGAATAAAACATAACAACCAAAGCCAGACTTGTTTTAACTGTTCAAAGGTTTTTCTATCCAGCACTTTAGAGAGCTTTAGAGAGCTTTAGGGTCATCACAGCTGTGCATCATCTGCATAAAAACAAAGCTTCAAAGGTTTTTCTATCCAGCACTTTAGAGAGCTTTAGAGATGTCAGGGTCATCACAGCTGTGCATCATCTGCATAAAAACAAAGTTGTAGGGTTACCTGAAGATAATATGAGACGCTGCCACCTGAGCCAATGTCTTTATCCACCGCTTGGACTCTGTAGATGCTACTTCCTGGAACTGTGTCCTAGTAAAGTAAAGATTTTTTTTTTTTTTTTTGACAACTGTGTTCTAAAGAGCATCTTTGATTGAATCACGGGGTTAGGTTGCTTAGGGCTAAGCAAGCGGAGAGAGGGCTTTTGCTGCATTTATTACATGGCGTTGGGTGTATTTATTAAGTAAACTGTACCTCTGGAACGTTAATGACAAAAGGCAGGTTTTGAAATTCAGGTGGTTCATCGTTGGCGTCCGTGACAAAGACTCTCACGGTCTCAACAACCTGAAAGCAACAAAAAAACACGTTTTTAATTATGAATGAGGTGTTTTAAATTCAAAATTTTTCAAGCAGAATAATCCAACTATTTACATTCTGTTGAAGTACTATTTTGTTTAATTAAATATGTCTTTTTCACAGATCAATGTACTCAGTGTTTTTCCTTTCTTTTTTCAGATAAACTGTAGGACATTAATGACAAAGCATAAGCAAAAATACGACAGTACCGACTCACTTTATTGCGACCGTCTGTTATGCTCACAAGCACTGAGATTTCACCTTGTTTCTGCAAAGGAAAGGTAAAAACTTGATCCACTGGTGACACATTTACAACAAATTTCATCAAAACATGACCCCCATTAGAAGTTTACCTCTCTGTCAAGCTCCTGAATTAGAGTCACGTTTCCTGATTTGGGATCCACTCGGAAATATTCTATGGAGCCTCTTTCAAAACTCAGACCATATCGCAGTGGGTCTCCTTCTGGATCCGTTCCATTCAAAACGTACACTTGTGTCCCTAACGTTGACGACAAAACAGTAATTTGAAACCAATGCACAAATCACTTCTATGCTGGTTGAATTCATGCGGAGAAGGTGTAAACGCTTTTGTTTCTTAATTCTGTGTGAATGGCTCATTTCATAATGAGGTCAGATGAGTCACCACCAATATTTTTTTCTTCTCTCAGGTCCTGGTGTACGTCACAATCCAAAAGGTATTACGGTGATTAGCCGGAGCCTCAACAGTACTGTGATGATTTTATTCACGCCTACGCACGTAAAACAAACGCCTTTAATTCACACTCGTTCCCTCGTGCAAAAAACTCAAACGAACCAGACGAATGACGGCTCATTAAATTAAACATAAAAACTTACCAACTGGTGTGTCCTCAGAAATGCTGAACAAAGCCATATTCCCATTTGTACTGCTGGGTCCATTATCATAAAAATGTGGAGCATAGTCTGATTGTCCTTGAGGAAAAAGCAGAGTAACATGATCCAAGTTATTGTGAGCAGTGGAGAAATTTAAAAAAAACAATGAAATAATCCATTACAAAGCTACTATCATGATCCAAGTTATTGTGAGCAGTGGAGAAATTTAAAAAAACAATGAAATAATCCATTACAAAGCTACTATAAGCACAGTAAAAAACTTCAATCACATTGATCTGTCTATATTTTGTCCTATATCTAATACAAATGCTTATGTAATGAAGTGATAACTCAGCACTCACTTGCTATAAAGGGCAGGAAAAGAAAGCAGGGAAGAGGAGAGTGGACGGAGGTTAATTAGATTAAATACAAATACACTTGAATTTAAGTTTCCACCATTACAGCACAAACATAATCACACATTTAACTACAGAGCACAGGCAGCATGAACAGTCTACGCTAAGATGCACATGCCCTGTCGGTTAGAGGATTAACCAGATAAGAGCAAGGCAAGAAGTCTTAACCGCTCACACAGAAACAAATAAAGAGCAGCGCCTTACCGAGGGTGAACTGAAGCAGGAGGAGAAACAATGAGGCGTGCGTCTTCTTTTCTTTCTTCATCCTGGTGGACAGGCAAGGCTTGGCTGGCTCATGTGGAAGGCTTTGGCGGAGGGAAGAAGCGAGCAGCTGAGTGTCGAGCCCTCCTGGAGACGTTTGGGCAGCTCAGGAGGAAGAAGGCTGGGATGGACTCTCAGGCACTAATCCAGTGACGCATCCCTCCGCTCCACAGACATCTCCTGCCGCGCCGCTCTCACTCCAGTTTCACTTGAAAGTCGACATGAGGAGGGACGAGAGGTTTTCACACAACACAGTGTGATCGTCACACCTCTGCGCACACGTATCATCCGTCAGAGGCTTTGTGACATTACAGGTTTTAAGAATCATGTGCAATTGTGTAAGATGGAGTGTTTAAAATCCATGATGCTCTCACCTCAAAAAGGCATCTTTTCTAATACATACTGCACATTTCTGTTCTTATGTATACACACACCACACATTTGGCTTCCAACGGGTTACATTTTATTTGCTCCACTGGCCCAAGCTTCCTGTGGCTGCTCTCCTTGGTGGATCTCCACCAACACAAGCCTCAGCTGCGCTCGTGGATTTGTGATGCACTTACAGCCAATAGGCTCTCTTTGGTCTTAACAGTCCGCTTTCCCCCGGGGAGTCCGAGTGATCTGTCAATCGCTGCGCGTCAGCACGCAAAAGCAAGGCTTTTATGCGCAGTCGGAATTGTCTGATTTTAAATTCCCAACGTGCAGCCTTACTGTATATTTTTAGTTCTGCTTGATGGGTGTCATGAAAATGTTTGCCACCAAGCACTGTCTAAAACCGCAAGAAAATGCCTTCTTGGTTTGATCGCCTGCAGCCTGGGCAGGTCAGAACCAAAATGCTGTTTGAAAAATTCAGAGGAAAAAAAAGAGAGAAAGAACTTTAAAGAGTCAGTGCATCATACTGCTTGTATGATAACAGTTAGGAACATTAAACATCATACTGTTTATTCTTGAATACAATTTCTACTTTGGCCCCAGAACAGTTTTACACCTCTTTTTTTTGAAATTCAGATCCTCTTTGATGCAGTTGTCAAGCGAGCGCACGTTTGAGCAGTGTGTTGAGGTGTTTTGACATACTGACTTAGAGGCGCGGACTGGCGCACTTCCTCTATTAACAGGTATTAAAAATAGCATCTGATGTTCAGTGACACACTCATACATACTAAAATCAATGGACTGTTGACACTAATAATTAAGGATACTGAAGATTTGAGATTTATGGCACAACAAACGTACATATCAACAATTCCATGTACGCATATATATTTAATATTTGTCTGTAGAACAAACAGGATTCATTAGTGTGTAGACTATGAGCATGATTTTTTAATGCTGTAGTTGGAATATTTGGAGTTAATTCTAATAAGTGTAACATATTTTGGGGACTTTAATGTATTATAAGAAATCACATTCTGCAAGCTGATCGTGTGGAAATGAGCGGAAAGTACAATTTTCTGAAATGTGCAGTAGTTTATTTGCAAAGTGGTATATTTATGAAGCAAAAAATAACAAAAAGGAATAATTAAAGAGTTTTTAAATTAAATTGTTAAAAGCATGTTTAACATACAACGAAACTATTGAGGCTATTCACAGCCAAGCTTACAGCTCATTGGGCTGTATGCTAAGCTATGAGCTAAATGCTAACTTTAGACCGCTAATTAATCATTTTGGAGTCGAGCTTCATATTCCGATTGTCATTATTCTGTTCATAGCTCAATACAATTTTTGATTGATGATTGCACTTGATGTAAAGTACCATCTGTGTAAAACCATGTTGGAGTCCATCTGATAAAAATAGAATTACACGTACTTCCCAGTCAAGGCAGAAAATCTTTGGTGTCATCTGACACTGGAATATATAAACAAAAACATGTCCAAAAGTGAAGAACAGCACATTAACAGAACAGAACAAAGGTATCTTAAATGTACATCTAGCGTATTCATTCCAATGCTATACTGTCTACTTTATCATATTTAAGTTCAGTTTGTTAACCAAATTAATTGTCGCCCTTGATAATTTCCTTTTCTGGGGCTATTTTAGTAGGAGAGCAACGCGTGGGGGTGTGAAGTAACATTGATGATTGCCAATCGACTTTCTTGCCTGTTGTCTGAACAATACTGTCATGAAACTAATTAGAGCATTTTCTGAATTGCGGAAATTTGAAATGAAGAGCGGGAAAAGTCATAAATGACAGTGGAAGGCGACACGCAACACCGAAGGCACTGTTAGCTTAACTGCAATATACTTAAGGAGCTAAAAGGTCAAATCCACTGTTCAAAAAAATAGAGGCTAAGATTTAATAGTGTTAAACTGAGAGATAAAAATAACTGAATACTTGAAAGTGTAAGTAAAATAAATACAATACTATGCAGTAATGTCCTTAAGGAGCAGATCATTTTGATGGTTGAATGGGTTTAATAGGTGAAAAAATGTAGACGGAGCAGTGTGCCAAATAAGCCAGTGCAGAAAGTGCAAACCTCTCTAAATGCAGCTAAATTCCTCAAAATATCCCCCTCTTTAACATTTAATCATCTATGGTGACCTTGACATTTGACCTTTCAAGGTCTGTTTTTTTCCGTGAGATTTCAGCTTTCTTCCAGACTGTGGCAGGATTTGTTTAGGGCATTCCTAAATGTGTTTTTTGTTTTGTTTTGGTTTTTTTTTAGCTCAACGTCATTTGGTGTGAAAAAAACCACGTTGTTTGCGCCACCTCATGTCTGACATATTAATTGCATAGCCAGTCAGACTATGAAACGGACCTCATGCTTAGTTACAAAATGACACCATTTACACGTCTGTACGTCAATTCCTTCTTGAGATATGTCTAAAAATGTTTTTAACTTTTCAGTGACCTTGACTTTGGTCCTAAAAAGCCCAACAGTTAATCAGCTGTAGCCACTGTTGTAGCTACATAATGACACCAGTTGGACCTCTCCAAGTCAGTTCCTTTCAGTACTTTTCAATGATCTAGACCTTTGACCACCAAAATCAAATCAGCCGCAAGATGGATGAAGATAAAACTTTAAAATTTCATCGAAAAGCATGTCATTGCAACAATTTTTTAATGATTGGTCGGCTGTACATATATACTGTATTGCTTATTTGATAGGGATGGCTGTTCTGTGGAAGCCTTTTACACTACAGTACACTTCCATTCTTCATATAAGTTTAAGAGAACAGCTAAGGGTACCGGTATTGTAATTTTTTTATCTGTCTGTACACAATGTTGTGCCAAATTGATCTATGCTGTGAATATTTTCAAAGGAAGTTACAGCTTTCACCTTCAGAGTAAGTCCTGAGTCCTTAAGGTAAGGTGGGTTGAAGTTCTGAAAGTGTTAAAACAACAAAACATTGCATGAATGGCCTCTGAACTCGTTTGAAGTCTCTTTCGCACACATTTACACGCCACACCGAGCCAACGTTAGCCAGCAGAAACCTTGGACGTTAACCAAATATTAGTCATCAATCTGAAAATGACAGAGAGCAACTTTTATCCCCAATAATTCGAGATCTCCACATGCTGCCCAATCCCACCCACTATTGCCCTCTTCATCTCCCCCCATCAGCAAAGCTTTACAGTAAACACCACATACATTACGTGAACGTGTCCTTAACATGAATATGATCGGAGAGATTAAAACACTGCCCGGCAGCTGTGTGCTCCACGTGTACGTACGTGCCTTAATGAAGCACCTGCACATTTACAGATGTTAGCATCTGCTGCAAGTGCCCTGGTTTGGAGGTTTAATTTTAGAGGAGCAGCCAGATGGTGGACAAGAGGATTACGACGCTAAGCCTTTGTCATCTGCTGCAACGCACCGACTGTTTATCAGCAAATACAAGGTGGACCCCCTCCGTTTCCTCATAGTCTGGTCAACGCTGCTCATTCTGGAGGTGAAAAATGGTAAATTCTGTACATTTTGGCTAATTTTGGTCAAGGAAAAGTGGTCAAGGATCTGGATAAAAACTTACACCAACATTTGTTTGCACATTTTTCAGACACTCCTCAACATTGGTGCACAAATGTCATTTTTTGTATTGTAAACTCTAGACAATTTATCATAAAATAAGCTTAAAACATATTGAGCCAGGCCAATGCAAATATTCATAATTTGGTAATATGTGTGGTTTCACAAGGAAATAATTAACTGGTAAGTTGTTTTTTTTTTTAAATAAATATGAAATTCACTCAGTCAGACCTGTGCAAAACACAAATATTTAAACATAAAATTGTGCGCCATTATCCTATTAAGCTATGCATCATTCAACGTGTGCACTTCTGTCGTTGTGTTTTCCAATGAATACACTGTGCTGTTGTTTCAACTTATTTCAAATGGATTCACAGATTCTGATCTTGTGAAGTTGTTTCTACTGCAGCACCACAGGGAACTTTATCACAGTAAAAACACCCGATATTATGGTGTTAGTTTTTTGTGTGTGTTTTAATTAAGCATTCAATTGATTTATATGTATTTGCAAGGTGCACGTCATGTTAGTTCACATTGACACAATTGCTTAGATGTTAGCAAAATCTATTGTCCAAAGTCCTGTCTGTAGATTCATTTAGTTAATCTGTTGATGAGCTTTATTGAGTTTGAGTTTTAGTTTTCAAACTAGCTAAGCACCAGAAACATCAGACAGAAAAGACAAAACAAAACATGTTTGACATGTTTATTGAACAATTCCATTGTTGACATTATTGTATCCTTTTTCAGAAAATATATGAAATAGTGCCCACCTTTTTCACCTGTCACTGAACTGCCTACAAAGACATTTACTGTGGCGTACAGCATTTCTGCTGCATATTCCGCACATTTCTGAGCTTTCATTCAGCATTCAGAAACATCATCAAGTGGAAATAAATAAAAATAAGAAATACGAAGAACATCTGAGGCAGGTGATTATGCAAAGATACAGATTAAACTAATCTGAAACCCAAATGATAAATCAGATACTTCCACAGTCAAGGTAAGAGTTCTAAACTTGCCGGCACAGTGCTCCTCCTTGCACACTAACAAAGCATTCATGTTTATTTACCAGTTAGATGAGACTTGTTACTAAGCGATAACACCTGACATGTGCTACTAGTAAAAAAACATGTATTTGTTGAGCTCTTTGGAAGGTAAAACGAAGCCGAAGTCAAAATGATTCTATTTACTTCCTTCTGCCACTGCCGCCATTTGCCAGAATCATCACCAGCCTCATGAAGATGTTCAGAGTGTCCATGTAAATCCCCATACACCTGTAGGAATAGACAGAATATGAGAGCCATACCTTGGTGCAGGTATATAACATTAGCCTACAGAGTGCTGTATTTAAAGCTCGGTGGAGTGAGTCCTGAAATGTCTTACGCGTTAATGGGGTCATATTTCTGGACACCATAGAGTGGGTGTGTCTCTGCCCGCTTCATGACCTTCTGTGTGTCGTAGAGGAGGAACAGGCTGAAGAGGACCAGGCCTCCATAAACAGCCACTGAGTACAGGCCTGCCCCAAATGCTGAGGTGGGCGGCAGGAACATTGATCCTGAGAGAGACAGGAACATTCACTGTTAGACTAACCGGTATAGTTGTGAAATTTAAGGTGACAGCAGTAAATTTATATACTTCTGGACTTAAAAAAAATAGAATATTATGATTTTTTTGTAGTTGTTCATGAAAATTGACATCTTATATATTTGCGACCCATTACACACAAACTAAAATACGAAGTATTCTACTGTTTTATTTTTAATAATTATGACCTACAGCTCAAAACCCAATATTTTTTTAAGATAACTGACAACGTGGCACGTTTTGATTCTCCTATTGCGTTTAAAAATTGAACCATCGTGATCATCAATAATGACTGATTCTTGTCTATAGCTGCCATCGAATTAGTTTCACCAAACTACAAAACTTATACATTCATTAAACCAAACATAACAAAATGGGACCAAAACAACTCTTGCATTGTTTTTGACTGTCTTTAGTGCACCTTAGAGATGGTTCATGATGTGACACTGCCTTATACTAACCAATGGAGGAAGCGAAGACCACTCCAAAACCAACAGCCAATGGTCCACCCATGTTGAGGAACTTCTCACTTGGGGCACACATGGCCACCGTCGACAGACCTCCCACGATGCCAGCTGTGTACCAGGCAGCCCTTATCATCAGAGGGCCTCCCAGGAGAGTGAGGGGTGCAATGACAGCGCCCATCACACCTTATCGGGAAATACAAAAATCACAACCACATTCAATGGACAAAATAAAATAAATTTGTACCATACATTTTATGAGTTTCAAACACAAGAGCTGCTGTTACTCTCTCAATGGTTCAAATGAGGCAACTACAATGTGTGACAGAAAAAGGAATTACTGGGACAATAGCAGAACGGTAAAGATTGTTTTCCAAACCTGCATGGAGCATCCAAGCCAGGTGTTTGGGCACTGGGCTGTGCTCATATGAAATGGATCTGACCAGCATGCCAGCACCAATCATAGCAGCAAAAGTTGCTCCAATAGCCTTAATTAGAACAGACATTGTGTAATTAATATATTAATTATCTGTAAATACCCAAAATACCACTTAAAATGATCTAATAATTGTTCAGGTCCAGTTAAGTTGTAAAGATTACCAGCCAGGATCCTCTCATCATCAGACCCATTAATGCTGGGGTCCTGCTCACTGCTACAGCTGACAGAGCTGTCAGGCCAACACTGCCGGCAAAATACATGTAGGTGGAGTGGATCCTGTCCTTCACGTACTGAGGCCAGATCCTGCACAAGAAGATACACAAACACTCTCTACAGACCTGTGCCATTTAACAGAAGGACTGCATATACACAAAACTGTTACTCACACTGCTCTCTCAATGGCACCAATTTCATTGGACATGCCAAGTCCATAATAGCAAAGAGCTCCAAGGCCAACTGCTGCACCTCCAGCTAGAATTATTCTTCCCATGCTGTCAACTGTGGAAACAAAAAATAAAATACTTTTAAGTGCTCTTCAATGTGCTAAGAAGTTAACATGAAGAAATGTTACACATACAGTAAACAGAATGATTTAAGGATTGATTTGTGCTTTAAAGAGAATTTGGGCATTATGGAAATTTTTCAAGCCATCAATAAGAACACTATCACCTGTGAGCTCATTATATTTTTGGATTGCTTACGAGAGTGAATAGCATAAAACTCTGTATAAGATTACTTTTAATGGCAGTGTCTGTTGCTGGCTCGAAAGCTGCTTCTTTGAGCTGGTCTCTGGTTGTCCTCCCACGGCGGAAACCAAATCTGGCCTTTGAAGAAAAACCCTGAAGACAAGAATAAATAAATTACATTTTCATATTTGAATCCAATAACATTCTTTCTGCAACTGCTGAAAGCCAAAATTGAAACTGAATTCAAAATTATTTTAATTGCACAGTTCCACTATCAATTACGATACCTCTTAAGTCTTGACATACGTATATATATATATGACAAAATAGAGAAAAAGCATCTGTTTTTGTTTTTTTGTAAATGAATACTAACATTTAGTCTATCTTGTTCCAACTGTAGCTGTTTCCTCTACTAATTAACATCAGACCAAAATAATGAATGATAAACAAAAGACCATGTCCAGGACACAAATAATGGCTGTAACACTGTATATGTATGTTACCCGTGTCAATATGTGCATTTATTTTCTATTTATTTTCTTTCTTCAGTAATTTAGTGCTAAATGTATCTGCTGATAAAACCCTAGTATAGTTTCCTCTAATGCTGCAGTAATCCTAATAGGAGCAGTGATTAGCCGTTGTTCTTGCATGCATGTGATTGCAGCAATCAGACATGGAGGTAATTGATGATGGTGTTAAATTTACAGTACCTGCTGGGGCCTGAGCAGGGGAGGATAGGCCTTTAGGACGGGTGTCCTCATGGCAGGGGAGCCCTGTGACAGTACAGGTCGGAGCCCGGCGAGAGGAAGACTCCTCAGGCACGTCAGCCTCGCCACCAACATGGTCACAATATATATTATTCTGTATCAATCTAATAGATATGACAGGACAGGGCGTCACGTACAGTCACGCTACAAACAATCTGTTAGCTTACAGTTAATGCCGTTTTTCATTTGTTACGATAAGTCAAAGCCCGTTGGCGACCACATTAGAGAAAAAAAAACACTTTGTCATCGTTACATGTCGATTGTTACCTAAACTAGCTAATGGTAGCTAGCACGACATAGCTTAGTAGCTAACATTAAAGACTCACAGCGTCACAGAGTATCAGTGGACTAACAGTATTGCGGCGTTTAGTCTCAACAACCAAATTAACTTTTCCGATAATTCCGAAATAATTAGATGTAAATTGACTTTCCATACCTTGGGAACGATGTTCGTGGTTCACCTCTCGGAAAACAAGTGCGCAAGTTTCTGACGCAAGTGTTTTGCAAACATCGTGAAATTTCCCTGTTTTTACGTCATCATTACGCGACAAGTTGGATGGGAAGTGTAGTTCTTCTTCGGGCCGCAATTAATATAGTTTAGACTGTTACACGGAAACTAAGATGTAAAGCATTTTATTATTTTATTTTTTATTTCATTATTTTTTATTTAATGTGTACTGGATGTATCGGAGTTCAACTTTTCGAATTAAATCAAAAAAATCTTTTCAAAAATATTCTATTTTTTTAGCTGCACGAGCATTATTCTCATCGGTAGTTGGGAAAGTGTTCAAATCTTACTAAATAGCAACGCTGTAAATGTTAAAAAAAAATCAGCATGCAATATTTTAACGAATTCAAATTAAAGCAGTGTTTTTCATTTTTAAAAGCAAATGGTAGCCAATATACCGTAAAAGCAGCAATGCACACTGCTCACTTTCAGCTCGTTATTTCAGTCTTGAAAAACATTTTAAAAATTGCATTATATTGTAATATTTTCTGAATGATTTCATATATTTTAAGTCCTAATCTGCAAAACTTTCGATTAACTGCAGCAGCGTAAAAACAATATTTCTCATATCGAATGTAGGAGAGGTAGGCGACACTAACTGTAAGTGAACAACTGCATTTTAAATGAATACAAATCACGTTATTGACAGTATCTTTGATTAGTTTCTGCACATCCAGTGAGAAGTAAGTTGAGACGCACGTTGCCCTTTTCGCCACTAGGTGGAGTGCTTTCCTCTTCTTTTGCTGCGACTGCGTCAAATAAATTGAACAAATGAAAACATAAAATAGACCAAAATGACAGCAACACGTGAGAAAACTATGAGCCCGATTCACACCCAACAGTGATTCTGATGTGGTTTTTCTTCCATTAGGTGTTTTATGATTACACGCTCGCAACAGAGGGGGGGCCGTGAAGGGTTGCGGCGGTGCGCCCCTGCCTGAAGCTCCGCTCCTTTGGATCAAACTTTCCCACCGAGTCGCAACTGTTGCTCAGTTCTCACTCGGTTCACCGGGCAACTGGACCTGCAGCCTCCACAGGCTTTACTCAACTACCTGTCGGGCCTTGTTTGGACTGCTTCGTGTTTTTGTCACACTCATCAGGTGGTCTTGGGAAGTTATGGAACATTTTTTTTATCCGGAGTCGCTATTTGAGAATCCACTTCACGGACGCACCGGAGCGGGGACGCGTTCAGACTCCGCAGCTCATCATGATGGTGGGTATTATAAAGCGCGGACAAAAACGGGCCGGACGCAAACTTTTGAGACTAATGATATCACACGGGAGGACGTTTATGCTCTGATAACCTCCTGGAAAACCACCAGGAAACTTCTGTAGCTTTCTTACAGCAAAGTGACTTTCTTGCTTTGTAATTAAAGAAACATAACTTCAGTTAGTCTTTTTGACTTTTTACACACAGCGCACGCTCTCCACAGACAAATCACTGCAGGCTTACAGAAGACGGGCTTTTAGGCAATTCCAGTTTCTGTTGCTGTTTAAAATCAGATATCAGCAAAGTCCCTGCTCTCTGTAGCTACACCATGATAAGTAAAATATTTGATTTACGCTACCAATGTGGTGTATAACCTATCTTTCCTCGCCACAGTGCTCCAATGCAATGTCTTTATCAATAAACATGATCCTCGCCCATAGTACATCCACAGTATCCAGTTCTTGTCCTTGACAGCAGTCAGTATTTTTGATGTTATCAGGTAGCCCAACCCTCTCACTGGTCACACATCTTTAAAAAAAACCCACAACAAAAACATAATGATGGATAACAGCAACTACAAAATACACACGCCACAGGAGAAACTAACACCCACTAACAATGGCTATTATAATCATTTGGCAGTTTATTTAGGAGCAGATGATCAAAAGTGTCATATGCCTCAGTGGTTTTTGTGAGGGATTATTTGCCAGGCATTATTTTGTTTTTTTGTTTGTTTGTTTGTTTGTTTTAATATTACTCCCTATTACATGCAAGATAATTGCTGTACATCCAATTTATCTTATAATGACAAAACCTCAGAACACTTATCTTATTGAGCAGGAGCTGTTTTGGCTTATTGTAAATCACATACAGCCAAATGTAAATACATAATTCAGTCCCACAGAACTATGCTATTAGGTTTAAGTTTAATCTTTGGAGCCTGAAGCGGACAGGAGGCTGTGGAGTTTTAAACTGGTTTATTGGAAGTTTTGAAGGTGGTGTTCAGGCTTGATGGACAGCTGAGGTTGGCACACAGGCTGAGCAGACTGGGGAGCCGGTCTCACTTTGATCGCCGGCAGAAGAGTTGAGAGGTGAAAATGAGTTGAGCGGAGATGAGCAGATTGTGGAGAACGCAAAAGAGGAGCTTGGAGACGGCTTTGGCAGTGTGCTAGAAGGGAGGAGAAACACTCGTTAGATATCAATTAAAATAAGTTATCCCTAAGTTAAACTCAATTAACAAATGAGCTGGGCTGAATACTATCAAAGGGGGAACACTGGAAGAAAATCAGGCAACGTGGATCAGTGAGGACCAGGTTTAAATACTAGGCTTGATTGGGGGATAAGAAGCAGGTAGGGAGTCCAATCATGCCCCCCCTGCAGAGAGAGTGGAAGGATACTGGGAGAGCATGGAGCAAAATGGAAATGAGTGGAGGTGTCAAAATAAAAAGTGGAAAATATGTGAAGGTGAGGTTGTGGCTCCCAAGTACTGTCAATAGGCTTTCCAGACTTGAGAAGAAAATTGAGGTCTGAGGTCGGAGACAATGTCAATTAGGATCCCATGGAGGTGGAAGACGTGTTGGACAAGGAGGCTGGACGTTTCAGTAGCCGATGGCAGTTTAGGGAGATGGAAAAAGTGTACGGTCTTAGAAAACTGGTCCACAAGGGTAAGAGTAACTGCGTTGCTAAGGCGGTAATCCAGTGATGAAGTCGGTGGAGATATGAGACCGCAGGACTGAAATGGGACTGGAATAGGCTGTAGAAAAAACAGTGGGAGCTTGATGTGGTGGTTTATAGTGGGAACAGATGGCTCTGACATGGTGGGCCACCAGAACCGTCCCTTAATAAAGGCAAGAGTGCGATGGTTTCCTGGTTGGCAGGCTAACTTTGAGGAGTGGCCCCACTGCCTGACTTGAGAGCGAGCTGGATCAGGGACGAACAACTGACCAGACAGACCACAGCTGGAGTCAGGATGTGAGCGTCGAGCCTCCAGAACTACCTTCTAAATCTTCCACTGAGCTGCAAAACAGGTAGGAGGCAGGATGAGCTGTGACTGGTGTTCCTCAGTTTCAGGTGAGGATAGTCTTGAGAGGGCGTCAGGTTTGATGTTACGTGACCAAAGATGTTAGGAGAGGGTGAAACTTGATCATCTTAGGAAGAGTGACCAATGTGCCTGGCGGAATCTGAGGCGACGGGCAGAGCCTAGATGGAAGAGGTTTTTGGGGTCTGTCCAAGCCAAAAATAGATTTTTAGGTTGGGTTTCTAGCCAATGCCTCCACTGCTGAGGTGCGAGGATCATAGGATCACGGTGAGTAATTCTTGGTTGCTAACATCGTAGTTGCAATCAGCCAAAGTTAGATCAACTGGAGGAAACGGCACAGGTGTGAAACACTGTAGATCCTGATGAAACGTCTATAGAAGTTGGCAATCCTAAACAAAGCTGGAGTTGTTTGCGAGAGGTTAGAGTTGGCTACTCGGTTACTAACTGGGTTTTGATATGTCCAGGTCTGAGCTAGCCATCGGAGATAATGAAGCATAGAAAACTAACAGTAGATGAGTGGAATTTGCACTCTCCAGCTTTTACGAATAATTTGTTTCGAGGAGGCGACGCAATCAATGCAGGGTCGTAGAGATTTATCTTTCCTTGTTCTTGATGATAAAAAAAATCCATTCCAACAGGAGATGAGGAAGGAAACCAGTGATGAGTCTGTCCCAGATGTAAGTTTCCATAGCCTACTTTTCTGGTCGGGAGAGCTGGTAGAGTCAGCTGATAGGGAGCGTGGCACCAGGTAGGAGGTCTTTGGCGCAGTCGTATTGTCAACGTGAAGGGAGCGGCAAGGCTTTAGCCTTCCTGATAACTTCAACCAGGTCACAATATTCAGAGGCAATGCCGGAGAGAACTGGTGGAGCAGGTGGAGGGCTCGAAATGTCACGACCAGTAGGGGGAGCTGAGCAGAGACAGTGGAAATAGCAAAAAGCTCTCCAGCTAGAAACTGCGGCTTGAGACCAATCTATTTGTGGATTGTGTACAGAGCTAGGGGAGTCTCAGGACGACATGATTATTTGGAAGAAGGGAGGATGAGGAACTTCTCCTTATGGTTGGGGATGGTGGGATGGTGCGATGAGGGATTTTGGCCCCCAGCTGTCCGTCCAGGGCGTTCACAGGAAGTGGTAACTTGATGGATTCAGTAGCAATGTTGTATTTTGTTTACCAGGGTTTTATCCAGGAAATTATCGGCACCGGAGTCCACCAGGGAGATGAGAGGGATGGAAAGACCGTTGATGATTACAGTGGATTCTCAGACCCTGAAGCGAAAGGGAGGCTGTGAAGGTTGATCAGTCTGAGTAGGCTGAACAATTAGTACTCTAAATTTATACAAAATCAGATTACGACTTGAATTTACAACTTGTTTCTCATTCATGATCAAATCATTGTTGGTTTGCTTACGTGCAGTCTGACTAAAAAATAAGCAATGAATCTGTTGAAGTGTATCTGTAGATTTACTTTTAGATCTTCTTTTGGTTTGCAAACTGTTACTGTACTTTTAAAAACCAGTGAGGGCTTAAGGACTCGGTAATTTCCCGTGATGAAGCTGACTGTCTCACTGCTGCTACACGACTGTTAACATCCAGGACGTTAAGTCACTGACCCAGTGATGTGGGAGTGACCTGGCAGTTTATGTTCTGTGATCTCAGCCCTGAGGAGATGTAGAGTCACCCCCACGTGTAAAGAGACCTTTGTGGTTTGTGGGATGCGGCAGGGTGGTGTAAGACAGGGGTGATGTTTCCTCCCAGTGAAAACGTGTCCCACTGCATAGACTCTTCAGCTTTTCATTATGCACCAAACCACGTCAACAGTGCTGCTCCGCTGGAGCTGTAAACTTCCCATCCCCTCTCAGAGAATTTCACAGGTGGTGTCCAGCCTTCCCCTGCATGCGGTGTATGCTCGTTTGGTCTGGCTCCTGTGCTCAAAACTGGCCCGAGACTGAAGTCACAACAGGATGTGAGGCCCTCCAGACCTGCTCATGTACCAGGCTTTTTCGCTTCCTCCAGCGCTGCATGTTTAATGTGAAACACAAGACTACCTTGCTGCAGCGAGCTGAAAGCTTGGCCTGTTGCTTGTGGCTCTGCTGATTAACAGCAGCAGCTTCACTAATGTGGCAGCCTCTGAGTTCAGACCGGCAATCTTTTAAGAGAATCAGAAACCTCAGATGCACAGTATACCGTCGTAGCACCTGGTAGCAGTATTTTCACAATCCTGATTTACTACATCTGATTCAGGATCACTTTGCTAATTTCCTCAAGACTGAGACTCATATACTTTCACCTTGTTATTTGACTCCTTCATTGGCAGACGAGGTGAAGCAGGGTTACGCTGAAACACGAAGGCTATTCAAGGATCCGAGTCGAGAGCTATTATCTAAAATGCAACATAGTTTCTATGTTTAAAGAATGCGGGAGAGGTTTTAACTAGGGATCATTAAATCCACCCTTCATTTGACTGTGCCACCGCCTGCCAGCTACAGACCCACAGAAATACATGCCGGCTCACAACGTTATGATTTATGACTCCATGACAAGCAGGCTTTCCCCTCCAATTTCAGCACTGTCTGGTTAAAGCTCTTACTGTTTGGACATGTATCCCATTTTGTCTTAGTCAGTGTTTCAGAAGCACTAAGATATATTATGAGGCAGCAGCAAGCCATTAACCCACCACCACATGGTCCACTGTACCAGTAGCCCATGTCACTGAGGGCTTCTGTTAACATCTCCTCCCAGTGTTGACATGGAGGAGCAGCTGGCAGTTTGGACAATCTGCTACCTATAAATGGGAGGGTGGGAGGTAGGATTATCATTAACGCAGGCAGGCAACTTTATGGTTGTGGAATCGTGGTTCAGTCATAATATTGAGCCTGATTACAGTTTTCTCCTCATTCTTTAAATAACTTCTGGAGAGTCACTCATAAATGTTGGTTTTCTCTCTGCGTCAGCCTTTAGTCAGGCATGATGGGTGGGTATGATCCTGAAATGCACCGGTGCACCTAAAGATAACAGGGTCTTCCTTGTGGAGAAGGACCAGTGAAACGCCCTCAGCTATTTTCTATTCTTAGCTTCTAAAGATATGACATTTTTGAGTAAATGTCTCCATTACTGTTACAGAAAGCAGTACAGTTGTGAATGGCTAAAAAAATACAGGAAGAAAAGAGGTATGCCTCTGTATCGCATTGCAGGTTTACATATACCAAAATAAACTGTCAACTTCCCCATTTCCACGGGTAATTAAAGTCAATACCTTAAAGAGTTTTTACAGAAAGAATATGAAACTGAAGCACTTACTCAAAACCGTGCGCAGATGTGCAAAATGTGTAACTGACAGGTTGACACTTCTTTCATTTACAGGATGAAGCATCGCCTACGACGGGGAATACAAATAACTGGGAGGCTCTTTAAGGAGGCGACTGGAGAGTTGCAAGATTGGCAGAACCTATTAAGAAGCAGTCTGTAAAAGCATACCCGGGCATAGCCACATCCAAGAATGAGGATCAAATACACAATATCCATCGTCTTTTTTGTGGCACTTGTTATCATTGAGAAGGAAAACAGCATTATCTCAAGGTAAAACCATTTCCGTGATGAATTGGAGTGCTTTTTGCGATTTCCAGCAGCATGATTCTCTTGCAGGGTACAACAGTATTTTACGAAATCTTCCTCAGCTACACAAAATTACTGTGAATGTCAACTTAAGTCACAAGACTATGAATTATTTCTATACATTTGGAAAGATATTATATCTCTCTGATTCTTCTCGCACTTTCAGGGTGTCGGATAAGCTCTCCTTAAAGCAGACCCCCCAGACCCCTCTACACTCCAGTGGTTTCTCCCACGTACTGCTGAAGCAAAATGTTTCCTTAAACTCACACAACAAGATGGACTCTGCGTCCATGTTAATGAAGCGGCGCCTGGAGAACTACAGTGATCACCAGGAGGTGGTGGGGAGGGGCAAGAAACACATCCTCCTGTTAGCCACCACCAGGACCGGCTCCTCATTCGTGGGAGAATTTTTCAACCAGCAGGGGGCCAACATGTTTTACCTGTTTGAGCCACTGTGGCATGTGGAGAAGAAACTGACGCTGGAGACCGGCGGCACCAACGCCACAGTGGCAGCCAAGGCGTACCGCGACGTGCTTCAGCGGCTCCTCCTGTGTGACTTTTCTCTGTTGGAAGACTTCATTGAACCCCTCCCTGTGGACCACGTCACCGCCGCCCTTTTCCGCAGGGAGTCCAGCAGCTCTCTGTGTGAGGAGTCGGTCTGCAGCCCCTTCATCAAGGGCGTCTTTGAGCCTCATCACTGCAGGACAAGGCGCTGCGGGCCCCTGAACCTGACTATGGCATCTGAATCGTGCCTCCAGAAGGAGCACAGAGTCATCAAGTCAGTGAGGGTGCGCGAGCTGGAAACCCTCCGTCCTCTGGCTGAAGACCCACGCCTTGACGTAAAGTTCATTCAGCTGGTTCGGGATCCTCGGGCTGTACTCGCCTCGCGAATGGTGGCCTTTGAACCCAAATACAGAAAATGGAAGCAGTGGGCTTTGGGCGGGAATGTGCCTATTGATGATGACGAAGTGAGAAAGCTGAAAGGGAACTGCGACAACATAAGGATGTCTGCAGAGATTGGCCTAAGACAGCCACTGTGGCTGCGCCAGCGTTACATGCTGGTGAGGTACGAGGACATTGCTCGCTTCCCTATGAAGAAAGCGGAAGAGATGTACGAGTTTACTGGAATCCCGTTCACTCCACAAGCCAAATCCTGGATCCTGAGGAACACACAAGCCTCTAAGAAGACCAGCGGTGTTTACTCCACAAAGAAAAACTCCTCCGAGCAAGCGGAGAAATGGAGGTTCAGTATACCTTTCAAATTAGCGCTGGCTGTGCAGAAAGCCTGTGGGCCAACGCTGAAGCTTTTTGGGTATAAATCCGTAAGCAGTAAGGAAATGCTTACGGATAAGTCTATTAGTTTGATTGAGGACAAAGCGTTCAATGCTTTATGGACTTAAACGGATATAAAAGCCTCATCCCGAGGCAGGAAAAATTGACCGAGAATGACTTATAAGCCTATTTATTAGGGTTTTTTTCCTGATACTGAGAGCTAGCCTATATATTTTCTGACTATTTAAAGCTTTTGACTATTTAAAATTGTTTGGGTGTTGTTGAGGAGACAATACTTATACATGCTTTCAACAATTTAAGCAAGCGTGAAAATGTACACAAGTGTATGGTATGGTTAAAAAAAAAAAAGAAGAAAACGCTTTATATTTGCACTCCACGCGGTTTTTCTCTCTCCAACACAAACTGTACTGTTGGCTTGTCCTGCAAACCCATCAAAATGTTTTCCCTTGGCAATTATAGAAAGTCTTGAGGGAGACAACTGTCGGTTTGTAAACAACAATAACGAGCTGTTTTTAACACTTCCAGGAATCTCCATTAGTTTTTGTTTTTTTTACCAAGCAAACTTCCGAGTTAGCACCATATGCTGCTTTTATGCCAGAGAAACTTGAAATGGAATGTTTATGCCTAGACAAAAAATTAATTGAGTTGTATAGCAATGCTAATGGCATTAAGAAGAAATGCCAATATTTTGCCAGTTTTTTTCTTGGCTATAAGTCATAATGACTCTAGCTTGGAATGTGCTCCCCCCCCCGCCCCATAGTGGTACATATCAGATACACTGTAGTTTGCTGTCCATGCACATTTGTAATTCGGCCAAAACAGTTTTTTAAGCTATCTTTGGGACAGTTTGAACCCATTCGGTAAACACAGGTGTTTACACTGCCACTGTATGCGAACATTCCAACTGCAGCTGGTTTGCAGGATTGTGCGAGGATGGTCAGCATGTCTATGTCTGTTGACACAAGTCTAGTGACTGGTGGTTAAGAAAAAGAAGAGGTCCAGGTAACCTGACCTGCAGGAGTGTTTGCTATTGCGCCAGTGTTTTCCGCTTGCATTGTGTTTGTTACAATAAAACTTTTACATTCACTGCAGAGCATATAACTTGAAATTGCTGTATCTGAAACTGGCATTCACTTAACTTGTCTGAAACGTGTTTTTTTTTTTTTTTTTCAGTTAACTACCATTCACCATGTTCTTATTTTTGCTCTTGATCTTTTTAAAGGCTAAGCTACAACTGCAAAACAGGAGACAAAAGTGGAAGATCAGTGCCAAAAGCTTGACTGTGGTGTAAAAAAAAAAACCCAACACCAATTACAAAGTTCCCCTGTATTCAGTACAACCCTCATGAAGCCTTTAAATCTTACTTCAGTGTTAGTGAGGGTCTGCTTGTAACTATACCATGTGTTTGCCCATATACTTGTCCCAAAAGCAGCAGGACACAGCATAAGCATGAAAGGCAAAAGTGGACAACAAGGAAGGATCGTATTTGCTTAACAGTGCATCAAACTCTTTCCTCAGACATGACAAAGGCAATAATCAGGCAGAAGCAAAAATATGTAATCAAAATAATTGTATGACAATATCACAATCATGATTTTATCATGCTTATGTTTCATGTTAAGACTTTTTTGCAAGTTACTGAACAGTACAACCAAAATAATATCCCATGTAAAAAAAAAAATATAATATAAATATTTGAATCTGTGTGCAATTTTGACAAAACTTATCTTTGCGAAATTTGCAAATAAGCTTTGCTGTTGCCTTGTCGTTTTAGAAAAAAAAATAAACCAGTTCCATATTGCAGAGGTAGCATTCTTTTCAGGGATTTTAATTTTTAGCCATGATTTCCTGCTTTGCCGTGAATCAAAAGGGAAGGGGAATAAATCTGAGGCACTGCCTGCAGCTCGCTATGATTGGTTTTCTTTGTTTGTCTCGAGAAAAGGCATGAAGGCCAGCGAATAGTGTAAAAAAAAGACCCTTTGGAGCATGTAAAGGCAAGAGATAGAGTCTGCACTGTAGTCTGATTCTATGATCGCTCTGCACTCTTCCTCTCTCTTAAAATTCTTCCCGTTCTTTTATCGTCATATGGCGCATATGTACTGCACAAGGGCACTTGGAAGTTGATTTGTGTCAGTACGCTAACATGCTAGCAATGACAATGCCAACCTGATGTTTACCAGGTAAAATGTAAAATGTCTTTTTTGGTCCTGAAACAAAGTGTATTTCAGTAAATGAAATTTTGGCAAAAGATGAAAATTTCAAAACGTGTTATGTTTTACCAGCATTTGTTTCTCTGTCTGTGAGCAGGACTACTTGAAAAGTCATGCACAGATTTGAATGATTTTGCAGGGACAGGCTTTGGCTCAAGGAACAAGTAATTCAGTTTTCGGAGTGATCAATATGAGGATGCGGAATTTTAAGGATTTTTCAATATTGTGACATAAGACACAGGGGAGGTTTGTCAGTGCTCTCTAGTTTTCTTTATCCTGAGGGGAACAGTAATGTGTGTACCATAACACTTAATTATTTCCTGTTTCTGTTTGTTGGTCTGTTAGCAGAAGTACTTATTTAAACAAACCCCTTTATTTGTAGTTAATAGTTATAGTTAATTTCAAAGTTACAGTCGTAACAGAGCCACTCACTGACTTCCAGACCTCTAAGGTTTGTGTAATTTTGTGATTGAAGTGTTTTTGCTTTGTTGTTGATCTAGTTCAAGCAAATATTTAAGCTTTGAACACACTGGCTAGTTTGTCTCTGAAGGTTACGCTGATTTCCAGTATGCTCCCCACTGTGGGCCCAGTTATTTAAGTCCGCAAACCCAGTAATTACTTCAACTTTACATATAATGTGGTCCAAGTCATTTTCGTCCACCTGACTCCACCCGGCAGAAACGCAGGAAAGCTGTGTTTCACGCAGCCTTTCTCTCTGCTTCAGTCATTCTTTAACACAAAAAGCTACTCCATTGGTTCAGTTTGTATAAATTAACTCATCTTCCACATGGCAAAGAAAAACAGACTTAAGTACATTCACTCATATTGCATGAGTGAGCACTATGTGGCTTATTTGGGTCTGCTGTTGTTTTTTTTAGTGTCAAAAAGTCTTTAAACTGCATCTTACTTTAAACTTAATGAGGATATTCAACATTCGCAAACCCTTATATTGGAGTGGCTTTATATGGGACGTCTGGAGGGTGGAGTAAGTGTATGTCTCGGAGCAAATATAGAATAACCACTTTCTGCTGAATTAAAGCCTTCCCAACCCCCTCTGCTGTAAAATTATGGCATTTAGGTAACCCCACCCTCCTGCTCTGTTAAATGGTGCCCTGCCACATAAACCATGAGGGGTTTGAAAATATGCAAAAGAGCCGAAGAGCAGAGGATCTGAGGGATGCTTTGCTGCAGACGTGATAAACCCACACGAAATAGAGTTTCTCCAGATGTGTCTCAGATTAAACACATAAAACGGGTGCAGTTTGCAGGTGATGATGATGGTTGAGGAGGAGACGTAATTCTAAATACACGGTTAATTATCTGACACTGAGGAGTGCAATTCCTAAAGCTCTGGTTGTTGCGGGTGATAATGAGTGACTGTATGAGGAGCGGCTGCAGAATATCAATGCACAGAACTCTGCTGTATGCAGCCAACGGGCAATGAACAGACAAATTATGCTGTTTGTATATGTCATATAAGACCAGTGCATTGGAAATGTCGCTCTTATTGACTTCCCTCTCATCTTTGAGAGGAAAGTCAATAAGAGATATACATAAAATCCATATGGGCAGTTTTCCAGTGTATCAGCAGAAGCTGCATACAAGGCACTGTGGCAAACTCTGCGCGGGAAGCACTTCTTCAGCACCATCATGCTGCCTCAAATAAAATGCTGCCAATAAAACCTTTCTGTCGCAGGCATTTACTGACATGGGATCAAATGTCTTATGAGCTGTCCTGCCAGACATTTTTCTCAGCGTTTGAGCTTAAAAAAGTAACCTGTGGATTTATGAGCGATGCTGCATGCACAACTGTAGACAGACATCAAAGATCTCAGGCGGTTTCGTTTCCCCGCTGCACTGATGTGCTTTTGCTGTAAAAAATAGCTAAAAAGAGTCCAGAATTGTGTTTGATCACTAGTTTTTTTCCTCACACACACGTGAACACAACAGCACAGACATACCAGCCATGCCTACATACAGCCTATCTCTCAGTTTCAGCATGTTGCGCCACAAAAGGCTTTTAAGATCAGACTTACTCTGAATAAGTTAAAACACTTCCTTTTTCATTCCCTTTGTAACTTTCATTCACTTTCAATTCTCTGTTTAACATCGTAACACATAGTGCAGCCTTTTTGTTTTCTGTGCAAGCCCTTGTTGCTGACCAAGCCATAAAAGCCTCTGGCAGAACGGAAATGCCCATTTTCTTTGGATTTAGATCAAGCAAACATGTGCGAGGAGTACCGGAGATGTGGCAAGTCTGCAGCTATCTGACCGTCGCAGTCACCAAAGTGTATAAAGGCCCCGAAAAACAATGACTGTGATGACTGTGGTGGCTTTTAAAAAAATAGAGTAACCAATTTACAGCCATACAATAAAGTCTAGATGTTTTGTCTGTGAAGCGTTTGCCAAAAAACATGTTGACAAAACCAATTTGAAAATGCTACTTCTTCAGAAAAAAAGGCAAAAGTGTAAATTCAGTACACGCCAACTGCACTGTAAATCCAACGAGACAGGGTAACAGAGGGCATGAGACTTGTGATAAACAGGGAATTTTTTAGGTAATCTTTGACTTCCTTACTTGGGGTTGCTCAAGGGTGCATTTGTTTTCACTGGAACCTTTATCATTTTGGATGTCACTTCAGTGTTTATATGCGTTACTGCCAGACCCTCTAACTGGAGCCACAAGAAAATATAAAGCGTCACTCCTGCTCTAAATTTAGACATCCAGTCTAGTTTGAAAAAACAAAATGTTTTTTTAGTTGAGCCATCTGGGATGGCATTTAGCTTGAGTCAGCCCCCTGCAGTACCAACAGTGGGTTTGTGGGTGAGGGGAGAGTAAATAGTTGGGTCAGTGGGTGATGCAAAGACAACAATTCAGCGCCCAGATTCTAGGTGAATATGTGTCCTGACTATATTTACTTACCGTTATTCTTTGTGGAAATACTCAGGCGGTGCATCCATTTCTAAACCAGGCTCACGTTCCTTCCTTAGACAATTCAAAGCCACAAAATAAATTCCTCCCATACCAAAAAAGAGATGATATTATTAAGATGTCCCATTTAAACCTTGGCTGACGACCAGATTTAAGGTGGGGTATTATATAGAAAACAGCAGAATCGCTTGAAACTCCTGTATGTCACTGCGGATCTCCATAGCTCAAATAAAACAGACAACATGTGCTGCGTTTTTGCATTCCGAATTAAGGTCTGCGAAAGAAGTGTTTCTTGAACTTCTCTAGTGGATTTAACACAAAGCTTCAGTCTTCTCTCACATCAATACCAGTAGCTCAGCACCGGGCTACAGTAAAGGGATCTTTACAAAGTTTAGAAGTAGATCTACTGAATGGATCACACCATTTGTCTAACTGCCTGCTTTGCTCCGAGTACATAGTAAGAGCCTTTCTACTGCTTCTATTAGTCACAGTGAACCAGGAATTACAGTTCAGGGTTAAAGGGAGCAGAAGGAGCATTTATCTGACGCCAGCACATTTACCAATACTCCTCATCCTCAGCGTTGCAATAACAGGCCTTTTCCTTTCTGATATCACAGATGGTACGAGGGAGCACTGACCATGTGAAGCAGTTGTGTGGCTGTCACAGATGATAAGATACAGATTCTAAAGAATGTCAGCACAGCTGACCACAATGAGTCCAATTTTCATATGAAGGCAATAATGCTGGTGAAACTGAACTGCATACTCCTCATCCTCAGCGTTGCAATAACAGGCCTTTTCCTTTCTGATATCACAGATGGTACGAGGGAGCACTGACCATGTGAAGCAGTTGTGTGGCTGTCACAGATGATAAGATACAGATTCTAAAGAATGTCAGCACAGCTGACCACAATGAGTCCAATTTTCATATGAAGGCAATAATGCTGGTGAAACTGAACTGCAGCCATTCGAGAAAAAAAAAAAAAAAAAAAAACCTCAGCAGCATCAAGGACTCAAGGATCATTGACTGTGTCAACAGGACAGAAAATAGGGATTTTTAATCATATATCATACCATTATTGTGAAACTGTACTACTTCAGATTTTAATCCCCTAAATTCTTCAGCTTCTGTTCAAAAGAAAACATTTTTGTGGTTTAAAATGTGTGTTAAGACAAAATTTTCTCAGTATTTTTCATTCATTTTTTTGAGATTGTGTCTGACTGAGCAAAATGAGGATAATCTGTAGAAATTACAAAATAACATTAGACATATATGATATAGTAACTACTGGTTTCATTAAGTGAAACCCAAATTGACAACGTAATAATGCCGATCGTGTCACTGTGTTATCGTTTGCTGGAAACCCACATGCCTTTTACAAATCACTGACCTCATGTGTCAGCAAGTTTTAATTGCACTAAGATAAAAAAAAAAAAAAAAAAAAAAAAAATCCATCAAATTGCCACCTTTTCCCTCACTTTAAAGTTTGCCATTGCTCAAAGGAGAACCTAGAAAGATAAATAACCCTTTGTGTTACTCATTGCAAATCACACGCCACGAACCGAGGACTGGAGACCATTTATTTTGAGCAAGTGGAACAATAATTACAGCTTTTGGCAGTCTAGTGCGGGCTTCAGAATTCAGAGTTGTCAGAGCAAATACTATTATACTGTGATGATTTTTATACGGGGCAGCACCTGAAATAGAGCTCAGGGTTGAATTAATTACATACCTGATACAGTACGCACGCATTTGACAACAAATAGCAGAGCTAAAAATAATGAATTTGCTCCTGTGTGCCACATCAGGCGAGGGTAAAGCTCCAAACTAGGATGGAAATTACAGTCATTTGTCATATTTAATGCTAAATATTCACTAAAAATGATACATAAATAGGAGACCTCCTAAATAAATGTCTTGGCAGGTTTCTGAGATGTCTAATCAACTTTGTCCTAACAGTATTTTCTAAAAAGTGAGATGTAAAACAGTTAGAGAGAGACAGTGAAACCTCTTTACTAGAGCACTCACTCTGCTGCAACAGGAAAGCGCCTCTGTGCACCTCAGCCCATTTCCTGAACAAAAACCTATTTTTAATGTGCAATTTTCTTATGTGGATGGCGGGTGCAGATAGACAGTGGATAAAATTCCCCTGGGAGGAAAACATGTGAGCCTAATTCAGCTAACTGGCTAACACTGGCCTTCTATTAGTTTTGATTCTTTTCAAATCCCTAAAGGCAACACAAGAGATGGTAACAGCACTCAGGCTGCTCCTGCAGTAAACAGCCAAAAACTGTAAATTGGGACTCAGGAGGGTCCTCCCCTCAACTCTGGGTTGGCAGTTAGATTCCAGGCTTATCTTTTATGTTAAAATGTCCATTGGTAAGAAAGGAAGCGCAATTTACTTGTAATCCACATTGCATGACAGCTCTGTATAGACACGAGCGTATGAGTTAGATTGTGAAAGCCTGAAAACCCCTCACGCGCTCAACCAGCCAGCCCGATAGCCCTGTTTAATGAATTGCTCTCTGCCTCTGTAGGGCACAGCTGTTGCTTGCCTTTAAACACCTGCACATCCCTGTGAGGGCAGCATCAGGTGTGCATACTTTTAAACAAAGAACAGAGTTGACTATTTTTACTGAGGTAGGTCAAACAGGCCACGCAGGACAACCACCACTGTCCTCAGAGTGATATCCCCCTGCAGCTACGTAAACATCTGTTTGACACTAGATCATGCAGCACAGGTGGTAAGGCTGAGACCCTTCATTACTGCCTGATGACAGATGAGCACCAGTTGATCAAAAGCACTCATACTTTTGTGTTCCAGCAAATATGCTCTCTTCAGTAAAGTCTTCAGTTTTTGCTTACGTGCACATTCTTTTGGAGGAAGTTATGTTCCTGTTAAAGGCACCAAATAAGTGGTTAACTCGCTCTACCTCCAGAGCTCCTGCCACCCCTACTCCTCAAGACCCTCTTTCAGCCACCTTGTTAATTTGTGCAGAGAGGAGGCCCATGCAAGGGGGGGATGACCCACCTCTCTTTGCTTTTGCAAAAGCAAGGGAGGAACTTTCAGAATGTGTAAGGAGGGACCATTTAGAAAAGACAATCATGATGCAATGTGGGCCAGCGTTTTACAGAAGGATGTATTCGAATTATTGTACAAGTCTACCAGATAACCTGCCCAATTAGAGTTTTTTATTAAATAGCTGTGGTTTCACATCAGTGCACATGCAGAGCCGACACGCCACAAGTGGTATTATCTCTAGTTAACAGATAAATTAAATGAGGGACAACACATTCTTCCTAATACATACCGTATTTCATAAATGGAACGCAGGCGTTCTTTGTCGTTAAAGATATGGCAACTGGGACCAAGACCTTGACATATATGTAGGCACTAAATATGGCGGTTTGCCTCCGCCAAAGCCCGACAGTCCCCTTGATTTAAGTTACCTCGAGAAGAACCTTCATTCAGATATAATGGCGCCTTTGTTGAACTCCATCCAGTAGTTTTGCATAATTCTGCTAACGACAAAGCAAATAATTAGCATTGTTTCTTGGGTTTGTTTTGCAGTTTTGTAAATTTCATGGATTCATTTTGATTCTTTTGCAGTTTTGGGAGAAAAACAGCTGAGACATCACAAGAGAAGGATGACGGGATATGTGGTCGATATTACAGTTAATTTGACTTCAGTTGAAAATCTTTACAATGGCTCGATCAAAACAAAGAGAAAGCTTACGTAACATGAACCCGGTGACCGCCTTTAGAGAACATTCAAACAAACTGAGGTGAAGTCTGTAAAGGCCAAACTGCACCTCATGAAAGAGATAATTCATATGTTTGTGGTTTGACTTGCACGTCAAAGCCGAACACAGCAAACACCCAGTGTGAGCAGCGCAGCACAACTGCAGCCCTTCAAACTGCCTTCAGACTCCCAGTTTAAATAATCTCAAACCTTCAATTTAGCTTCACAAGTAAAAGCCAAGTGTCCCCTGGCTTTAAAAGTTCAGTGATTTAAGAGCAGAGATACAGAAACAGCTATGGAAGAGGGAACAAACTTCCAGAGCTATACACAACACAGCCTGGTTGGCTTGCACAACATGCTAACGATTTACCAGAAGGACCCCCACAGGCAAGTTCTGAAACTTATGGACAAAAACAAAGAGTTAGGCGTTAAAGCATTAATAAAACATAATGACATAATAAAGTATATTTGACGGTGCTCTTATTAACTATGTTACAAGTTATTTAGTGATGATTTCACTGCCTCTCTGTTGGTTGGTTTGTTTGTTCTTATGATACAAATGATACATTATACAAATTACACAAAAACTACTACTGTACATCTAAGGAAAATTTAAGTATTGTAATGTTTTAGCGTCATTTTAGAAACATTTACTGCATTGATTTTTTTTTTTTTTACCCATTTTACTATTTAGATTTTTTTGAAAATTATTCCCTGCAGCTCAAAATTTGAATTTAAAAGACAATTAAAAAAACCCACAAAAAAAACATCATATCAGCCATAATCACCACTTTTCATTCAGTCTTTTCAAATTTAGAATCACCTTGAATATTTTTGCAAAATTCAAATAAAATAGATGTTTGACAGGAAAAGAGCATGTAAACTGATTTACTTCTCCAATTTTTAGTTCCTGTAGAAGTCAGTGTGTTGCAACATACGGGGGAGTAGTTCTCTTCCCAACAGCAGGTTAATGATTCATTCCCAGTCATTGCTCACACTCACATTATATACTTAAATTCTTTTACATTTTTAATTGTACAGCTTTGCTCATGCGCACATATATTGTGCAAACAGACATATGGGAAGCTGGAGCGAAGGGGGCTGAGTTAAAACGACTCTATAAGCTTGTAAACACTTTTACTGGTACGACAAGAGACATTTGATCTCGCTGTTCGCCCCCTTCGGTTTTAAGCACGATTATGTGACGGGCCAGGAGCTTTTCCTGCTAATTCTGATGTCCACTTGAGTTTTCTGATGAGTTTTCACAAAGGCAGCGGCTACTG
>KV751339.1:1771898-1788543 GCA_001698575.1 Mola mola
AAAAGAGTTCCACGTTTTGACAATACATTAGCAAGCACAGATCTGTCCCCTCTTTGTGAAATAAAATCTTATGTTTTGGACAAAATGTGGAGAGATGGTCACAGCATTTTGAAAGTTCGAATGAGCTCCCTCGACTTCCTCATCGTATTTCAAAAGGAACAAAGACAATAAAAAGAAGAGTACAGTAGTAATTATTACACTCTTCCTTATGGCAGGATTGAAGCTGTGGGGTTGGTTAGTTCCAGTGACTCTGGGAAACAAGCACAGCACTCCTTGGTGGCATCGAGCTGAACCATCCAACCGTAATTGGACTCACACCCTCCAATATAAAGAATTAAGGAGACGCGTCAGTCTTTCTTACTCTGTTTATTGGTGCTCAGGACAAAGTCCACAGGGTTTGAAAAAAAGGAAATGTGCCATTCTGAACTGGAGGCTTTGAAATCTACACTAAATAATAACTTTACACGGATCATTTCTAAGCGTTGCCCGATTAAAACAACTCCAGATGTTTTCAGTGGATCACTGATGTATTGATTTAGCTTGCAGAAAAGGAACAAATTAGCGCTTCAAAGTCAAATATTTACTCTAAAGCAAGCGCAATTAATTGGTGAAACATGGATGTTGTTGCTGCACACACGTGGAACAGATGTCACTGAGCCCTGGGGAGGCTTCCACACTTCCCTTTCCCATGGCTGTTCTCTTTGGCTGCTTGGCCGTGATTTAGCATTTGTTCAAATCTGTTCAGTTCAGTTTGCGCCATGTGACCTGTCAGTACTCATTTTAGAACGGGTGGCGCACGGGAAGTCTGACAAGACCGCTGTCAGTGATTAATCAGTGTTCTCAACTAGTTTTGTGTGAATTCAAGGTAATAAATTAGCAATGGGCTTGTCGATTTTGACAATTGTATTTTGAAAATAATATTCATCAAACTTGGTTTACAAGATAAAAGTGAGTGTTTCTTGATGTGGTTCCACTATTACGCAACAAACAACTTAAGGTCTTCATGATTTGACACTTTCAGATGTGTGGCATCAGAATGTGCTGTTGATTTTATTTATACTATGAAGAATAATTTCCCTCTGAGGCAGCAAACACTTTGATTGGTAATTTCTGGATTATTTGTTCACCTCCTCCAATATTTATGCCCTCCTTGATGGATATCAGGAGAGCTCTCAGCGAATTTAATCGCCTCACCTTTTTGGCTAATTCATAATTTAGTGAAGTGGGAGTGAGGCGTTTGGCTTTTCCCGGCCATGGCCCGCTGAGTGAAATGGTGTGGAAAGTGTGAGGTCATTAACCCGATACAGGTATGTTCTCCCCTCATATTGGGGATAATGTCTTCCAGCCAAGTGTGACAAAGAGGAGGGAGATCTCGTTCCCAAGTAGGTGCCAGCCGTTTGTTTTTAGAAAACTTCATTTTCGAACATTAGGTTATGAAATGTTAATCTTGTTTTAATCAGAAGAGGAACCTTTTCATATCCGAGGTTTCCACTCTGCTGATTGTGGACTGATGGAGGAAGTGTACAAGATAATTCTCCATCATCCTTACGTGCGTATCACATTTTGTTCATGTATAGTACTGAATTTATTACCCCGACCATTATTTCATTGCCATTGTCAGTTAAAGATGAACTGTATCTACAATGGAACTACTTGGGTGGCAGTTTTCTTATAATAATTTAGCATATTTTGGGGGTAGAATGGTAATTTAAAATGAGTCCTTCTTGGCATTTGATCAAATTGATGTTAATATACAGTCTTGTGTTGTTATTTTAGAGTTCTGTTTACAACTCTAGCAAGGAAAGAGGTTGTCAGCTGGAGTGCACAACAGTAGAACAATAACTGCGTAAAACCACATATTTCTGATTTTTAAATGACTAATTTTACTCTTTATAAAATGTTCCTTTCTTATGTCAGTCATCAGAATCAGTGCCTGAAACACAGTTTTATCTTGGCTCCATTTGTGTGAAAAATTAAACGGTAACACCAAGGGTGCATTAATTAACATTAGTTAATGCAGTAATAAGCATTTACGAACAGTCGATTAATGTATTAATGACTAACAGTCGATGTTACTAACTTATTAACAGTGTTAACTAAAATAGTTAATCAATAGTTTCTAAACTTTAACACAGTCGGCCACCCAACCATAACGCTAATAAAGCATTTACTAACGTGAATGAACCATTTATTAATACTCTATGTGACCCTTAGTGTAAAGTTGAAAATATATATCCTTTAAATGACACTTAATAGAATGGTCTTAACTACTGAATAATGTATTAATTTTATATCTTAGTTAACACGAAAACTGTAAGTGAATGATTAGTTGTTGCACAAACTAAATGTTTATTACTGCATCAACCAACGTTAATTAGTATACCATTATTTTAAAGTGTTACCACTAAAAACAAATGTTCAAATAAATGAGAAAATCAAGCATCTAGTGTGACTAACGTTATACATTATATTCAATAAATGTTATAGCAATAAAATATATCATTTTTAAATGTCGTGAATGTTTATAATTTTGCATTATTTGGCTTTTCGATTGTATTTTGATTCTCTCTTATCCTAATTTATGCGTGTACTTTATTTGCCCCGGATGCTGTAACTCCACAGTTTTCCCTCCGGATTAACGAACCACTCCATCGATTTATTCACATCAGTTACAGTTTCATGTGTGACAGAATGCACACGTGTTTGCTCTGCGTCATATTCTATTCTGCGTCTGTTTTTTGACTTAACTCCTGCATACATCCTCGTGCATCGAATGTTTCCTGACACTCAGTTTGACTCGGTACAGACGAGGCCATAACTCCTGATGTTTATCGATCCTTCAGCATCTGTTGAATTTATTTCTACAAGTCTATACAAATCTGTTTCTGTGCAGCCTATTGTACCAGAGGGGTTAATGTATTATACAAAGTGTTCAGATAAGGGATTAGATATCCCCCCAATTCCATCAGTCAATTCTTTGTGTTCTCCAGGGCATTCATCATTTTGACAGTTGCAGATAAGGCAATTATTTTCCTCGAGCAACTACAAAATGTAGACAAGTGCTTCTGTGACAGCGTGTCTGTTTGAGGGGGGAGCACAAATATTATTCCACCAGTCAATGATGGCACACATTGCTCGCTACAAAGTGATGTCCTCTGTATCACAATGGAAACAGATGTTGTGAGCATTTCGCCGACCTGATGCAGTTCAGCGTTTCATTTTCATACAGTGAGCTGAAGATTCACACTGTGATTCAGTTAAGCTGTCTTTGCCAACAGGGCCTCGTTTTCTGCCACTGGAGTAAATGTTGTTTTCATGGCACCACACAGATGTGAAATTGTCATGTTATTTTTCTGAGTCTCATTTGAGGAATCAGCTTCACAGCAGCCACAGAGCGTTTTACTATTGCATGATGTACATTATTTTTCACTCTAGAATGATAATAAAAAAAAAAAATATCTGAAAATGGAGGGTAAATGGGAAACCCACACCCAATCTGTGCAGCCCAAATAAAATAATTAGCATTTTGCACGGATAATAGAATAATCACTGTTTTGAGCATAATATCCATGTAAAACAAGAGTGTCTACCCTCCTGTCCTATGGCCCATTCCCCCAGCAGGACATACTCTAAGCTGGGTCACCTCACTGAGTCTGGCATGAAGGCAGGAAGAGCCAGCGGCTGCCTGCGATCTCCTCTTTAAACCTCTAGGGGGCAGCAGAAGACCTTGGTTTCTTCACCGGCTGTTTACGGCTGACTTACACCAACTGTCACCTGCTGCTGAGGCCCAAGTCAGACTGCTGATAAATCCTTTCAAAAGTCACAATAAAGCAAACATTTCATAGAGGTGTGTTTCAGTTCGCATCTTGCCTCCATCTGCCTTTCGCAGAAGTCAAACAAAGGCTTAAATATTACCCAGAGGGCTGGTTGAAACTAATGGCAACCAATTTTTTAAGTTTGGTTTAATGCAAAATATCAAAGGCATGATTTTCTGTCCAAATATGACTCTGAGTCAGTGTCAGGTTTGTATGCAAACCCGAGACATGAAAAGAAACATAAGAAAAGATTAATGTGAGATTGCAAAGTTGACGTTCATTGCGTGGACACACATTAATAAGCATGATTGTTAGACGTCAGACGCTAAATATGAACTATGTGACATTATTTAGACAGATATGAAGGAACCAAAGATTAATATATTAAATTTCCCTTTAAGTATGGCAAAAAATAGATTTGTAGGGTTAATGAACATGAGCTAATGTTGGATTGTGGTCTGGTTTCATGTGCTGTAAGTCCTTTCATCCGAGTTATTATAAGTGCACATACATGCCGTATGTGCCAGACTTTGAGTGGAAGGTGTTGTTGAACTTCCCTGTTAATAAAAGTGAGCGTGGAGGCAGAGCAGAAGATGACATTAAGGTGAGCTCAGGTCTGTCATCGGATCAAAGTGGGAACTTTTGCTCCCATCGCTGTCAGCACATTTTAATGATTGTTGAGCCAGGCCAAACTGGTCCTCCCTAAAACTTTCCCATGGCGAGTGTCTGACAGATTCATAGCTTAATCATTAACTTGCACTTAATTTGTCTGGACAAACATTATGCTCAAATTACAAGGGGGATTTTTGCAAAAGGAAGAGTTTTGTGAAGTGGCCACCTCTCGGCCTTTTGCTTGCTAAAAAATGAAGTGGTACATGTCAGAAATACCGAAAATACGTGGTTGAAAAGGAAAATCGATTTACAAAAAAATTGTACCAATTGTTTTGATAATTTCTTATTTTAATTGAGTGTCATCATTTAATAGTGCAAAGCTCACAAGTAGAACACTCAATACCTCAATAAAATAAGACTGTATGTAAGATAAACCAAACACTTAAGAATGAGTCACCAACAGTAAATGTTAAAAGTATCCTTTCATCTTTTCAAGATGATAAGCAAAATTAAATCCATTTGCGTTTCATCTCTGAACTTAACAGACAGTTTCGAAAAGACATCATTGATTATTGGCATCAAAAAGCAATCCGTTTTTTAGAGATTCCTTTCAAGTCAGAGATTCCCTCCAGCAGCAAGAACACACTTTGTAGTTTCCATAATAATAATAAAAATAAACAAAAACGATGCATTTTTTTGAATATATACATCTCCCTATTACACTAATATTCAGCTTAACCAACTATTATAAGTAAAAGCAGTAAATCTGTCGGTGCAGGAATGTAGAACGAAACAGTCAAATGAGACAAAAATAACTCAAATAACAAAAACAGTGCCGATAGCCGACTGACAGAGGTTTCTTAGGGACGTCTGAGCTGAGCTGCTGTGACAATAAATCAAACAGGGAAAGAAGGCCGAGGCCTTTATGGGGAGCGCCACCCATATATTGACTGCACATCATGGCAGCTCTCCTGGTGTAGGCTGGATTATAAATCCCATTTCTAAAAGATATATGGGACTTTTGGTACGTCGGATCGGCCTTTTCTTCAGCCTCACCGTGTTTGATTTTTTTTCTTTTCCCCCTCGTGTTATTTCCAAAGCAGTTTCAAAGTCAACCTTACACCTACTGAGAAGTACCTCACATGTGTGGCAGTTACACAGTTTTTATCATACAAATCTGGCGATGTTGCTACTGTAACATCCTGCTACTTTAAATGAGCTTACCCATTTTTGTGTGACAGTCCCTTTTCCTGCCTGTACGTCAGACAGGACGCACGGTCCGTGTAATGAATGAGACAGCCAGAGTAGGACTGTATACCGCTGAAAAAGTAGTTTCAGAGAGAGAGAGAGAGAGAGAGAGAGGGAGAGAGAGAGGAAGATTAGCCAACAGATGAGGAAAGACGAATCCAAGCTGAACCAGGGATCAGCCCCGTCAAACTGTCCCAAAACAAGCTTCTGTCTGAGAGGAGAAACTCGCCCTCCAGTGATGTTAATCTACTATTTTTGAGCACTGACCCAATGTGTCGATGGTGTCAGGTATCACTAACCGGAGGGCTGAACTACCCGACGACTTTTGCACATTTGTCCTATGATTAGACATTTCCTGATGAATGGTATTTTGCCATTCTAATTTGGAAAACATGCTGGTTTAGCTGCTGTACAACGCAAAAACATGGCAAGTGAATTTCATATTCTACCTGGCAATTCAGAAATTCAACGATCTCAGATGGTTGATATTCTACAACCTAAAACAAAAGTTGTCTGAATGGAATTTAATGACCGGCTTAGTGTTTTAACCATCAATTGACTTTCTTTGTAGTGTTCAGCTATAGAAAATACAAATATCTAATGCCTCGACTAATCAAATGGGAAAAATTCTAAATAATAACAAAACAAACCCGCCGTCTTCTTTCTTTAACATAACGCTAATAAGTTCTTGAGCAGCTACAGCCGTTGACTCTTTCTGGCTGCAACACTTTGTAACACCTAATGCCTCCACCTTGCCTCCACGTAAGGAAAGATATTGGCATTACGACTGTATATATTTTGCTGAAACTATTACTGTCACTACAGTGACTTATAGCAAGTGCGCCCACAAGAGCACAATCAGATATGCACACACATGCGTGCAGGCACGTGACCGGGCACAAACACAAAGACACACACCATCCTTCAGAGCCATTGATTCCATTTTGAGTAGTGTGTTTTCCTCTCAGCCTAGATAGTCTTGCTGCTGCCCATGCTGTTAGCGCGCTAGGCATTTTCAAACTCTTTACATCCATTACATTCCACTAGGTAAATACCTAATGCTGGAAACATTTGTCAATGTGTGCGCCTGGCTGAGCAGAATAGATTATTGGGGGCTGAGTAAAATACACTGCATTCCCAAACAGCACTATGCCTGTGACATATTAAAAAGTTCACACAAGACTCTGTGCACCTTCCCCTGCACCGCAAGCACGTAATATTTCAATGAAAGAACGCTCGCACACAATAGTAAACGTTCCTAATAAAGAATGGGAATGTCCGTATTTCTGTTAACATGAGAAAGAACCCCATTTCTACCACTTTATCAGGGATGCTAAGCATATACCATTAATAGACCCTGTTTGTGTTTACTTTAAATGAGACAGATAATTAGCAACACCCGTTTCTTTCAAAGGCGAGCCTCTACTGTCTGCACATTCTTCAGCTGAATTGATATGAAAAGCAACCAAGCAACTTGTTTGCTGCCCAGTACAAATGTTCGTTGAAGAAATTTAAAAGATTTAATTTTTTTAAATCTGTCTAAATCGTCTCGTCCGAGGCACTCTTGCCCTGCTTTACGTGTATACTTGTCTTACTCTATTGAAAAAACAATATTTTGACCCTCAAGTCCTTATTGTTTACTTTGGGAGCAAATAGACCTAAAAGCAAAGCAGCAAAGGCCGATTTCTGTAACTAAAACCAGGTCAGAAGAGAATTTTGTTCATAAATCTGATCGCATTCGCATCACAGTTTTTTAATGAAACTTGTTGCAGACACATGCGAAAAACCTTTTTTTCTAGAATTTGGATAACTGATTCATCTCAGAGCCTGAACAAACACCAAATAGTAATGGGGAAAGGATCAGTGTGAATCTCATTAATGGGCTTAGCATCCTTCTAAAATGAAGGTTTAAAAATGCAAAGTGCTGCAGGAAGTCTCTAAGACGTGAATTAGAGCTTCTGAGCATTTTTTACCGCTACTTACGCAGCTCTTTTGATGGCCGTTTAAGGTGCAATATGTGAAATGACTTTACATTTTGTGGTGGTCTAAGTGTACTGTCATAGAAAAGTCGTCTCACATGAAACTAAAACTCAGTAACATTTCTTTGCATGCCTCTTCGCTGTGCCTCTTTGATCTTCAGTAATTGCTAGAGAATGAGCCTCCTGCCACAGACCCTCTTGAACAAAGATACACAATAAGGAGCAGAGACGAAGAGTGGACAGGGGTGATGTCGGGTCTCTTATTTGGGTGTGTTTCCATTCATGCCCTCAATATTCCATTCCTGGTTCTGCTCCGCAGGTTTGTCTATTGTGGAGGCCTGAATGGGAGAGCGCAGGAGCGTCTCTGCTTCCGTTAATTAGAGCTCTTTGCGGCTTCCGCTCCTCCAAGAGTCAAAGTTTAAAAAAAAACAAAACAAGAAAGAAAGAAAAAGAAACCGTCAGTGCAAGCTCGGTCCTCCATTGTGATTTTAAAACTTGAAGGGTATAGTTTACCAGTGGCCGGGGTAAAGGCGGCTGCACTGTTGGAGTGGCTGGGTCCACGGACAAACAGTGAAAGGTGAGATTTTTCATGTAAGCGCCCCAGAGTGTATCGATAAACACCAGGGAGGCATGTAATAAATTTGGTCATTTTGGAAGTCTTGCTTGCCACAGCCGTAGAGCTTGTGAAGTGCTGTGCCTGTGATCCTGAAGCTCATATGGAGTTAAAAGCGACGGGACATTCCAAGGACTATTATATGCATACTGATTGTGCAGGAACCCCAACTTGTCTTTACACATGAAATGACCAATTGTTCGCGCAGGCTTAAGTGATGCACAAGGTAAAAGAGGAAAAAAAAAAAAGTCCTGGGGTCTGTAATGACATGTGGCTATGGGTGTCCTTTTATACCTTGAGATTCCCTTTGCCTCATTAGTTAACACACTTTCTTAGTTTTGAACAATACCTTAGCTTGAGTTCTCCCAGCAGAAATCCCCCCCCCGCTCAGTCGATATTTCCAGGGCCTGCAGCAGAGTTTCAGAGAGAGGGCCCTTTCCCCCCTGTCCTAACAGCTTTAATACTTGTAATTATCTCTTGCTGGGGGAGGCTGGAAATTGGATTAGGGTGGTGAGTCTCAGCTGAATGAATTACCTCCATCTCCCCACTTGGTGGGCCACACACTGATAAAGTGCGGAAAAACGGATTTGGATTCAGCCTTAGCATTCATGGCTTCCTTGTGGAAAAATGAAATTTTCCAACAGAAGGGGCCAGTGTGCCAGCAGTATCTGTCCACAGCATGTTTCATCTGCTCCTGCTCTTCTGGAAATGCAATTACCTGCGTTATCAGGGCCTAAATGGTGACAGTTTGGCTGGGGAGCAGTTCCACCTGCCAAAGGCATCATTTGACAGTGTTTTTTGTTGCATCTCGTATTCTTTCATTTTCAAATTATAACTTATTCATATTTTCCACCTGTCAGGAGTAAAACAATCTGCTGATTTGCTTACAGGAAGAATAACATTGTTGGCGATGAAAAGACAAAAGAAAAATGAGATATATAACCTTCAGCATTTGAACATGTTCCTGACAGTTTTCATTATGATATTCTGCATCATGTTATTCATTCCAAACTCAGCAAGCTCACACGGTTCCGTCATTCCTATAAATATATAAAATCAAACTTCTATTTTATATAAAAATCAGGGCAAATATTCTGGATGACTGTCCTATTTTCCAAGGAGCACCAATCAGCTGTGAGTAGCAAATGTGCAGAACAGCAAATCAGAGAAAATGAACAATAAAAGTCAATAATTATGTTTTATTTCTTTATTTAACGTTCACTTGAATGACTGCACGTGCGGTACACAGGTTGATAGTGAATTATTTAACAACATCAAGTCAGCTAATGCTCGACATGTGTTTTTTTTTTCTCTCTCAAAGGAGAAAAGCTCTGTTGGAAGGTCTATTAAATCAATACGTAGGAAGCTTTGCCACAGTGGATAACTCACCTCCAATGCACTGCACACAAACACATAAGTAAATAAAGCGCTTTTACACTTCAAAGTGTCAAAAATGCTGTGTAGATTGCACTGTGTCAAGACGTGCTTGCAACATAAATGGTTAAAATTGGGATTTTATTGCAAATCATCAAACACTTTCCCAAATGTTATGCCTAAATGAAGCAAAAATTACCTCGGAACTAAAGAGATAATGCTCTAAGGAGAAGTTATTTTGCTTAATTTGGAACAGAGCCCACATTGTTTTTCCCATTGTTCATTATGTGGTGATTTTAATTCGGTTTCATATTTAATTTCCCGCTGTGTCATTGGAAGGAATCAGATCAAACAGAGGACAAACTAGCCCCAAATACCCAGCATTTGCTATCAGACACCCCCCTCGTCTTTTCCACTTCCCGTTCTTTTAACCCCCCACTGAGGACAATCCTTGAAGGTAGATAAAAAGAACAACAAAAGATAATTAAATCTAAAAAAGGAGGGAAAAAATGTTTGGTTTCTCACTCAAACAGTTGGGGATAGATTTCAGCACAGTAAGGGTTTGTCTAAATTATACCGCAGCCTGATGGGAGTCCTTCAACATTTACACTCTTCCTGGGAAATGGGTGGGTAAAGAGAATTATATTTGCTTCTAATTGTTCTTATTTTTACTGTCTTACCTTATCACACTTACCAGCACAAATAGAATACATTTCATTTGCATTTGTCTGATTGCAGAACCACCAAAAGCGAAATTCATCATAATTCCTGATAAGATTATCAATTTAGAGCCGGGCAGTTATCAGCGGAGTAAAGATTGTCCTGACGTGCCTTGTTGTTCCAACTCAAACCGGCATCCCATCGGTGACAAATCTAAAATTATAATACAGCAATGCTTCACATAGACCCAGCTATTTAGGCGTGAATTTAATATTCATTGCTTTTGCAGCTTGGTTGGTTTTAAGGTGCTATCACCCTTATCCACCCTCCTCCCAACCCCACCCACTTCCCAACATCTCTGCTACCTATACTCCCATATCCACCAAACAGGGGCAAATGGCAGTCAACACACACACACACACACACACACACACACACACACACACACACACACATCTAGACGTCTCTTTGTCCCTCCCTCCTTCACTCATTTCCCCCATTCTCTTTCTGCGGCTGCCTCTCGCTGTCCCCCATCACTCTCCCTGTCCTTGTTTTTGATCTTCAAACGCTGGTAGGGATAATGACTACAAATCAGGGATGAAGGTGAGTGATCACAATGTGGCCCACCCATCCCAGCTGGCCTTTTTACTCCACTCGTATGATGCATCTTCCTGACTCTTTCCGAGAACCCGCTGAACTGCACCGTGAGGGGTTTCATATGAAGTTCACGGGGGCTCAGTACAGTCGGATGGACTCCGTGTTTAAGGCCTTGAAAGCGTTCTGATTCTCCATCAGCGGCATGGACGCTATTAACTAAAATGGGCTTGGAAATAGTTAAAAACTTAAAGTTTGTTCCTGAAACTGCAAATGTGAGAATTATTGCCCCAACTGTGTGTGAGCTCTGGACCTTGCTCTTAACGTAAATGTGTTTTGATAGAATTTCAGTCAAATATAGACATGTTTAGAATAGGTCTAAGTGCTTGTGTTGTTTGGAAACACGTGAAATGAAAAGAAATTAGAAATATTACAAAAAACATTTGGGCTGGTATAATTATAAAAACTGACCTATGAACAGCTTAAATCAGACAAATTAATATTCAACCCAAATGACTAAAACCATATAAAGTATCTGTACAATATTTTCCTCATGTATATATTTTTTTTTCTGTGGATAATAACCTGCATCTCATGGCAGAAATGATAAGATAACAAATAATTTTAAGTCAGATAAAAAGCTCATAATATGCAGTCCGTGCACACCTAACAGCAAGAAAGGCTAAAATGTAGCGAGACGCATGACTTAATATTCCTAAACTCTAATAATATTAACAAAGCTAAAACTCTTACGTCCTCTCTTAACACTTGTGGAAGTGACACTGATATTTTCTGCCTCTAAAACTATAAAATAGACAGCAAAAAACAAATGACAGGTCTCTATTCTGCACTGTGTGGCTCCACCTGGCTGCAGCACACCATCAGATCAGAAATTTCAGGATTGACCAGTAACCTATAATGTAAATTTCCCACAATTTGCCTGATTTTTATCATTATCAGTAGTGCTCTTCTTATTTAGCCATCTCATTAAGACCAGTGAAATTGGCTGGATTAATGCAATAACGACACAATAAAACATGCTGTCGGGGAAATGATTCAATGGACAAACTTCAGTTCTCGGCCAAACGACTGAAATGTTAGTGGCCATCGAAGCATCTGAGCTTCAATAAATGTGAGAAACTTTGAGATCTCCTTTCTGTTTGGACGTCAAATTAAAAATGGTCTTATTACCAGGAGCCCTATCCTTTCACATCATAAGTTTCTAATGGGCAGTTTAGATGATTCATGCCAATCAAACATCTGTTCTGCATTCCCCCTCGTCTAGAGGAACACCTGTTGACCTCTACCTGACCTTCGTTGGTGGCAGCGTAGTAGGAAAGACAGGTTTTAGGCAGGAGGACAGGAAACACTAGGAAGAGGTGGTTTTATGACCACTGTTTACCTTGGTGGAGTCCTGCCTCTTTCCCCCTTTTTTTTCTTAATGTCCCCAGGAAAAAAAAATGTTTCACTAGGGAGCAGGAGGTGAAATTTTTCTCATCCAAATGGATGGCAATTTCCCACCATTTAGCACCTGAAGGTAATTAGCTTGAAGAGATTGCAGAGTGAGAAACACGCTCATGGAACATTAACTCTCGTACATTCTCCAGTTGCAGAGAATTAATAGGAAAGATTAAAGTTTAAAGAGAGCAAATGCCATTACCGCACAAACCACCTCTTTGTGGCACCGTCTTGGGCTAACTTTTCCCCCTTTTTATAATAAGTCCGTATTTCACAATGGCATTGTGGTCCAGATTACGATAGCAGGTAATAAGTGGGAGAAATGACACAGCTCTGGTCTGGGATGTGGTTGTATATGAGACAATGAAGAGCCTCAGTCGCCTGCAGCTTTATTTTTCCACAACAGCTTCCCGCCTGCTTTCTCTACCCTCTGATGCGATATACTAATAGCCACCTCTGCATCCTTCCTCTTAATAGCATGTAAATGCAAACCTGGATTTAATGAAGGAATTAATAATACGTTATTACTCTTGGTCTTGTTAATTACACAGTTTTAACTAATGCAGATCTCTAAGCAAAACAATGTTTGCAAACCAGTAATTTTATGTGTTCATACATGTAGATCTAAACAGGTGAATGCACACTTGTTTTTATTGTTCTTGGAAATAGCAATGCTGCCCACAGCGAGCAGTGTGCTTAAAGGACGATCAAAACCACATGATAGATCGTAGCGTCACTTTTAAGAGCTGAAACAAATTAAATTGAGACATGGAGGAATTTATTGCCCAGAAAATCCCAATCTACTACCTGATTTGAAAAGTCCAGTCCTCCAAGCTCTCGAAAAATCTATTTTCCACATTTTAATACCCTGCATAACAGTCCTCATGATTCATTCGAGTGTGTTAAGCACAGTTTTATTAGATCTGAAACAAATTTTGGTGGGGGATCCTATAGGCCATTAACCATGGAGTAATTTTATCCTTGTTTCCTTAATGATGCCATAATGGCGAGCGAATTTCTTAACTAAAGACCAAAGAACGTTTTGAAGGTCAGCTTCATCTGCAGACTCCTTCATGCGCTCCTCTAAGAGATTGGAAAAGTCGGAGATCTTTGAAGAGTCATTAATAACGCTAAAGCTGAAGGCCTATTTGCCTTCTCACTTTCTACCTATCAGTGTAACAATTTCTTCCCGCTCTCCCTCTCCTTTTCCTGCCTTTCTACTGTTTTCCAGTCTCTCTCATGCGAAGAAAATGGAGTAGTTGAATGAGGGGGTAAAAATGGCAGCGCAGTGACATACAGATCCCAGATGTGGTGCCTCAATAATTTAAATTTTATGCCTTTGTTATCACTTTAATCATTTTCTTTATTCGTTTTGTTTCAGCGGTAGGAGACAGAGTTGATAGGCCAAAATGTCACGGGAACAATTTATATTTGGTGTGTGGCGCAAAGTCTAATTAAAATTAGAATTTTGCTGAGCCTTGAAATGGTTGGTACTTTATCCTGATCGCCTTAGATATTGTTCCAAGTCAGTCATTTGTCATACTAGAGCATGCTGGGAAGGCTGCCGCTAATCAAGGCCCCCTCTCCTCCACTGTTTTTCTGCTGCCATTGCACCTCTGTCCAAATAAATGCTGCTGGGCGAGGTTGAATGCGGTCTTGGTTCTGACACTGAATCTTGTGGGAGCTCCGCGATGCGGCTCTCATGCCATGTTAAACACGACTGCAAACTTTCAAACACAGTCAACTTTTAACTTTAACCGAACTGGTCCTTTAAAATCCTCGTTTATGCGACTGCGAGCTGAAACAATCTTGTGAACTGAATTGGAATGAATTAAGGTACGTGTCACTGCTAGGTCACTCATCCTTCTGCTAGGTTCTCGTGTAAAATGACACACCCCTGAGCGCAACTGCTCCACCCCCTGAAGGTTAGCCACATAAATAAATTAGACCCAGAGACAAAGGAGCACTCGCTCGGTGCTGGTGGGCCACACTACGAGCAGAGGTGCTTTTGTCATCGCATGTCAGGGATGCAGGAGTATTTCCCACTGAACAGCACAAGCATTTTCTCCTCCCCCGGGGGAGCTGGGGGTCTCTAGATTTAGAAATGCACCAATAAATGCCATTTACGCAGACATATCCCAGTGCCTTGGTGGCATGCAGCGTCGGCGCCAGAGCTGCTGTTCATTGAGTGTCAGGCTGAGTGAAGCTGTCCGAGCAGGCTAACCCTCTCCAAAATGTCACCATTGTGAGCATCTTACAGTCCTTTGGCGAAAAATGTGCATTTATCATAGACAAATAAACATTCTATATTTAGTTTCATGCTGCTGTTGCAACAGTACCTTTGTACCTTTGCTAAGAACAATTACTGAAATGATTTATTCACCATTTAAAATGCAAAATATACAGAATCGTCTGAACAAATACACATGACTAGATATGTAATCATACTGACTATATAGGACAAGGAACTGACATTAGTGAAATTAGAGCAGGAAATAGTAGTATGAGAGTATCTTTGACGTTCAAGTGCCACTAAAGGTGATCAAAACATTATTCGAGATCACGCACATACATTAATAGGCGTCCACTGCCAACCTCAATGGACCTGCTTTGTTCAAATCAGCTCTACATTAAGAACAGCCTAAAAGCCCCAGAGAAAATGTCCCTGGCTCCTTTCTTCCAAATGTTCTGACATTCCGTTATATAGAAAAGGGTCTTACATGGCAAATTGTGCCTTTAATAGCCAGAGACATTTTCTTTTTCGGCAACAAGTTTAATTGGAAAGAAGTGGAATTCTCTTTGAACGGGCAGGGAAGAAAAAATAAATCGGTGTGACAAGATGATCGATTACCTGTAACTCCACCTGACACAGAAATTAGGGTTTTTTAATGATGGGCTGCCTCTTCTTGGACATGAAATTCAAACGCTCTCCCAAAGTCTACCTTCAGCCATCACTTGTCTCCCGCGCTTGTAGGCTCCAAACGTAGGCACTTTGTCTTTGTCACCGGAGAAAGGACATTGTTATTACGGACATGACTTTGTATTAACCAATTTCATTCCTGGACAAGGAACATCTCATCGGTTTTACCTATAATCCTGCTGGATCACATTTATTCCCTGCACACATGTAAATGGTTATGTTTCTCTTAATGTTGCTAAAGATTATTATTTTTCTAGTCTACGCTTGGTTGTTAGATGGTTAGCTATCCTAAAAAAGCTAAAAAAAAAAGAAAATGATCTGGGGTCATATGTAAATGTATATGTAACAACATACATACTGCAGCACTCACTGTTTGGAATCAGTGATTAGGTGCAGCCCTTCCTTCCTATGTATTTAATATATTTTGACACTAAAATAACCATCCATGAAGGGGCAGTCATTTACAGGTCATAAAATCCACATATTTCTCATTTATGACCGCAAGATGTGCTTAATGTGACACTTTTCTTGATCAAATTATAAGATGAAGTGTGTCAGAGGGAGTTGTGAAGCTGGCAGTTTCAGTGGCAGGAGGTGGGGTCGGGGGGTGGCCGACTTACAACTCGGTCGCCTGTGAAGGTAGCAACGCAGCTTCTAGTCTGCTGTCCACATGGCTGCAGGTATTGATCCAGTTATCATTGCTAGATCATCACTGTATAGACTCAGCAGGACAGAGAGAGCTGGGAGACTGAACAGACAGCAGGGTTGGTCTCAGCTTTTTAGGGACTCTGCAGCAGGATTTGTATCTCCCAACCTTCACCATAGGCACAAGTTGATCCAGCATCTGCAACATATGTAATGTGAGTTATCATCAGCCCAAAATTGGTGTTTGTAATTCTCAATTTCTTTTAGGAAAACCAAACAAAACTCAAAACCTCTACAGAGATGATAATATTAACTAGTATAATTGCATATTTTCATACAGAAGCCCCACATTTTGGCAAGTCCCTGCAACATTTGCTGTCATAAGTTCTTTAAATGTTCTCCAAACCTTGAAAAGCATATGAAAAATTAAAAACGTCACAGAAAAATCTTTTCTTTTTTTCAGAAAAATTTTCTCTAAATTTTAAATTGGATCCTGAAACTTTGTTAATTGTTATAATGTCGAAAATGTGTTCAATAAATGAAACTACAACAAAATCAGGTAATGTATTTTTTTTTTAATATATATTTCATGAAAGAAGAATATACTGCTATTAAATAATAATGCTTACGAGTTCCCATTTTAATTCCTTAAGCATCCAGCTCAGAAGCTCACATACCAGAAAAGAAACGTCATATTTCAACAGCATTTTCAATTAAGTCACCATTT
>KV751339.1:1804032-1831608 GCA_001698575.1 Mola mola
AAAATGATGCAAATGAAAAAAATACATAAATAAATAAATAAATAAAGAAGTCTGAACATCTTGTGTGTTGATTGGAGCATCGCAGATCTTGTAATGGTACACTGCGGATCCAATCCATTCCCGGTGTATGGCATCTTCACACACAGTCAGCAAAGCAGAAGAAATCATATGGTGAAGTGTTGCTTGTTGCAAGTGCATCAATGCCAAGAGACTCTTTTATCCTGAGATGACGCTTTGAATATCCTCTTTAGTGAGTGGCTTGACACTCCTGATGTGCAAAACCTGAAATGAAATCGACTGAGGACGTTCAGACACATTTTCATTTACTCCAAACGGTAATATGTACTTGTCTTTTGTTTAAGAAAAAAAAAACAAAAACAATTTAAAAGTTGCTAAAAGATGTGCGCATGAGATTCTTTTTTAACTGGTATGAATAGTGTCAATAATTATTGGCCTATCCGCATGTAATGAATTGACTATCCCCATAATCTGGTTCATAATGGATTTAGGACACCAAAGGGTCCTCTAAAGAAGACGAGAGCCTATTGATCCACAAGATAAATGCTCTTTAGGATGTTAATAGTCTAATTTGCTTTAATGATTTCTCCTCGCACTTCCCCAGTCAAGGACAAGATAATACACACTTAAAAAGGCATTTCAAGCAGAAGTGCAGCAACTAGACGCTTCCTGCATAAAAATGTAGGGCATTTTGGTCGAATGTTTGAAATTGATGATCAACCCAACCATTAGTTTGTCTTTATTTGCTTCCTTCCAAGGTAATTAGCATGGATTAATGCTTTTCTGGAGTGTCATGTGAAAAAACATTAGTGGTATCCATTTCCAGAGTGACCTGCCCAGGTCTAATGAGCACAATTATAATGCTTCTGGGTTTTTCTTTTGTGGCACTAAAATGCACATTGAACACATGGTGTGCTTAGGACGTACGGTTGATGCATTATTTAATTAATTAGCTGTCAATTACCAAACATAAATTATCCTAAATCACATGTATTATAAGTGTTAATTATTTGTGTGAGGAAATTGTAAAGAAACAGCTACGTTAGTGTATTTCAAATGTCTTTTTTTTTTTGCCTATAAACAGACTCTGGTTGCATCTCTTAGCAAATCTTTGCTTCATGGTTTAAGTGACATTTTAGGATTTCAGCCGACCACCGGAGCAAATTTTAATCTCAGGCAAAGGCAGCGTAGTATAACACACCAGAGACAAGATGAGCTATTGCTTTAGCGGTTTCAGGCATAAATGACATTGACTTCTTGGAGATGGAACTCTTTAACATGCTCTGCACCATCTGAGTCACATCTGCCGTTGACAAACAGCTAAGGAGTAACCTGAGTCTATGTTCTCTTTACTGGCAATTTTTACATTTTATCATTGAAGTCAATGAGCCAATCTGCAATTTACGCCGTGGAGAGCGGGATGAGTGTATTCAGAACCCGGTCACACACCCAATCTCCTACTAAAGAGCAGCGATAATGTAATAATGCCTCGCTGATGTGCCAGGCAGTAATGGTGCTGAACATCTCCCATTCATCCAACACTACCTGATCATTGCTTTAACGGAATAATACATTACGGCTGGAAATAGCTGTAAACCTCCAACTTTATCTTGGGAATGTGCACTCCTTTTTACCTCAGGAAACGTTCCTGTACCTCGGTAATAAAAGGCAGAGCTATCAGGATGAAATGAAAAAGAGATTGAAACCCCTCTGTCTCTGACAGGCAATGCGGGCATGCACTGACTATGGCCTTCATCTTATTTCCTGGCCTACAGGCTGTTTGTATTATTATGAAAATAGGTATTATGATCTTACCGCTGCCTCCCAGGAGGAAATGAAACATGGGGGACGTTCACCTTTTTCCTTATGGCTGTAAAGTAGGCCTGATTGACCGTTACTTCACTCTGTTTCTTAGCCCTGTCAATTCTTCCTGCCTTGACAAATGACACAGCCGTCTGTCAATAATGGCCCACGTAAATGTGCTTAAATGGGCCAGGGCACACCAATGTTATGGCTGCTCGTCCTATTTAAATTACTTTCCACCTTACATAATTACAGAATCCTGGTATAATAGGGTTGTTTAAGCACAAAAGCAGTGTTATGTATAGCGGTGAAGGCAGAGATCCATAAAGTAGAAAGCCTTGTTATTTTAGGGTGGACAAACATAAATAACATGCTGAACGAAGCTTTGTGAGTGACTGAGGAAAGGCAGAGGCGCAAGAAGGTGACATCAGCCATTAACCTTATATCAGGCCATTTTGTAAATCAGTGTCACTCACATTTAATAACAAGTGTAATCAAAGGAATTATGCAAATTTAATTTGATGCCTCTTGCATTATGCAAATTGCAGCCAAATATAATGAATCCTGACACCTGACCAGTGCAGTATAAAGCATGGGTGGTTGTCATTGTTAAGGTCTGACTGCTGACATTGTTCAGGGAAAAAGACTGAGGTGAAAAGATGGAGTGCAGTTAAGGTTATCATTTTTTAGTATTGCTGCTGCTTTAATGTGTAACTGATGTGACTTTCTGTTTCGTGTTCGAGATTTGGCTGCCATAATAAAGACACTGGGATTGCAATTCATATTCAAGCTACACCGAATGTTATTAAAAAGGTAAATTTGTCTTGTGTTTAAGATTATGTTTCCGTAATGGACTGAACACATTGAAATACGAGAGTGAAAACAAATGACAAGTGTGCGCCGCGGAGGCAATTTTCTGTGTGCTGTAAAGGTGACCAACATGTCTGCATGACCCACTGACTCTGACAACAACCCCACAGACACACTGTTACAAGTGGTTGGTAATAACAAGGGGACTCCACGCATCAGATGCAGTCAGCTGCTTCACTACAACCAAATGTTACAGAGTAAAACAGCATGTCATGCTGCCATTTGACATGGTGAAATAAGATTAGATGAGATTCATTTCAAAGTGCAGGGGCTGGCCTATTCCGGCATTCAATCTACAATACACAAATAGGAAGCAAGGCGGCGGAATGAGCACTGACACCCTTACAGGCTAATCCTGCTGTCCACGTTAGAAGGATGCTGCCCCATTTTTGATATCTAATTGGAAATGATTCAGTTGAAAATATTCAAAGTTAGTTATTGCACTGATAGACACTGATAATCTGTCTAAAATAGAGAGATAAATTTGAGAGCTGATTAAAAAAAAAAAAAAAGCCAAAATAAGTCCAAAATCTTGAAATTCAATATTTATAAATGTTGATCTATCGAGAGGAAAGTCAGCAATAGACTAGAATAAATGTATAATCTGGATTAACATCTTGATCGAGAATAACGCCAACATGATAAATTGATAGGTCAATTAGCTGAAAAATTAAGAAGCAACATTTCTGATAAGCCGCAAGTCATTTAAGTCGTTTTTAATTGCACGACTGCCAAAAATTCTCTGCTTCCAGATTCTTAAATATAAGTGTTTTTTTTTGAAAAATTGAATATCTTTGGTGATTTGGTGATTTTGGTGGTTTGTTATATTATAAAAACTGAATTCCAATCAATATTTTCATTTATCTTACTCAAAATTGAAAACGATGAATTGCTATTCTAATTTGAAAAAAAACCCCAAAACTGTTGCAGTTAAAGTTATCATTTAAAACAAGCTGAAGCACTGAACATGGATTACTCTACGCCACTGAAAAGCACTTTTACACTGTCAGTTGTTTCTCTCAGAGGCGATACAGAAGGATTTGTGCCTCAGATGGTGTGTGTTACCACGGCCTTTAGTCAGCTTCACACTAGGAGTAAAATGAGCTTCGATCTGTCCCAGAGGTAGCCCATCGAGAGGTGGGGAGGTTAGTTGGTCGTCATGGCCATCTAGACCCTGGCCTGTGAAAGCCTGCCAGAATCAATGCTAATTATGCTGCCATCTGCGAGGTGCCTGGGCTAGGTTGACACCTGTTCACTTCCAAGAGGCGCGCAGAAACTTCAATCAAGCAGGAAAACAAGACGCTCACACTGCTGAAGAGGGAAATGGTCGGTAAGAATATTGACAGAGATGACAGCTGGTGAATAACAACAGATATGTCATTCCTGGATAACGTGAGACGTCGATTCATTCGCTCCGAGCTCAAATAGAATATCCTGTATTTCTGTGATGCTACATAAAATACGGCCCGCTTGAAAATGTCTAATTGACCCTTCCACCGTGTCAACTCGGTTGTTTGGCTCCTGGAAGTCCAACTCAGACGATGTGTGTGATGAATGTCCCTGGACTACAGCAACACTGTTCCGTTGCAGACAATTTATCATGGAAAGACAATCAGTCAGTGGACTTGATTAATATTTTCTGGGGGATCTTTTTAACTTCGGAGGCCGAGCTAGCCAGCCACATTAGGCAGAGTGTTTGCAAGAGGAAACCAATAAACTAGGTTTGGCTGTTTGCTCACTGAGACCGAGGGCCTGTCAATTCTTTGCCCCTTGAAAGAGATCTGCCATTAAGGTGACATGAGAAACAAATGAGGCCAATTTCTCCTCCAATGTCCCATCTGATATGTCAATAAAGGCCCAGCAGCCGCAGGATGCTACGAGATGGATTTTTCCTTGCAGCCAGACAATCAGTGGAATACATCTAACTTTCCTCTGATAGGTGAATCACTCAGACAAAACCAATGGACTAGCGTTAAGTAGCGACTGCAGATCTGGTTTCAGACAAATGTATGAATGAGATTTACTTTCAGGGTTTTCTTTTCCATCTTACAAGATAAGATAAGCCAGGCAATGTATTTGAACTATGTTTGTCTTTCGCTGGGTATAAAGCTGGAGCTTGACCAGACGTCACCCGTACAGGGAGGTGATTTCAGCTGTTCTTTCAGTCGTAGCAAAACAAAAGGGAATTCCTTTACTGTTTCACTATCTCTTTAATTGTGCATTTGAAAAATATTGATTGTGGCCGAGGTAGGTTAGCTTCAAGGACAAACAAAACAGCCCCACCGCTGATGTATTTTTCCTAAAATAGCTTTCAAATTAATAACGTAAACGGGGGTCTTTCACCCAGCCTCAGACCGGGACTGATACACAAGACATTAGAATAGATCACAATTAGAAACAACATTACAGACCCACGTGTGAATGCGATACTTATATGTAGAATGATAGCCTCATCTGCTGAGCTGCGGCATCCAAAGGCATTCATTAAGCATGCAGCTCATAAAGTCAAATGTTTTTCAATAAATATCATGGGAACGAGGCTTGAGATACTCCACATTCAGAGACTTATAATGGCAGCATATGTTGAGGTGGATTGAGTCCTCAGGCTCCAATCTGGCTCTCTCTCCCTCGGACTTGGAAGATAAATTATGTGGGCTATTTTTCCATTATGTTAATCAAAAAAGCTCGCCATATGCATTACTATTATAAGAGTGGCAACAGAAGACACCCTGTTTTCAATGTGAAACATCGAGACTGAGCCTTAATTGATCACAAACACATTTTTAGGATAGGCAAAGACAATTCAACAGCTGGCCTTGTTTATATCTCTTGTTAACACGTTATATATGTTTTATGGAGTGTTGATGTTGTTTCATACTGCAGCAGCAGCCTATTTACAAGGATGCCTCAGTGTTTAATGAGCAGCATAAGTGACAAATAAGCTAATTCAACTTGATTTTAGACATAACTGCACAGTGTCCAATCAGCTTGCACTTCCAGGGCTGTTTATTTGCTGCTGTTGTGAGTGAAGGATGTCGTTTGGGTGACTTTGAGTAAAGCAAACAAAACAAGTGCCACATTTCTGGAGCTTAAAAGAGACTGAGAATGTGCGTTGGCCCAACTGAGCTCCACTAATTGTTTCTGAGATACACATACGGTCTCTGGCCCCATCTTAAATTCCAAGGTTGCTCTTACAGCCTGCTGGACGTCCTTGACTGGAGCCAGACGTGGGTCTGAAGAGGGCTGTTTGGCCAACAATGTCATTGTTATGCCCGTTGTCGTCTCAATTAGCAGGCGGGTGCTAAAACAGAGAGCTCTAAATGCTGATATCATGTTAGCGTGGGACACAACACACTGCCCATAAACCCCAGCACTTGTGCCTACCTCTGACCAGGCTGATTGTCTCTCATTACCTTCCAGCAGCAGAACAGGGCCCAGAGGTAATAATAATAACCCATTCTTCCACAAAGTTACTGCAACTGCTGTCGTCGTCACACGAAAGTATGAAATGAAACGAGTGAATCATACAAGTCCGTCTGCAAGAGCAAGATTTGACTGATGCTTCAGTTAGGTGCTACATTGAGCTCCTGGTAAGAAGAAAAGTCCGCTTATCATTAAGAGCGTGATTCCACGGTCAGAAACGGTGGCTGATTAAATTAGGCCCATTTTTAAGGTCAATGTATTTCTTTAATCAGTTGTCCCTTTTGATCATCCCCGGCAACAGTAATCCTCAAACTCGGTCCTTAGTAATTGGTCCTCCTTACGGGCTCACTGTCGGTACTCATATGCTCGCGGTTTAATGTTTCCAACGTTTTCGGCACAGGCAGAGCACATAATGCTGCGCATGTTTAACAGTCATTTCCATAAGTAAGTGCAATTTGTGTACAGTTTGTCCTTGTGTAATGAAGTGAAATCTTGTTTGTATTCCCCCTATTTCAAAAGGAAACCCGCTCAAGCAGCGACATAGGAATTAAAGCAGCTTAAAATTAAAAACCGTCACTATCTTTAAGTGAATGTCACATTATTAGGGAATAAAATCAATGACTTGCGCGCTAAATAGTTCTGTTTTTGTTATTTCTGATTTTATACTCGGCAAGAGCTTTTTTCCCCCTCGTTGTTATTGTCTGGGTCTATAAGTGACCTTAACAAGAAAAAATGCAAATGATGTGCAAGAGAAAATGGCTAACATTTATTTATCCTCGCTGTTCTCTTGTCTTGTTGGTGTCATTAGAACAGTTCGCTGCGTCCCATTCTCTCCCATTATCTCTGCTATCAACGCAGCACAGCAAGATTCCAGCAGGGCTATAAATACTTCGCCTGGACCACATAGGGCTAGCACATCATCTCCCAGACACAGCTTAATGATGGAAAAAAAAAAAAAAAAAAAAAAAAAAAAAAAAAAAAAAAAAAAACTAATGTCTTTTTGCCCCCTTTCCTTCGCACATTCTCACATGAAAAAAAGTCAGCCAGCTTGCAGAAGTTACACATACATTTAGCAGAAAAAAAAATACATTTTCACCTCGTATCAGCAACGACTTAGAAGGTGCGAGAGGAAATGATAGATGTGTGTCTGATCATCCACTGGCACAGGTTTTTGTTGATTGCAGCGGGGTCACTGACGATGGCTCCACAAAGCCATTAGAGCGAGAATGCAAAAAGGACACATTGTCTGAATTCATTATAAATGGATCTATATCTTATGTTTAGGGCCAAGGACACGATTTGTATCACAATGCAAATATCTATCATTAAATGTTGACAGTTCATTTTTCCTGCCAAAGAAAGAAAAATGTTCTCTGCACAGCACTCTTTCTGTGCTGTTCTTTTCCCGATAAACCAAAGTAGTTGGAGCTGATTTGTTGTCCAAATTGAATGATTTGTCATAATTTTGTAAGGGTAAAAATATCCGGTTTCATGATTTGCATGTGTTGTAACGTTACAGGTAAATTGTATGATCAAGTATAAACAGGAAACTGACCGTACAGCTTGTATGCATTTTTACAAAACTGAAATATGCTAAACAATATACTGAAATATAACCAACAATTGTAAAATTAATAAAACCGCAACTATACCACCTAACAAAGACAGAGTGGCTGATTTCAAGACTAAACTGAGAGACAGCTAGTTGTATATTTCCTATCAAATCAAGAGAAACCCTGTGCAACGCCTCCTCCATACAAACACACACATCATCATTTGCACACTCACAAACTTTGGGCGAAATTGCTGAGCACATGGCTGGGCATGTCAGTCAGAGAGCAAAAGGAGAATCCTGTTGTGTCGCTATCTAAATAACGGCTATAAAGCGTAGCTAACGGTGTCCTCTGAAACGTGCTCAGGTGGAAAGAACTAGACAAACAGAGACAGCCACCGCAGTGCTCCCTGACACAGAGGACAAAGTGAGGGCCTCATTTCCTCCCTCTAATCAGTGTTTACATCCACCCCAGTGCCAATGGCTGGCGACTGAGCAAGACGTGTATCAATCACCAAAGGCAGCCTGGCTGAGGACGACATACTTAAAACACAACCCACACACACCAACACAGACCAGCAAACAAAAACACATCAGCCTGGCACCGGGGGACCGCAACACACTCTCATCTTAACCTCTTCCTCTTCTATTGTGTCCTCTCTTAGTCTTGCTCTCTCTCTCTCTAATGGGTGCAGAGTAATTACAGCTCATTAAGGATGTAAATGGAGGTAGAGAGTGACTTCTAATTCTGCATTAAATTGTCTCTTACCTCAGCAGAAAAAATTTATCACAGGAGGCAGTGTCAACTTTCACAGGGGTGGGTTATTTGCATTTCTACAGGCATTAATTCTGGTGTGTGCAGTGACTACAGAGGAAATGAACGGCATCCCAGCGAGAAGTAGGTTTTGAGGATGGATGTTTTTGCTCTTCTCTTCTTGCTAAGGAAGCTCTTTTCACACAAAATAATTCCTGTAAAAAACATACTGCGAGGCACTGGAGGCAAGCGCACACGGAAAAATGCATGTGCCAAGTGTGTGAACCGCTGTTACTTACTTCACTCCACAGATGTTTACAAGGTCAAAGCATGGCCACAAACACTGAATGGATGCAGCTCTGTGTGAGGGGCAAAACTGAGGGTTCAGGGTTCTAGCTGAGCTCATTAATTATCTTTACAGCCACTCTTGAGGTGAACGCAGCAGAATTGATGTGCGACCAACAGACGTGGTCTACATGGACCAGAAAGTCAGAGGGCACGTCAGCAAACATGTGGTTGGTGCCAAACTGCGGGGTCTGGAGAGCTGGCCGCCAGGAATGAGAAAGATTTATTACAGATATATTTTCTGCAGAGTCATGCAGTCAGGCATATGTATCAGTGACACAGATGATCTTGGTGTAAGAATCTAATCAAAAATCTGAGTTCCTGCAGGTTTCAAGGAAGATACATTTGTGATTTTATGACCTTTATTTTCTCATGTCCATAATGATGTGAATACAAATCCAGGACAGATGACAGGCACCTGAATGCCTCATACTGCAGGTATTAATTATCATTAATCATTAATGGATTATTTTCTTACACAAAGAACTGTAATGCACATTCCCATGTTGGATGAAAGTTAAACTAAGCTATTTAACTTCTTCTCTTCGATATGTATATAGTTTTTTTTAAGAGAGGAAATGCCAAATTTGCCCACACACCCCACTTGGATACACTGTATGGATGTACTCAATTCTTTTTACCAGACCGACCAGTTTGCATTCTTGGGCATTTTTTTCCCATGTTATGATCCAAATATTTCCTGAAAACACATCAAGTTAATGCAATTTAATAACACAGAGCTAAAAAACAAAGACAGTGATTGGATTATAGCTTAAGGACCACATAAATTACAATCCATACAGCACTCATGCCACCACAATGCCTGAATTATAACAGATAAAATACTCTTGGCCCATGGATTGGGCTTGCTTGGCCATTGATTGACCCCAAAGTGAAGGACCTCATCATTCTCTCAACTGTTCCCACGTTTCATCCAGCTCAATCCATTTACATTTAAGCACAGCTCTGCTTGGCCTAATTAGTTCCATGGCTCCATTACTCTACATTGTGGTCAATCCATTCATCACTTTGCATGTTAGTTAAAAGCCCATTTCTCTGATCCTGTCACTCTTTTCTCCCTATTACTATTTTTCCTTTTTTTTTTTTTGCAAGGAGAGAGAGAGGAATCATGGGTAACTGATTACCAAGAAGCTGACAACACAACTGGCCCTACCTTATTAGTGACTTGTGAATACTAACATTCAGTATCTGATTCTGAGTACTTTTTAATTCCACTAAAGGGGATAGAAGTTTTTCAACAGTACATGTACAAAGGAGGCTTCATATCTCACGAGGGGGAAAAAAAAAGTGAAATAAAGACTAGAATAGAAAGTGAGGAAGAGAGAATAAGAACGACAGAGAGAAAGGGAGGTGGTAATGATCCCTGCATTGAGAGACTTGGCTCACCCACTGGCATACTGGCTCGTATGGTCCACTGGCTCCGAACTTGCTGAGGTCTAAAACTCACATTAAGCCTCAAAAAAATAAAGCAAAAAAAGAAGCCCAACCAGAAACTCATCACAGTCAAGCTAATTAATTCTTAGACATAATGAGACAATATTGTGTTGGATGCACAGTTTGTATACTCTCGGTTCCCCTCTAACGTCAGGACACGGCTTGTGAGAAGTTGTTCTGACAATCAGAGACAGATGACAAAACTCCTCAACTTGTCACATCAAGTATCTCAGGTTATGCTTGAGGACTACATTGTTTTGTCAATTTACTAATTAAGAGCGGAGGCATCCAGGTTGAGAGCCGTAGAGGAGACAAACCTGGAGAATTCTGCACTTACAGCCCTCATGTTTGAGTAGTTTGGCTGTTTCCATGGATGATTATAGTCCACTGAGCATTCACTTTACCATTGCCAGGTCACAACCACTTTACGTCAACTATCTGCCAAAGACAAATGCAGCAAGGATGAGTCTCAGGATGATTCAACGTCTGGTACGGTCCCAGAAAGCAGAACTCATTTCCAGGACGAGCTACCACGAAGTCCCAGCAGGGAGACATGAAGCAATCTCAGGTCTGGGATGCCCTCCCACAGTACCCGCTGCCCTTTCACTCCCACATGCTTCGCTTTTATCAGGAATCTATTTTCCCTCTCCCCCACTAAGAGGTAACTCCATCTGAAATTTTACATCTCCTCTCTCCCCAGTTTCCTCTTCCCATGATGGATGAGCTCTACACTCTGGGGTGTCTCAGCCTGTCCATCATGCCCTGCGATTAGGAATTAAAAATTGCCAGCGTTTCACAATAACCAACCCCATTTTTCTCCAACGTCCCTCCTCCCCGTGCTTCGCCACAACCCCGCCTCTCACCCAACCACACCTGCCAACACCAGCGCCATAACCACAAGCCTCCCCCGCCACCATCGGCGCCACATCTCCATGCAGCCTAAGACACTATCCCCAACTCAGATGCACCAAACACCTACATTCATCTAAGTGGGGGGAGAAAAACATAATTTATTTTGTACTTCCCAGATAATTTACTTTTTTCTTTCCTTTCTACAGGAATTCTCAATTTCCCTATAAAATGAAAATTCATCTAGAATTACATCTTATGTCATCATTATGTTTATTAAGCGTGGATGATGTATATGAACAGCGCTGGCTTGCCGCTGAGTGCTTAATGATGCATAAGATTAAGCCGAGGCTCTCAGCTGCGCTGTGACTCCCCTCTGGTACCCATACTGCCGAGGCATGCTGGGAGTACAAGCTCCAAACGGCCATCAGGTGAAAGGAACTAACATCTCTCTTTTTGTCTGTGTGTGAGCCAGACTCTCAACGTGTGTGAGCTTTTCAGCACACAGCACTGAATAGGGATGTTTTTCCTCCTGCACACATGTATGATGCTCATTGTGCTGTGATTATGCTGCTTTCTCCCTTTCATCCTTTTCTCCTCTCTGCCCTGCTATCATTCCCCGGACCCCCTTATCTCTGTGTCCTTCCCCCTTTCATTTCTCTTCACCCCTTCTCTCTGCCACACAACTGTTTTGCCACAGCAGTCTATGACAAAAACATTATCCTTCTGCTGCTAAACAATCCAATAAACCTCTCCACGGGGAGGAAGTTAACCTCTTGTCTATTCCACTGCTGCCTTCCAGACCACGTGACTGTTGCCACAGTAAATTCAAATCATTAGTCTCCTTGCCCCACATCAGAGGAAAAAAAAACTTCTATTAGTAATGGACACCTCGTAAGAGACCTTCCGCGGAGAACGCTGCCTTCCCAATTCCCGGTGGAGAAATCCCGCGCAAAAAACTAATTCTACTTTTAATAATCTGTCATCAAGACCAGAGGCAGTCATAAATTATGTGGGGAGCATGTGCGAGAGCGAGCCACAAGAGGGAAATCAGGGTAGAAAATCAAAGCCCAAGTTTGACAAACTTTCCCGGAGATAAATAATAACTTACAAACCGGATTGGTTGTTAAGTCACAGCTGAGTGCACAGTCAAGCCATTCCAATCAGCCAATGCAGATAAAGAATTTATAGGTAGAGCTCATCATTTGTTTTCCTACTCTCCACCCTCTTTTTATATGCATCCCACCTTTTCTCATTCCTGTCTCCTTCAAACGTATTATATTCACAGCCTGCTGTCACACCCTGGGCTGGTTTTATCATTAACTCCTTGCATGCCAAAGCAAAGATTGCTGTAATGATTTCATAGCTTATTTAAGAGGATTATTTTTTTTAAATGTATTATTGGGAGAGGGGCTGAGGCCAAAAGATGAGAGACGGGATAGCCTGGCTTGTGCTGACAAATAAATACATGAGAAAACTAGATTTCCCCCCAACAACTACACCGCCGTGGAGTCTCCACATCTTAACTGACCTCCAAAACAAAGGAAATCATCACGGGATGAGCGAGACACATTGAACCAATGACCAAGGCGCTTTAAGAGAGTGTGAGGGAAAAGGCTATCAGCGGCGAGGGTCTGCTCTTTGCTCCTGTGTCAATATTTCTGTAAACTATCGACATGCATCATAATCGCTCCCTTCTATCAAGTGCAGGCTAAAGAACAATCTCCATTAGGTGACAGCGCCTCGGCAGGTTGATAAATGCTCCCTGACGAAAGGGAAGGAATTGCGTAAAATAAAGAGGCATGTTCCAACAAGTCTTGTCAAAATGGTATTGATTTAATCATCTGCAGAAATACACATTCTTGGTTAGTGTAGCGTGCAGCAGAGATGGCAGCAGCAGCAGCAGAAGCTGGGATACGCTTTACAGTTGTTGACGCGGAGACGCTCTCCCTCATTGGCTTTGCAGGTGATGAAACACATGCTGAGCAGCACTCTAATTTTTTTTCTTCTTTTTTCCGCCCCCTTTCCCTCATCAATCAGGTGCAATTCTAGGAAAGTGTCTGCAAATCTCCTTTTCTCTTTTTATTTAGGACCAACAAATATAACTTTATATGAGTGGGCGAGTCTATATGTAACATGCCGCTATAACCAGGCGTCCCATTGGCCTCTCAGCAGAGTGCAGAGGCGAAAGATAACAGTAGCCCTCCATCATCTAGACACACCAATGGTATTCCAGTGGCTGGAGTAAGCTGGCTAGAGGCCTGGGAGTGTTTATTTAACATCGGGGTGTTGGCGAGTGTGTCTCACCTTGGGACAAATGGATCCCCTCTCCTTCCTCCTTTGGCAGCCTTAGAGTAAACACTATGGCAGGAAACTGAAGGTCTGAGGTACAAGTTCATCAGGCAGGTAGGTTGGTTCATCATGGGAGTCTTACTGCGGGAGGGAGTCCCTATAAAACATTGACCATGTCTGTATAAATACCTCTGTCGCCCACATGTGTAGTACAACAAACTGCTTGTGACGGACAAAGCAAAACGTAGCATGAAGTTAAAACGAAAGCCGTTGCAAGGACAGCAAAAGCCAGTTGTTTTCTTGTAATTGTGATCATTTAGTAAGTTAAATGGGGTATTATCATCTCTGCACAGCCCATCTGAGCAGTGATGAGGTGAGCACAACTAATGCACGTCCCCGTACATAGGGAAGATGTGTGGCTGCGGCCGCTGTGGGCTGGAGACAATCCCACAGTGACCTGACCTTGACATGTCTCGGTGAAACGGTGGCGGAGGCTAATACCTCATCATATTGAGTTTGACTTTGAGCTCGCTGTGGTTGATACCATAAAACAAAGGATAACATTCTGGACAAACAATCGTAAACTATGGACAATTAAAACTCACCACCAGAATGTAAAACATGTTTTTTTTTGTCTGTCATCAGCTACCTCATTTCCGAAAAATGAGGTAGCTGAAAGCAGGACATACAATACATCAGATTTTTGGATTCCAAGCCTGAATAAATAAATGAATAGGACACAGTTTTTTTTTACAATAAAATCTCAACTTTCCACAAAAAAAAAAAAAATAGATCAGGATATAACTCATCATATCAAGCTAAGACTGGAGCCTGAGACATAACTCAGTCCAGGAGGACAAGTGAAGAGGTGAGGGAGACACCTCATGTGAGCACAGACCTTTATATATTACCTCCTGCTCCAAAGTAAGGACAAAGGGAATGAAGATGACTATCCTGTCATGAGAAAAAACAGATGAACCAGACAAACCTGACTGAACTGTTCACTTACCACAGCATGAGCTCCATACAGCACTCTATATCATTTTTTTAATATATATATAGGGGTGGAATATCTTCTACCATTCTTTATCTATGCTTATTTTAGGTGTGTATGAAATAGGTCATTATTATAAACATTCTATTTCATCTTCATGATAATTCAAGGAATCTAAAGAGTCCATAAAGTTTCCGCCACTATTTTGTTTTCTGGTGGCATATTGTTCCTAACTCGAGATTGATGCTTCATCTCCTAGAATCAGTGTCTGTCTGGTCTGTGAGCTAGTGGTTATCATCTGGTAACTGCAGTTTTTCCCGCATATGCACAGCTGACTTAGCATACTTGATTTTAAATCACATACAAGTGCCAAAATGAAAAGAGAAAAGCATGGCATTTTTGGCACGCATTGTTTTTTCAGTTGAGTTAACATGACAATGAACCATATTGTGAATGCACCAGTACTCCAATACTGACAAAATGTGTAGATTTTCAATGGTAGATCCAAATAATCTTCTCAGCTTGAGCTTTCATATGACATGCTGCGGTGTGAAGGGGAAAAAAAACTACATCATCAGACATATTTACTGGTTGGTTAGCCAAACGGTGGCTTGTTTTGTCCACAACGTTCCCTGTCAGGCTTGTCATTGTTTGTGCCACTTCTCAGGTCACAGAACAAGAAACAACAACACAAAAAACAGACAAATATGAGAGTTGAGGTACATCATTTAGGACTAGAATCAGATTCAAAATGAGCTCATATTCATATTGAAAGTGTATGAGATAAATGATTACTAAGGGATCCTCCAATCCAGTTAAGGCAATCTTAATCTTTATGTCGATAATGAAGATGTGTGTGGTATTAACCAGTCAGAGTAATTAATAGGAATGTCAGTGACATTGTATTAATAGCATCATGCATAGCATCAATTTAGCGTAAATTGTCATTTTGACAAGCCATTTTAATTAAAACTATCACACAAGAATTAAAGGACCATGGTTGTCATTTTGGGAGACTATCAAATAATGTTACCATCTGGTATTTTTTGCATGTCTTCCCGCTGCTAATTATAAGTGATATTCAAAAGGTTAGAGGCACTTTGGCAGATGCAGTGATCAGCGCCATACTGTCACCGCAATAACCCACAGGTCATTACGCTATACATAGTGAAGATATGGAAGCCTGCTGTTCTTTTATGAGAGGCAATAATTAGGAATGACCAGAACTCTGAAATCCCCAAGAAGGCCACTGACATTATTTCTTCCTCGTAGTATTTTTAGTACTTTGTTTTGTTTCCCTTTTTAACCCTACACGTGATATAAACCAGGCTCAAACCAGACAGCACCTCAGTCTTCCTTGACCGCTGATCTAGACCTGGAATCAATCTTCCTGACCACTCTCAGAGCCCAGGAGTGAGCTCAATCTGGGTTCAATTCCTGTGGGGTTCTCCAAGGATGGAGTGAAAGAGCAGTCCCGCATTGTGGCGGCAAAGACAGGCTTTAAAGGAAATGTTGCAGAATGTTGAGAGAGACGGCGAGCACTAGAGCTAACATTGCCTGTCAATTAGACAGTGCATTTTGTTTAAGATCCCTTACAGCGCATGATAGCATTGATAATACTGAAAAAAACAGTCTTATGTACATTATACAGGAAACTGCTCAGTTAAATCAGCATAAATTTGTATCGTGGAATACAGGACGAACGGCGTTAGTCCTGCATCTGGGCCAGCTGATGCTGATTTGTGCAAGGACGAGGTCGAGTGATCACAGTGCTTCTCGTACGGTGCCACAAAGCTGGCCTCCTTCTGCTAAGTGTGAGGACTGCAGCCCATAATGCAATGCAAATGAACATACTGTGTCATCTGGAAATCTGGAAGCTCTACTCATCAGTAGTCTCTGCTGCTCAGTGGGCACAATTGGTGTTTTTTAGACGACTTTGTTCTGTGGATACTGAAAGAAAGCGTAGCGCAAGAATTGCATCCCGTTCGGTACCTATTTGTATGTAGTTAAACAACAAGATGTATCGCAAATGATCCTATTTACCGTAAAATATTTTACCAACCCTACTTGAAAAGCGACGTGTTGAAAAGTTGACGCAAACAAAGTCATTTGTTCCCACTGTTCAAAATTTCCTCAACGTCGTATCACAATTTACTGTTAACTTAACAACAACAATTAAATTGTTTCATGGAAAACTCAGCGACCGAATGAGCAAGTGAACAAGCGCAGCGGGTAATTGTGGCAAATGAGAGAATGAATAGTCTGACCTCTTTGCTGACTTGTGTTTCCAGTCGCTCTTTCTAGTTACTATGCGTCATGCTTTGTTTCATCTGACGTGCAATTATTTTTCCTATTAAATACACAACATGTATTTCACTTAGTTTTTCTGAACGGAATTTCAATCAGAGGCCATTTACACTCTTCAGACAGAGAAAGTTTAGAAAAAAATAACAAGACGCAATTGAAAAGAAAATAATGCTCTGTCAACGGAGATGGAAAACACACACAAAAAAATAATCATTTGCGAGAAGCAGGTGTTGCATGTGTTAAAGTGTCAAAACGCAGAGGAGAAATTAATAGCTTTCTGCCATAAGCATTCTCTGATAAATATGATTACATTTGCATACTTCATTTTACTCTTGATCTGCTGTCTCAGTGATTCTTGTGATTCTCTTACGCTTGCTACGAAAGGAAATTTGTCATCCCCGCTCGTTCATGAAAAGAGTTCTTGTGTCTGAAAAGGGATTTTCCTTGCACTTCTCCATTGACAAAACGACATAGCGAACATGCTGTGCGTTAGAGAAGCCATGCTGGGTAGTTGCAGATCAAGAGTAAAGGAACTGGTTGTTCATTTATTCATGTAGACACAAGGTTTAATTGCCTAGACTTTTTTCTGCAATGTGAAAAATGTTTAAACCAATGATTGGAGGAGACGTTTGTGGGGTGGGTCTTCTACAAAGTGTTTTGTGCCTCATTAACTTATCAATACAGCCATCTAACACTGTCTTCTCCTTTCCCTGATGAGGAAGTTTGTCCATTCCGGTGTACTGGCCCTGTGCTTGTCCCAAATCTTGGCATGCGGCAACAAAATCAGGTCCTGCAGACACGCATAGCCTTGATAATATGTTTTACATTTCCATTATTAAGTGCTTATTGCTTATTGCTAAAACAGTAATTATTTAAGATTCTCATAGCATTTTTCCATCATGCTAAGCTATACCTCAAGGCTCCTCTTGTCATGTTTATGCCTGAGGTCACTGAACATGTGGGTGACCTCTGTTCTGAGTTTATAGTGTCTATGTGGCTTAAGACGAGAAGTGATCGAGTTACCTTTTTTTCCTCAATCCAATAATGGATCTGAATCACACACTGTATTATGGAACAGGGACTCTAAAGCATCCTGAAATCCTCTGCTGGATGTTGATTTATCATGAATGGAGATCTTTGACGTTAATAAAGGCCTTTTTGATTCACTTGATAGTAACTACTGTCTATTCACTCTTTGGAAAACATTAATATTAAGGTTGTCTCTAGAGAATATGAACACAAATATCAGGCAAGTGCTCCTGATGGAATATCTATATCAAGGAATCTCATGTAGCCATCTGTACAAACTGTACTTCAACATTGTTAGCTGTTCGTGTCTTTGACTGGGATTGGAATTGGCACGCTGGTCTTCGTGTGGTAATTCTCTGGGTGACGATATTTGCACTTCTCCCCTGCTGTTTTCCCAGTTCAGGATTCCAATTAACCTGTGCAAAGCGTGACGCCAATCACAGAACGCTGTATCGACAACAGGCATGAAAAGAATAATGCTGCTAGGATGATGTAGCTTACTGGGGGGGGACTCCTCCCTCACTGGTGACAGAGAAGTTTGCTCCAGTCATTTATCAAGTCCTCTCTGGCCACCAAGGGGCTGGTGAGTCCCAGGGCCGCCTGCTGCTTGGGGGGGCCAGCATGCAATATGTGCATTTTAGGCCTCTGGTGGGCTGGCGAAAACTGCTGATGTGCTCACTGCTGCTAAGTTTGATGGATTTGTTGTTGTCATTTGCTTTGGTTCTGTTCCCCCACAACAAAACAAAGGGACTCATTAACTCTTTTGTGCTGCATGGGACTTTTATGGGTTTGGGATAATGCAAAGAGAGATGGGGTACAGATGGGGTCAGGTGGAGCATTCTGTCGCTGGAACCCTCCACAATGGTGCGTTGAGCATGCATGGATGATCCTGCATAGAGAGCTGATTACAGAATGATTTAGTAACGACTGATATCCCCTTTCTTTCTCAAGCTCCCATCACCAGGCTCATTTCAGCCGCAAGAGTGCAACTGGCAGAGCTCACCGCTTATATCTATTGCCAGTTGCTGTTTAGCGCCTCATGCGATGTTCTGGCCAGGCTCAAGACTGAGGCATTACAGTGCATCACTGTTAGCGGTTTACTGATGCAGGCTTGGCAAAGGGCTGCGCTGCCATTTAGATGCTCATACGATTTTGGCACACTATAAAAGTAAACACAGTATACTCAAAACATCAACAGTAATGCATCTATACTAAAGACACATACAGTTGATATGATTAGCCAATCAATCCATAAGTTGACCAAGACAAAAATGATCTTGCAAATATTTTGATCAGGTCTTTTTCACACAATAGTACAAAATAGTCATTAGTTCAAGCTTGTCATGCTACGTTAAATCATTGTAAAACTGCAAACTCAATATCCTTAAGCTTTGGACTGCTGAAACAAAACAAATAAATTCACTTTGGGCTCTGAGAGAATATATCTGAATTGTTTTTCACTACATATTCCCTGTCATTTCAAAGACTAAAAGATTTCCTACTTAATTCAGAAAATGAAATGAGTTCATTAGGAACCTAATCATAATGAATTATTTTGTTTTTATTTGCCTTGTCGTATATGTAGGAAAGTCTGTGGGAAGAATGCACGACTCCAGAAAAGAAAAAGGTGTCAGATTGAGGGTAAGACATGTACAATTCAGATTTTGAGAAAACAAACGAGTTTCCATATGATATAAACGATTCCCTGATAATTGTAATCATCCAGCCTAAATGCCTTCTGTTTGTAAGAATTGTAATGGATGATAGCCAGGCAGTTGCTAAACTTCAAGGTGAAGACATACTTACTCAAGGGAGGGCTGAACATCAAGACAAATCCCCTTATTTTTCTCTGTCAAGTCATCACCGTCTGAGAAGAAATACAAATTGAGATTGTAGCAAACGGCCTGCGACAGTCTGCTGTTGACTGCAAGGGGTTACGGGGGTGATTGAGTGCGTGTTTGACTGCTCGAGGCCGAGGGCTAACAGTACTGTTACACAGACAAGGTCGTCTCAGAGAGAGCGAAAGAGAGTGAGAGAGTAGCCCCAGCACATAGTCCCAGCGTTCCAGACTTCTATGAACATAGATCCGCCACAAAATTGATTAAAGTGGAAGAACGTTACCTGGGGAATAGGATCATCAAGACGGATGGAAGTGTGTGGTTTTCGTGTTCGAACGGGCGGGAATTCTAACGTTAGAAAATCTTGCCCCCCAAAAGGAGAAGATCGTCATTGAAACTTTGATAACTTGACCAGCGTTGACTCAAGTTGCCTATTGAGGGCTTAGTAGTCATGAGAATAATTAAATTTCGTTTAATGATACAGGAGCCTTCAAAAAATGGCTACACTATACAATAGCAATATTTTATCAGTATTGACCAGAGACTCAAGCCAACCTTGATATGTTTCCCTTTTTCTCATCAATAAAGCAGAGAGGAAACTTATTTCCCATTAAAAAAAAAAACTAATCTTTTCCTTTTTATAGTATTTTAATGAAACGGACTTGGTTCTAAGGCAGTAATTCCTTCCATTTGTTATGTTTGGACAACTCATTAACATCATCATCTATTATCATTAGACTGAAATTTTAAGATTCTTCTCCCTTGAGATGCAGTGCGTTTCTTCTCCTCAGTTTGCATTAAAACAAATGTGGGCCTGCTGATGCATTAGATTAACATACTCACTCACTGCCTGTTGCAAAGTTCCAGTCTGGAAAACGAGACTAGATTTCTGCCTTGAGCCTCATCCACAAAGGAAATGTGTTACTGGATTTCTTATGTTTTATGACCAATCAAACATAGAGCAATGAGTGACTGCTGGCGTAAGCTCATAGTGCAGCTGCATTAAATATAATGCTGTAAAGAAAAAAAAGACAGTGAGTCTAAAATATCAGTTATTATCAGATGCAAACATTTATTTCCTGAACACTTTGAGAGGAGTGCGCTCGTATCGAATTATTATTTGCCCAGAGATTCATTTGTCAGTTAATTGACTGACTAATGTAATAATCCTCATGTCAAACATTGCCAGCACTGCTTTTGCCCAACTTCATGTAACATTTACTAAATCATAATGCTAATGAGTTATTTAGACCTCCAGATCGAATTCAAAGCTCCTAATTCTTGCTGAGTCTGCTGCAACAGATCAAGTGCTTTGCTAATTACAAAGTTGCGTTTTTTCCTGAATAAATAATGTTGATTAATTAGCAAGTCAAAATCCATGAAGATGATCTATGCAGTATATATCACTGTCATGAAAAGGTACCGAAACGTTTCATTTAGATCGCCTGAATTCTTAATCACACACATACAAACTTTATAAATCTGATGGAAAATTAATAACATGAAAGGGGAAAGGTTTCACACAAAACCTGCTTGCTGAAACTAATCATGATGTTGAAGTAATTGAGGTTTCTAAACAACACCTCTACTGGCTTCCTAGTTATCTCAGACATTCCATTTATTTATTTATTTTATTTATAAGAATGTTTGGTTAACCTCAGATGGATACAGCAGCAGTGCTATAAATACAGATTTGTACAGATTTCTATTAATCTTGAAAATATCAGTATTTACTGTGAAGTAATCAACATTTTAAATGTTAAGAATACAAGCATGGCCTATCGACATCATCTTAAGTACATACCTGAAGTTTGTAAAACGTGTAGAACCTCCTCTTTTTCCTCTGGACACTTGTGTTGTCTGCTGGATGAAGTTAACCTCCTGGTTATCTTTCATAATCTAGAGTAAAAGAAAAAAATCTTAGATTTGTCTTTACTGAAATGCAGTATAGCCTTGCATTGCTCATAGGTAATATTCCAATGCATTTATAGAAATTTTCCCATACATGCAAAGTCCTGGTAGCATCAGAATCATGTTTCACTTACTGGCACACTTCTTGCAGACGCGTTGGCCAAATTATGCCCACAAATTCAATTTTTTATTTTGCATAATGGTTCATTTAAATTCTGGTAAGATTCACTGATAATGCCGTGTGCTAATTCATAGCTAGCCGATGTTTGCTTGATATAATACATTAGGTTAAAAAAAAAAATAGATCCTCTTCGCAAATTAATTAAGGGTCTATTCCATTTAGTGTAGCAGAGATTCACTTGAGTGAACACGAACCAGAGCAGCAATTTTGAGTCTATTTGACCTGAATGGAAATAAAACTTGATAAGCAACTTTGGAACACCTGCATTTACCTTTCTCTTACTTTCCAAAATGGCTGCCGTGAAGGCCATTGCGGTTCAATGGATGCAGGCTTGACCAATCAGGTGTTTTTCAGGTGGGGAATGTGTCATTCCCATACACCGCACATGCATGGTTATAATGCACAAAAACACTGATAGCGTATTTTAGCAACAGGATCATGACTTATACCATATTTGTTATTGTAAAACAGGCCTAACACATTTTGAGTTCATTCATAACTATACCACAGTAGCTGATAGTAATCAAATCAACTTTGGTAATGACTTACTTAATGACTGACAAATCTAACTTTTTGTCCTCTGAATGTATGTTGCAGTCAAATAATGCATTTAAATTTAAACTAATTACAATTTGCATTAGCTTTGAATATTGGACATGTTAATTAGCTGATAGAGTCACAGAGGGCCTAAATCTCTCTACATTAACGCTTGAAAGAGCTCCCAATAAACAGAGATGTATCCAAAATAATTAGGATCCCACATTATTACAATGTTATCGTGTCTGTATCAAATTTTTCATATAGTTTGAAAATATTTGACTTTATATAGCTGATGGAAAAAATTTTTGCTTCAAGATAATTGTCCTACAAATGTCTGAATTCCCTGTCTTCAGTCACTATATCATGTCCAGTGATGGGTCCTTCATACCATCTTCCTATTCAGAGGGAGATTACTGCAATTGATATTTAGGTAATTGATAATCCCTGTGTGAGTAATGTTGTCAATTTGGCACCTAAATCCTATTTTGGTGGCCATCTGGGCTCACTAAATTATTCCCTTGAGAGCAGAGGTTATAGGTGGTAATTATTCAAAAGTCATTTACTTTAGAGGTGTTTAGTGCTTTGTAGTTAAAATGGTGTCATGATGCCCACAAAAAAAAATGTTATTTAGTTTGACACATGTGGACTAATACAAGACACACAGTACTGTTAACACACATTGATTCCTCGGAACCTTCTCTGAACTTGTTGTTTTTGATTATTTTCACGTATATTTGGATACATGCGAACGTTTTGCCACACTCCATGAGAGCAGTAAAATCAGCGCCGGGCTTTAGGGAAAACATCGCTGCTGTATTGGACCAGTTCAGGTTTGCTTCTGATAAAAACGATGGCACGTTGATTACAAATATTAGACTAACACAGGCTTATCTGAAATGCGTTGTCTGTGCATTTCACTCACTTATTATTGCTGAGACTCGCTGTCAAATTGATTATCCAGTCAACTAATTCCCAGTCTATGTTTAGCTAAAGTATGATAGAATCATTGTGTCCCATGGGTGCAATTCTCATTTGTGTGTCTGTCTGTGTGAGTGAGTATTTACGTGAAAGAGGCTAACCAATCAACAAAGCGGGCCAGAAGCAGCCTGGGACAGTTCTACGCTTGCTTCAGGGCTCATCACAGCCAAATGTGTTTGATAGACAATAGCCATGAAGCACTAAAACCACTGAAAGCTTGTTAGACTGATCTCAATATGACCATCATATGGGCCTTTCACACTACAAAAACATTTCTGAATTAAGAGAGGACCATGATGATGGTGTAAAATGAGAATATGAAACTACTTCATAATGTAGTATTTCACGTTTTCTTTAACGTGCAAAATGAAGGCCTGCTAATGTGATATGAGGTTACGTTACCTGCTTCAAAGAGCTCATGTTTTTGATCTATTTTCTTTAGTCTGGTCAACTTTGTTTGAATATGTCAAAAACGTATTTTTTGTTCATAATGCCGCAGTCATGAACAGAATAGGTGAGGTCTCTCAGGCAGGACCAAATTTCATACATGTGTATCTAGATGGCCCTGAAACATTAACTCAGATAAAACTTAATAATGATTGAGGTTAGAAGTCTATATCAACACACCTGGGGATTTTTTGTATTTTATTCATTCATTTATTTATTTAGTATTTTTGTATTTCATATCCCAGCATGAACACTATCAACAAACTGCTGATGCCTTCTTTACAGATCTAATAATAACAAGTGGAATGGCACTAAGTAGAGTGCATACAGTACCTCTGACAAGGCCCATCAGCCCCTTAAATTACAGTCCCTAAAATTTCCCATTTCCTGCTTCCACACCAGAATTTAATGGGTTCGTAATCGGCCCTCCACCCACCAAGTTTTGTTGAAGCCCATCTAGTCGTTAATTGCAGAATCATGCCAACTAAAAACAAAACACACAGGACTACAAACATAACCTCATTGGTGGAGGTAAAATTGTTCTCTAATTTAGTCCAAAGGCTTTAACTTTAAATATAGGCCCACCAGTTCTAAAATAATATATAGTTCTAAAATACAGCAAAACTTACGCATTCCATCATGTGTTGTCTTTAGAGTCGAGCAATTTTAACCCTCCTTATGGCACTAAAAGTGACAAGATAACGATTTCTGGCATGACTGCCTACTTTTTAAGGTACATGAAGGGGATTTTATGTGAATTTCACTCACACCTTATAACTGCTACATCTTAATTAATTGAGATTTTTATATATTTATAAAACCCTTCCTTGTATGAAGGCGAAAATTATCCACTTAAAATTACATTATATCATCTACATTGCTCTGACTGCATCCAGCATCCTGATGCTAATTAAACATTTATAAATGATTTCTATAAATGAAATAATACATTTGTTCACATCATACAGTACCTCGTATTCTTGTTGCACTACAGCTTGAACGTCAACCCAACCTAACTTATGCTCAGAAGGCAAGCTCAGGCCTGCAGAGGAGTTCAGATACCAGTCAGTCACACAAGGACACCTTCTTTATTCGCTGCTGGAGCAGAAATATCTTTATTACATTATCTGATGTGTCTGGCCAAGAAGTGTCCGCGGAGAGGAGAGCAGAGGGTGAGAGAGGTCATGTAGAACCGGAGAGAGACACCGGCATGACACTGTGACATGTTAAGATCCCCTCCACTGAGCTGTGCCTTGCACAACAACATGGAACAAGGAAATGAGCCACAAACGTTTTGCCTTGACCCGCTAGCTGCTCACATGTGTGTGCACTGCACAGTCAAACCCCATGCAACCACAAGGATGGGAGCACGCATTAGATATAAACATGAATTGAGGTTCTTTTTTATGATAAAAGTCTAAGGCGGGGATGTGAAAATTAATGTTAGTCTATGAGGGGAGGGGCACATAAACAAATGATTAATTTCATCCAATTTCATCACGGCCATATGTTTGATACCCCTGGTCTAAGGCATTTTTACAAAATACAAATATTTTAGAAAAGATCTCAGGTAAATATGAATTCCATGTCTCGTGCAGGTGTTGGATTGTTCAGTGCAGCAGCACTGTGGCCATGTGTTCATCCTGCTCAGTGCGCTGATCTGAGAAGACTCAGTTGAAAGGGAATTATATACCTTTCACTGGGTCTTCTCACTAAATCAGAACCATTGCCCTTATTAGGTGAAGGTTAATGGTCATTTGATGAAGGAAGGAGCTGATTTCATGTCAGATCCGGGACACAAACATGACCAAGCAATGGTTACATTTCTTTTATCCCTTCCCCGAGACCGTTTCTGTTCTTGGCAACCCAAAACATTTTAATTTTGTCATGTAAAAAGAGTTTATGTTCATTTTTGTCTGCACCCTGCAGGCAAGAATCAATGACATTTGAAATAATTGTTGTTACAGGGGTAATCTCTCGAGGGAGAACGGGGCAAAACTGTAGAGAAGATTTGAGTAAATTACTGTGTCAGCTTCTATTTATTTGCAACCAGATTGCCAGAGGCAGCACTTCGAGATAGCCATTAGGAGACGGGGCAATAAAGACAGAGCGTGTAGCCATTGTCGAAAAGTTAGCGTGTAATGCAGCAAGTTATCATCAAAGTGCTCCCTGTGGAGAGAGCAGGGCGCACACTGGGGAGAATACATGTGAGAAGAACCAATTATAGCCCCTCAAATCTCGCTTTTCTCAGAGGGAGGGGTCATAAATAGGTTGTTATAATTGTATACGCTTCTTATATATATATATCTTTCCATATGGAGATGCTTGTCTGCCTATGCCATTTATAGGTAAGAGCCACATACTGCTTTTCTGCACAATAGTACAGTAAAACGCTACAAGCAGCAAAACAATTACCCAAAGTTCGGTCGTAAACTAGAAAACTTGGAAGGAAAATATAGCTACTTTTGGAGCATGGTCAAAGTTTGATGGTGAGACATGCGGAGATTTGTTGTGTGAAGTCTTATTTGGACGTGAAAATATGGGTCTCAAGTATAATCCGTACGTTTTAAGTCGACAGGAATTATTTTCGAACATTTGAACGGAAATTTAAATTTAAAAATTATATGTAATAGTTTTAATATTATATGTGATAATTACGTTTGATAAAACAAGAATGTGGACCTCAGATTTTTGTTCAGTTATCTGTCCTAAACACCTTATGATGTTGACAATGCTCAGACTTTTAAAAGATTTGGCAAGTCGGAATAAAAATCTTTTCATAACATTTATTTATTTCTTCAAGTAGACCTTAAAGACTTCCTTGGAAAAGTGTTGCACACTGAAATTGAATACCAGAATCAGTGATTGTTCCTCTGGATTACAACCATAATCCAAAGACAGCTTTTGTGCATCATATTTTGTTGAGATCAGAGTTAATTTAAGATCCAAAGACATTATTATCAGTTCTCTGTGCTGTTCCTGGAAGCTTGTCTAAATGATGAAAAAAACAAACAAAGAAAATCCTTATTTGACCATAAAAACCCTGATAAGTATAAATCAACAAATTGGATGTTGGGACAAAATGTCCCGGAAACAGTTAAAATGTGAATGACAATACAATACAGTATTAATATGGACATTTTAGTGGCTTGTTGTCTTGGTAATCACTCTGAATATATCATTATGTAACAGATATCTGCTCCTTTTCAGCCATATATTGTCAGAATATAACAACGTCTCTGGGGATATCCTAATTAAAATGCTAATTTCATGAACAATGTGGAAGTATACAATTAGCTGCGAATCAAATCACATGAAGCTGCTTCAAATGAAAGGCAAGCATGAACTGGTTAATCCTTTTTTGCCCTGTTTAAAACAAACCCTAACCCCCTCTAACTACTATTTCTGAGAATGTTAAAAGTAATGGTAAAACAATGAATATGTAAGAAGGTTATAATCCACAGAAAAGACACCTTTTTAATCCCCAGCCACTCAAATGTAGTATGATAACCAGCGGAGGCAGTGACTTTTAAATCTGGGATTTAAGAGACGAGGGGGAAGAGGATCAAACAATGAACAGGAAGTGGAGATGAAAAGGCAGGCTGCATTAATTAGATGACGGCGATGGGCTACAGCAGCGAAGACAAGCCAGGGAGAAAAGGGATTGAAACTGTTTGTAGGGTCTGCCAAACAAATGGTGCAGGTCCCTGCGGGAAAGAGATTATTATAGGCTCTGTGTCTGTCAAACATGCGAACACAATACAGAGAGGGAAGGGAGGTGGGGAGGCGTGGGGGGCCCGAGGCGGTGCTGCAGCCTCAGAGGGCCTGTGAGGACCCGGGCTCCCCGCAGCAACACTGGCCCTGCCAAAGAATGTCTGTAATCCGCAGGCTGACTGAGGTGATCCCGTGGCTCTCCCCGGCAATGCAGCAGGCTTCCCTATTGTCAGCGGCGCTCAAAGAGGACAGAGAGGAAGCCAGAGAGAGGAGAGG
>KV751339.1:1842555-1857045 GCA_001698575.1 Mola mola
TTTTAGAGGGAAAAATCCACATGAAAAAGGTTAAAAAAAAATCACAATGACATAATTTTTTTTTTTTATTCTACAATGGATAATATCATTTATTTGCTTTTTTATTTGGTTTTAAAATCTGACTCTGAAAAATGATTAAAAATTGGAATATCAGCTTGAAAGCTTGCAGGTGAGGCTCAACTCTAAGCTTTCCTTTCTTAAAACAAGCATATGTATCACAACCTACAACAATACAGACTAATAGGCTAATTCACGGCTTCCGTCTTACCTGGTTGCGACTTTAAAATCACCTTATGACAATTTACATAATACATAATGCTGTTTATGTATTTATGAATTCATTCATTCAGTGGGATCAGAACATTTTGTGCAGTATTTTTGGGGGGAAAATATGACAACAATGTGAGTTTACGGCCGCAATCCAACATAAATAAGTCCTCCCTCAGTCAGGTGCTTAAGCAGCAATGCGTCAAGCCATTCTTCTCACAGTTTTAGCAGTGCAATGGCCCATGCCGTTCCCTCACAGTGTGTTTAGAAGAGGACCCTCCATGTCTGCTCAGTTGCGTCTGGTTTACCAACACTATTGATTGCAGGTGATGTTCTGGACAGAGTCCATCTGACCTCTGGAGGGGTTTAAATACATCATTGTCCAGAGAGAGGCCTCCTGAGACTGTGGTCACACTGTGCACTTCCCTCCCAGACACGAAGATAAAGTGGCAACAAAAAAAGTCAACTGGACACACGGATAAGCACTTCTCACTCCTTTTCAGTGCTCTGCAGAATCTAAAAATACAGCTGGAGGACAGCGGTGGGTGATATATTCTACCCCTCCATGCAACTGTAAAGGCATCGCGCGTGCGTCTTCTCTCAACCTCTGGACATTGAAAAAAATCAGATATGAACAGTGAGGCACAAGCAGATTTGCCTGTGATTCTTCAGACAGCACACTTCAGACAATCTCGCTTGCTCTTGCATATTCGCGCTGATCTGCTCTTCTTGTTGCCTTTCCTGTGCATTCTAATTGGTGTTTATTAATTAGCGATCATGTTAACACTCTCCCTAATCTGTGTTGCAAGCTTTTGCTCCCTATATACACCTCAGAGCCATTGATGGAAATCCAGTGAGACATAGGTTTACCTGCCATGAAAGTACCTCAGCAGCAGTCATCAACACATTGTGGGGAGTGAAGGGGGAAGTACACTTTAAATTAATTAACATCAGACCTCTTGTACCAACTCATTTCTGTAAACAAACATTCTAATATGTGGTAATTAATTAGATATGCCAAGGTTCTTTTCTGTTCCTCTTATTCATCTGTCTTTTGGTAGCTATGTGCCCCTTTTGTGGAATTTTATGTCTGGTCAGGGGAAAACATGTCAGGCCTCACAAAGAAGAAGGAAGACTTACGCTTGGTTACCTTATTTTCATCTTAAACTCAACTGAAATAGTCATATACTGGACCAGAGATAACTGGAGTTTTGCTTCAATTCTAATACCTGACAGTAATGGCAAAAAAAAAAAAGAAAGACAAGAAAAATAATTCTGAAATAATTGTATTAATTTAGTAAAGATTCCAAAGAATCATAATTCTTTTTATAATAATCATATTCATTTTGAGGTCAGTTTGCTAAATTCACACGATATGCAAAATTTACTGATGTAAGTAACCCTTTGATGGTGTAAAAACATCATAACTTATAATTATTTATGTCATGCTAGGTCGTTTATTGAAAACTGTGTGGATTAATTTGAGGATGTCATGTATTATCCCTGTTTTAGGACTGGATGGGGAAGGCTGCGTCTGAGACACAACCACAGATTGCAATCATTTAATATTTTGATGCAAAAAAAAAAAAAAAAATAGAATAAATGAAATAAAAAAAAATATATTTTCGGTGGATCCAAATATAAGGCCCCACTTTTCTGTTTTCCTGATTTCCATTTCATATCTGCAACACTCAGCGCCCAGCTCTGCATGATAGCTGCTCATGGGTGATGATTTTCGAATCGATTTGCCATTCTCACAAACGAAGGGCACAAAAGGCTGAGCAATCAGTCCAAGGCTGGCTGCTTTTGGCCCAGAGAGAGAAGAGATACTCGGTGAGTGGAGGGCAAGCATGGCTGATCTGAATCATGAAGAATAATGTTTAGTCTGGCAGATGATTAGGGATGTTAATTTTTTTTTTTTTTTTTTTTTTTTGGGTGGGGGCGGGGGCGCACTATTAGTTTTTCACTATTCCATGCTCGATCGAATAGCATTTGTTGCTTTTGCTAAATAAATCCCTTTAAGACCCTTACTGAGCAGTGTTTCAGATTTTCTATTCTGTGTTATATTGAACAACAGCTGATAAGTTGACTGATGGAGGCTGCACAGCTTTAAGCCATTATTGGAGCAAAGTTCTGGGTGTTGGTGCAATGGGGGCTGGCACTTGGTGATGTCACACTGGCTATCTGAACAATCTGGCAGGGCCGATCCTGGTGAAACGCTGCTCAATTTGCTGGGGGCTCCTGCTCCATTTGCCTGTTAATGAGCACTGTTGTTGGAGGTGCCCATGTGTACCATGTCGTGAGGCTAGCAGGCAGCACCTTCACCTGACGCTCTGACCACAGAGGAAAATGGCAGATGTGACAGATGTTTTGGCAGTCCTGGGGAGGGAGCCATCGGAGACCTGTGCTGTCAGAGGGCCCGGATGTATCGGCGCCAACAACTGCCACAACATGTGTCTGCCTCGGTGTACAGCCGCTGAAAACAAGGAATCAGCTCGCAAACATCATCTAATTCCATTAATGTGGCCATTTATAACCAAAATAATGTTGGTCTCTGGTTCAAACGGGAATTAAATGTCTTGAAACATTTCAAGTAACTTGCTGGTTCCTGTGTGTGACTCAGCAGGTGGAGCTCTACGTGTCTGCAAGATGGACAACCGAGGTGAACGCTGTACGTCACAGCGTGACATCAGCACTTAATTACTAGTCAAAGGGCGAGCTGTGCAGTCCACTCCTGTTAAATAAATCCAGGATTAAAGGGAACTCATCAGGGGTGTTGAAGGTTAATATTACTTTACAAAGAGTTTGCATTACGCTCAGTTAGTTTTCAGACAATAACTTAAGATTGGCATTTTAATTTTCATGCATCTTAGACTGTGTGGCAAAAAAATGACACATTGTTTCTAATCAGTAAAAGAAATGCAAATGTTGTCCCTGCTATTATCTTGTGACCACTCACATCTGTGTTGCGACCGCTTGACCAGACATTGGCTTCCCTTCATTTCCTCATGACATGAAAATCTATCAAAGATGGCTGAAACTTGAAGCTTGGGTTGTGTAATTCATCACTTTGAACGCCGTCCAATCCAATCACAGGCCTGTATAATGCAGTGAAGGGGCTCGAAACGCCTAATGAATGATTTTGATTCCTTTTGGAAATCAGTGGCCTTCTAAGAAAATCTGCAGCAACGATTCGGAACATATTTGCAGCACTGCAAAGTACAGCGCAATAAAACCAACCAAACAGTCACGTACTTCACTTACCTGAGGTAAGTGATTCACATGATTGTTTTAATTTTGCTTTACACTGTGAATGAGAAACAAACATTTTGCTTTTTCATCCACAATTTTTATTGGACAGCTACGTAGTTGCAGTTGGAGAACATTTGACTGTTTCTTTCAAACAAGTATCATAGTATTTATAATGTATAAATACAACAGTTATGCATAATGAGTACTTTTTAGTGCATTCTATTCACTTTTTACTAACAACTCTGGTTAGTGCTTTTGCAGATTTTGAGTGCTTTTTTTCCCATTGACTGTGAGTTCTATTGCACGTGACGCAAACACAGTTTTCTCCAGATGCGAGTTGAAGGCTGTCATTTCTGCCACTGAGTAATTGTGCTACATAGGGCATTTGTTAAACACATCCATGAAACAGATAGGCAAACAAACTAGATTTCAAAGACAAATGCACTGATCTGAGATAAGTATAAATACAGTGTAATTCAGCAAGGTTTCATGCCTGGTTAAGCATGTACATCTTTTGGCGCCACACTAACTGATATTACCTCAGTGCAATATTTCAGAGCGCCTCAACATCCTGCAGAAATTAACTCTGATGTGTGAGCAGGCCCCTGATCCAGCACTCCGAACTGTCTCGTGATTGGATCGAGACAGATAGAGCGAGTGGTGCACAACTCCCCACAATCTACAAGCTGTCCTGGCAAATTTAAAAACACCTTGGAAAGAAAAAAAAAAAAGACAAACCAATGGGGAGAATCATTCTGTAATGTTTTTGCTGATGGAAATTAGGTAATGCGTGCGATGCCCCGAGAGTGTTTTTGGAAGCAGTTGTTTTTTTCCTCTGATTACTAAATGCAGGGTTGATACATAGATGTAAATATGCTGCTTGGAAGTGCCCTCCACCTCCTCTCCAACCCCTCCCTCCCTCCCTCTTCTCCTCCATCTGGCAGACAATAGTTTAAAATTCTTAATCCATGAGCAACCATTGAACATTAGTGAATTGCAAATTACAGATGTTTTACTGTCTCTCCCTCTTCTTTTTTCGCTGTTTTGATCCGCGCATCCCACTGTCACTCAGCGTCGCGTGCGCACCCCTCGCTCCTCTGCATTCATTAGACACCCTGTGCCATCATGGCACCATATGACACTGTCATCATTTGGTAATTAAACCTTTGCTCGCTTAAATATGAAAAGCTGGCAAGGGTGTGATCATAAACAACGTTGCGCAAACCAGATTTTCCAGACTAAATGAGATTTCAAGCAACATCATGCCAGATATTGACCCTCCCCCCCCCCACGCCTGCCTCTTCTTCACTTGGAGCATAGCAAAACATTGGGAAAAGTTGCTCTTGTGCCAAACACATCAGACCGTCACACATTTAAACTTCACAGACACCGACACTTTATTTAAAGCAGAAAACAATGCACTTTAGAACAACAGTCTCCTGCTTTGTGTCTACTGTTACTGACACCATAAAAGTATATCTTTTTATAGTCATTGCCACAACTCATTGCCTTCCTATGCAAGTAAACAATGATAAAAACCAGCAAGTGACAACTTCCACCACAACAACATCATGACGGCAGAGGGATTTTGAAATTCCACACTTAAATGATAAGTGCAGGACATAACATCAATGGTGCACACTTCTATCCCCTAAACACAGTTATGTGGTTTATCATGTCGGACCGGCAGACGATAAAATCTCCCGAGTCCCCGAGGACAGCAGCTCCCAGAGTCTCATCTACATTCACACAGGCCTCCATCACTGAAGATTTAGCCAAATGGCTGCGGAGAGGAGGAATGCCCGAACCATTACAAGCCAAACTACTGGCTTTTTATTACCACTAAACAATCTTCTGCACAGCCATCCCGTGGCGTAACTCCAAGCTCGGGAGCCGGCGAGAAAGTGTGTGGGAGGAGGCCATTCAGTCACATTATGGCTTTCCATAGATCAAGGTCACAATTTTCATGATCATTACACCACTGAAGGTGACAGGAAGCATTTACAGAAGTGATCAGGAGCTTATGTGGGAGCTGCTCATCCGTAGATTTCTGGGGAGAGGAGTGTATGTGTGTACACAGCCGCACACACCCACAGACGCACAAACTAATCAGCAAATCGCACTGCGCTGCTGACTTATTATCATGTCATCATTACGGTGAAGCCGACTCGCAAAGACAAAGAAGTAAAAGGAGAGACACATTGGCAGAAAGGAGGGCAATTTTTTAATTTATTTTTTTTTAAACCAAAGGAAAAAAGAAATCTACATTTGTGAGGTCAAAGCCTGCCACCAGGAGGTGACTGCTACATTATGCATTCACACGCCATAGGCTAACACATGTCAGCGGCCCAATGGACAGACGCTCCGGTTCCCATATTGCTGACATGTGATTTGAAGCTGTTGGCTGTCTGGTCGGGACTCGGGCAGCTGGCGGGACACCTCTGAGCTGCCTCAGGGTTGTATTTTGCTCCACACGCACACACACACACACACACGCTGATAAACTGAAACATCCAGACTGGGGATCAGCTTCTCCCACTGCGATGAACACAGGGCTTTATGGGATGACTGGCTGGTGTGTTGCTGCCTTTATCCATTGGAGGAGAAGCTTTTCTGGTGGTGAAAATGAAGGAAGAGATGATGATGATGATGGCAGTATACATATGCATATACATACACACACACATACACACAAAGGGAGAGAGAGAGAGAGAGAGAGAGACACTTGTGTAGAATAGCAAAGACAAAAATGAAGGAACAGTCACAAAGGTCAAGACGAACGAGCAAATCTTTCTGCTTTCCTCTGCACGATTCACAATATTCCTGACTGAAATTTCGGATGACCCAACAATTTGACTGTAAAGCCTCTCCACTCTGTGTTCAGTTCCAAGCAGAGGGGCACACATTTAACTATCCATGTGGAAAGTTTGATGGGGGACAGAAGGGATTTAGCCCCTTGTTCCGGCTACAGTAAATGCAACACGGAGAATACTTTTGAAAATGACAAGTTACAGACCTATTTCCAATCCAGCCCTGCGGGGCACAATTTCTCTCACAATTACATGCAAATCAGCATAACGAATGAGGAGAGAGTTCCTTTTAAATCATGGGTGCTACTTTCACCCTTCCAATAGGGTGTGAATGCATGTGAGGTGCACAGGGATGTCAGAAAAATCAGGAATATTTATGGCAACAAAAAGGAAATTAAGTGCTAAAATTAGCTTTGATACTGTAAATAATTAGACGAGAGGCCTTTTTTTTTTTTTCCCATTTCTGTACGTCTTTTAATGCTGTAATGCAAATGAGATGTTAATTTCTCTTAATGATTTGCTGTACCTGCGGCATGGAAAAGCTCAGAAAACTCAAGTGCTCCACTGCTTTTGTGCTCAGGGTGTGAAAAGTAATTTAACAAAGTATTTTCCAATCAAAGTAATGTAACCTGACCTCACTCGCACAAATTCAGGACAAACGTCATCAGCTGGACCTGACAACTCTGCAGGAACTTAACTGGAATCAACACCAAATGTGATTTTTATTTATTTATTCATTCATTTATTTATTTATTTTCAGTCAGCTCAAAGTCTATTTAACCATCGTGACAGCTGTAAACTCCCGCATTGACTTTTACGCCTATTCTTAATATTTGATGCTTCCCCAATCAAAGGCGTTAAATGCCTTAAATATGCTGCATTAAACTGACATATTTAGCGCTAATGTGCGCTTCCAAACAGTGGCGCCGAATTGCCAACATAAAAAATAAATAAATAAGTAAATAAATCTTAATTTCGCCCTTGAAGAATGTGTTTGCACAAACATCATTTCAGGGCATGAGGGTAACACAGCCCTGAACTCAACTTAAAATATGAATTATTTTATTGTTAACCTCTGCCTGAAAGCTTACCCATTTCAAGTTGATAATATACAAAAAAAAAATGCTGCATTGCAGGTTAATACAGAGGCCATAAACTGGTTTTTAAAAATAGATTTAGGTGCATTAAAAATAGTAAATAAATGAATGATTGATTACAACAGTAATCCCGAATCAGAGTGCACATATTATTGAAGATAGTGGACTAGAATAGATCAAAAAATACCTCAGAGTATAGGAATATAGTCATTTTGTCAAGGTGGAGTTTAAAATCAATAGCCCAGATTATAATGAGTTTATAACTCGTCAATATCAATATCCAGTTTGGTGTCACAGCAGTTTACAGGACATGAAACAGGCGCTCAAATAACTGAATTGTGGGCGGGGGGCAAAAAGGAATAAATGGATAAATAAATAATAGAAAATAAAATACAAATAAAACATAGATTAGTTTTAAAAAAAAAAAAAAACGTTTTAGAGGGGACCGATGGCAAAAAAAAAACAAAAAACAAAAAACAAAAAAACAGTTGTAATGATCCAATTAATTATGGGCGAAATTAAAAGCAAGTGCAAAATCAATGTCTCCTGCGTGTGTCGACGTTGGGATGAAGTGGATGCTCCATGTGTTGGCGCCAGCAGGATTAGTAGCCCGGAGGAGAGGAGCACAGGACGCAGTGCGCAAATCCAACGTGGCGCAGTTATCGGGCGGGATTTGTGCGCGTGTTGAGAGATGATGGGAAGGTGGATAAACCGTGAGAGGCTGCTTGTTCACGTGTAAAACCATTGGGGTCATCGCTCATCTGTGCATGTTAGACACAATCGTGTCAAAGGAAGAGCCTAAAGTGACCATTTAATTTGGAGAAAAAAAAAAAAATGCATATTTCAGCGCGCGGACATAAATGTTACATATTTCAGAAAGTTCAGATATTCCATCACCGTGGATCTCCGGACAGAACCCCCCCCCCTCTCCTCTTCCTTTAAATCTGAAAGGATTAATATCCAATTTACAAGCAGCGGTGTCAGCTCGCTTCGATTGGTGACGTCGGACTAACGCGAGAGAACCGGCGGAGTCCCGCACGGGAGGAGGCGAGGAGAGAGAAAGAAGAAAAAGCACAAATGACACCTCGAGTTGTTTGGGTCTTGGCCACCGCTCACACGCCTCGGTCGTCCTCGGCCACGGCTGCCCGGACGCGGAGCAGCTGGACCCTCGGTGCTCCTCCTTCTCGTCCTCCTCTCTTCCCCCCGCGCAGGCCATTAGGAAGCGGGGCGAAAAGATAAATGGCTCTCTGTCAGTACATTGCACCTCTCCTAATGGCTGCACGCCGGCTCCAGAAACATTTTCCAAACTCCTGACAATCGGCATGTGTCGTCTTAAACACCGCAGCCGCTGGAAGTGACTCACTAACTGTATGAAAATGCATTATTATATAGATTTATTTTCCTGAAAGGGGGTGTGATTTTTTTTTTGTTTTGTTATTTTCTTTTTCTGGCTTCAGATGATAATAAGTCAAAGTGCAACAAAAGAGGCGATAATCGATTCGGGGGGTTTTTGTGTGTGCGTGTGTGTGTGCGTGTGCTTTAAATGGCCTTTAGGAGCCGTGTGGCCCCTGCGTGGCAGCAGCTGAATGGAGCGGCCCCCTTCCTAAAGGAACCCGGGTTACAGGCCCCGGCTCATGTCAGGAGAACACGCCGCGGCGCACGTGCTGTCCAAACAAAGTAAACATGTGAAAAACGGTTTGTGCGCCTGCAAAAACAACAACTTCAGCATTTTGACACCCCCCCCCCCCCCCCCAACCTGCTTCATTTTTTTGCAATGGGAAGATCAAATAGTGGGGAGCAGGGAGAAAAAGAAAACTGAGGGAGGGGGGGTGATGATGATGGTGGTGAGGGTCTCATACAAGGGGGAGGGAAAAAGAAAAAAAAAGGGAATGTAGCTTTAAGGGAAATGTGCAGCCGGGTGTGAAATTACAGCCCATAGTGCTACATATTGTACCAGAAGCTCACTCCAAAAACAGTAACAAAAAGAGAAATCATCCCCTAACCTGACCAGGAGGCAGGGAACAAGACGTGGCCGCCAGCCCCGCCTCCCTCCCACAAATGGACAGCATGAAAATGATGCATATTGTTCTTATCGTTTCCGGTGCAGACACCTCCCGCAGAAATATCACGTCACTGAAAGTCGACTTGAGCTTCTCACTCGATCATTTTTATGTATTTGTAGAATTTTCAAATTTTCAAATATGATGTTGTTATTTTTCCTTTTGACTACTTGTCTTTTTTTTTTTTTTTTTTTTTTTTTTGTTTGCTTGTTTGTTTGTTTTGGCCTCTGCTATTACGCTTCCGAACAGATTCACAAATGTAATGTATTTATTTTACATTATTCTTCATCTTCATCAGAAATATACCAAATTAGCCAGATTGTGTATTGATTTTTTTTTTTTTTTGGGCGGTATGAGATATTTGATTATTTTAATTTTTTTAATAAGGATATTAATAGAATCCAAAATGATGCGTCTTGACTGTCATCCACCTTAACATCATTAATACAATTTCCCTTCTAATTCAGCTCCACGCCTCCTTCCATAGACTCGTCTTATTTATGAAATACCTCACGTGGATTTAAGGGTGATTATTCAAAGAGAATATTTTTGCGGTGCACCAGAAGTTTTACTTTTTTCGGACCACTTCGTCAGCGCCTTTATACTTCAGAAACTCTACAGCGCCATCTACAGAGACCAAGCGGTACTGCTGCGCGCAGGCCGGTCCCACCTCCAACCTCGAACCGCCTCCACTGTTCCCAGTTTGGACCAGTGCAATCACCAGCAGCTGCGTGTTAAAAGGTCAATATCGTTATTTACAGGCAGCAAACCACCAGTTTCACATTTCTGCACCGAATCAAAGCGAGTAAGAAAGGCCATAACAAGCTGTTTGAGGCCCGCAGCTTCCAGAGATGTAAACACAGGTGGGATAACATTGAGATTAATAAATACAATGAAAATAACCCTTGCACATAAAGAGATCCATTATAATCCAAGAGAAGGCTCTCCGCGTAAAAAGAAAAAAAGAAAAAGGAACATTAAAGACACGCAAATTTAAAATAAAATCATAATAATCTAATCTAATCTAATTCAAAACTTCGGGGGTGCGATATAATTCACAGCTGTTATAATGTCTAATAAACTGACGCCTTCAACTCAGAATCCAATCCTTATTTATGTCCCTCCCCGTCCTGCCGGCGTGTCAGACCCAGAGAACCTCCTCGTTTGGACCTCCGGTTTCTCGCGTTGGTGAATCACAAAGTGTTGGCATCTATTGCCTTTGTCTGACAAGTCATCCATGTAAGCAAACGGAAAAAAGGGGGGGGGGGGGGGGGGGGGGGGAGGGAGAGGAGGGGGAGGGGGAGAGGGAGAGAGAGAGAGAGAGAGAGAGAGAGAGAGAGAGGGAGAGAAGAGAGGAGGGTTGCAGCTTTTAGAACCACAGACACACAGAGAGTCTTCATTCCCAGCCCAAAGAGCCAGCCGAACGCATCCAGCGCAGGAGAGAAGCCCGACCTGTGCGCGCGCCTTTCCACCGGGATTTGAGGACATACCGGGGCCGCCGCGCGCTGGACCACCGCGTGTCCGTCCCCCTTCGAAGAATCGGGCTGTGCTCGCTGTGAGAATTTACCTCCGGTCACCATCCACAGCCTGAAGCCAGCGTGCGGTCATGCTGCGCACCTGCCAGAGCTCCGCCGCAGGACCGGACTGCTGAAGACAACAAGGGCAACTTTCTTGGGGCTTTTTTTTTTTTTTTTTCAAAAGGCAAAGAAGTTGCCTTCAGATCGGTCGCTGAGGCGGGGGTGGAGGAGGGCGAAGCGAGTCCCTCCGTCGAGTAGAATCTCCTCTTTCTTTTTTCTCTCCACATTTTCATCCCAGATAGGAAGGCGAAACGGCGGCTTCAGTTGATTACCTCTCTTTCCTTTGCTATCCAATGGATATTCACTGCAAAGCAGACCCCTTCACGGCGATGCACCGTAAGTAGCACAACCCCAGCTTCTCCGCCGCTGCAAAGTAATGAGACAAAACCTCACTTGGATCGGCGCGTGGCACCGAGCGTGGCGATTTTGTACGGGCTGGTGCCATCTCGGTGCGTAAACGGTGCCAAAGTGGCACGCGGGCGTCCTTGCACGGCTATTGACGACGGTCTGAAACCCGCCCCGTGTTCGACATGCGTGCAGGTTTCAGCCGCTGTGAAACTGTGCATATAGATGACAGCTGAGGAGGTGCAGCACCGCAAACTAGTAAACAAAGGCAGGTACTCTAATTTACACGTGCATCACCGTGCAGCGTCCCGCGCACTTGCGTGCCCGCGTGCGTGTGTTTGGGCCTAATGGACACGTTACTCACACATGTATTATTCGAATTATTTAAATAACAGGAGGCTCCCCAAATCCACCTCCGGCCCACACACAGGTAGGATCGCTTGTAATTTGGTGAGTAATAAATTAAAATAATTGACGCGCTCGTTATTTACCAAATAATATTTATTATGAGTCAATGCACCTCGTTTAATTATTTAAAATTGGCGTGCAGGGAAATTGAAGGACCGAGCTGCTAGAATATATAAGGTTTGGACTTTGACTGTAAATATAAAGAACTAGCTGAGTGGAAATTACATTGATGTTCGCTGGCTGTTCCTTTTTTTTTTTTACATTATGACACATGTTCATGGTCCTGTCCAGGTTGGATTCAACGCAATGCAACACACAGCACAATTTATTGTAAAAAAAATAATAAATTATGCATAGTTAGGCAGTAAGACGCGTATTTATGATTTATTTTATTCTGAACAAACATTAGGCCCATTGCAAATACACATTTGTGCTAATTAACGGCACTTTATCAGGTTAAAGTTCATGATAAATTATTTTCTAAACATCAATAGAAAAATATGAAAGAAATAATCTAGATGGAAGGTGTATTTTTGTTCTGTTAAAACATTGACAGCACAACTCGACTCTTAGCATCAAATCGCCAAAAACTTCCGTAATTCTGCCACGAATTATTGGGGGGACACGAGAGACAAAACGTAATTATTTGGGTCGTGGTGTTAAACTACTCGTTAAAAGAGTCAAACATAAAACAGCTACTCGTTTTAACGTGGACAAATTAATGACAAGCATTTCAGGAATTACAGAAGAAAGAAAAGAAAAATACATTTAAGAAAACAACAAACCTCTATTCTAGGCGGAATATTGCGGTTCTTAAATAATAAACAAGTGCATGTAAACTCACCTGCTCCATGTGACGGTGCGCGCTGCTGTCCGTCCTCTCTGCCCGCACTGATAAATCAAACCAAAACTCACCTGAGGCTCACCTACGACCTTATGTAATGTTACGGGGGTGTGTGTGTGCTGCTGTTGTATCCCACGTAGGGCACGGAGGTGTGAACCAGCTCGGCGGGGTGTTTGTGAACGGCAGACCCCTCCCGGACGTGGTGAGGCAGCGGATAGTGGAGCTGGCCCACCAGGGCGTCCGGCCCTGCGACATCTCCAGACAGCTGCGGGTCAGCCACGGCTGCGTCAGCAAGATCCTGGGCAGGTGGGCGCAAAAGGCTCCGGCCAGGTAGACTCTGTCGGGCTGAATGTACAGTAACTTACACTGCAATGACGCACCTGCGCAGCGCAGTTATGCAGCTCAGGTTGGGTTTCTTTTATTTGTTACAACGGACGTGGTGTTTTGTTTAATGCGCTTTCCCTGCAAGTTGCGTCTGTTTGGTATCGTCACGCATGTTTGAAGGCGCATAGAGACCTCTTACACGATGTCATGATGCAGAGAAATGTGTCTTTTGGATGCAAAAAATATACCGTAGCTCTCCAAATCGAATGAATGCATGTGCGTAAAAGTTGTATTCAACGCTTTTTACAAGAGGACATCGGCTCAATCAATGTGCCTCTATGCGGACGTGTTTTTCAGATACTACGAGACGGGCAGCATCAAACCCGGGGTGATCGGTGGCTCCAAACCTAAGGTGGCCACGCCAAAGGTCGTGGAAAAAATCGCAGACTACAAGAGACAGAACCCGACCATGTTCGCGTGGGAGATCAGAGACAGACTGCTGGCTGAGGGCATCTGCGACAACGACACGGTTCCCAGCGTCTCATCCATTAACAGGTAGGCAATAAAAACATCTAATTCAACTCAAAAAGTATGCGAGATATTCAGATTTTTTTAAAAAAAAAAAAATCTTATTTTAATGTGGTCAGGTTAAGGCAAATTAAAAATCCGTCACCGCAGAATGTCCCGGGCTGTGAACGCACCAAACACAAACAGAACAATATTGTTTGACCAAGTTTGCGCCGGCCGAGGCCGCCTGCGTTCTCAGAGGTGCAATTCAATCTCTCAGACCAAACTCCCCCAACAATCGGCAGCACATCCAGGACTGAGTGAATCTGTCGAGATGAAGAGCGATCAATATTCGGTGACCAGCTCCCGTGGCGCTATAAAGCAGGCCAATTTTCCTGAGCACATCTAATGTGCTGCTGGAGCTGCTGCTGGAGCTGCTGCTGCTGCTGCTGCTGCACACAGACACAGAGATCCACAACATTTCAGTTAAAAAACAACAACATCTGCAAGTTAAATATTGTGTCATAAAAGAAGGTGATAAAATAAACGGCCAAAAGGCCCTAAAATCACTTCAGTAATGCCCCTGATTTGAATCCTTGCATGGAAAATAATATTGATGCATCATTATGATCACACGTGAAATACATTTGTATTTGTGCCTTTATTGTGCCGTGACAAATATAGGACATCTTTATTTAACACCCGAGCATCCTTTTTCTGTGTCATAAAAGAAGGTGATAAAATAAACGGCCAAAAGGCCCTAAAATCACTTCAGTAATGCCCCTGATTTGAATCCTTGCATGGAAAATAATATTGATGCATCATTATGATCACACGTGAAATACATTTGTATTTGTGCCTTTATTGTGCCGTGACAAATATAGGACATCTTTATTTAACACCCGAGCATCCTTTTTCTTTTTTTTTTTTCCTCAAATCTTCAATTTTCCCAAAGAAGTCCACGAGCAGCAGCCCAGACAGAGAAAAAAGCAGCTACAG
>KV751339.1:1857111-1906981 GCA_001698575.1 Mola mola
TTTGGTTAAGAGGCACTGTTCCATAGAGCCCGCATCAGCATTACATTTTAATGAGCTGATGGCAGAGCACGGACAGCTCCACACAAGACATCCTTTAAATAGAGCAAAAGAAGCTGAAGAAAATTCATTTCATGCTTCGTGGCTGCTTAAAAAGCCCCATTTAAAGGAGGCTCAGACACATGTATGCGATAAATTCAAAACGTACATTAATAGCATTAAAAGAGCCCTCTAAAGTTTTTTTTTTTTTTCTTTTTTCATTTCCAATTAATTTTGGACCAGGAGGGGCTTATGTGTCTTTGTTTATGTGGGGAAATTAAATTGTGAATACAAAGAACTGTAATTCTATCAGCCAAATACAGTATGAGAGCTACTTTGCATTTCTATTATGGCTTAATGCGGAAGATTTTCCCCTTTTTTTATGCGGCTGAAGAAACGTGAGATTCTAACGTGTCGCTCTGTATTCCAGCGCCACACAAACACACACGTGCAGAAATATTGACACGTACACGCCAAGCATTTGTTTTGATTTAGCTGGGGGTTAATATTTGGACAGATGTTTTAATTTTCTAAAGGAGCAGTCCACAAAAATCAGTGAAAGCATCCTTAGTGCCGCGATCATTCAAGTTGCTTTAAAAAAAAAAGTGCCTATATAAGGAAAGCAACTAGAGGAGTTAAAATAAGGTGATCCAAATAAATAAATAGAAACAAAAACAACAACAAGGCAAAGGCTGGAGCGAGAGTATTTTCCAGTTGGCTGATCCTGACTGGGGCCAGTCGTGGGTTTCTGTAGCAGACAGTCTAAACCTCAGGACTGTTGACAAAGGAGGATGCTCCATTTAAACACCTTTCGCCTGCATGCATAATTAACCGTTACAGAGATCGTTGTTGTACTCTAAGTTGGGGGCCCCACCACAACCAACAAGTAACATTAGCCTGCTGGCAGACATAAAAACAACACACAAAAAGGTCCTCGGTGGCTCTGGATTTGTATCGATTCGGGGGGGAAAGCAATTTTAATATTTCTTCAGGGGATTTTCGGCAACAGCCAAGTCATTAATTCATTCTCCCAAATTGCTTATTCAATATCAACAACATGGATACCAAATAAAGTCTTTGGATTTATGTGGCGGACGCGAGTCACGGGGTCGAATAACTGTTATGGCGAGAAGTGGGAAAAAATGAAAACATCAATATGCACTCTCTGGAAGGACTTGTTGTTAGGTGGCGTTGCCTCCAAGGAGAGTTCTTTCTCTTTTCTTTATTTGTGACAGTGTTGGATTTATTCCCCGGAGCCTTCTGGCACGTACAGTAACGTCAATATTCAAATCATTTGATGCATTTCTTGGTGATATGGAGAAGCTTCGAGGGCGTATTTTCAAAACACCGGCAGTTTTATTTCTTAATTTGGGCTGGAATGAAACGAAACAAAGGGAAACTACAAACTCTGAGTTCTCACTCCGAAAACCGCTCTCGTGGCACAGGTGATGAATAGTTTCAAAGTTTACAAATTTTTGTGATGGCTCCCTTTTCTCCCCAAGTGCCATTCAGATGAAAGGAATCTAATGCTGGCGTAAGCTTGTGCAAGGCAATAAGGAACTATTGCTTTCCTGTCACATATAATTTATAGCTTTCTATTTGCATCTGTTTGCCCGTGTTACTAATCCCCAACTTTTTCTCCCCAAGCCCCGATCAATACGACCTCATCCACACTGGCACATGGGGGCCGCTGGTCCTACAGAGATGTTAGAGCTGGGAAGCAAAGGGCTACTATATATGAACCCCCCTCCACAGCGGGAGAGAGAGGGCTGATTAGTGTGGGCCAGGTAGAGGCAGTGAAGCTGATCATTGAGGTGAATTGATGTGATTTCATGCTTTGTTTGCAAGATCACTCAGACCAAAAGTGCGATGAAGACTTTTCTGCAGACCTCGCCGTTAAGGTAGAAGCCACTGGCCAGATGTGCGTCGCGCGTGCGAGCCGCACTTGATATCTTAATCGCCCAGATCTCCATGGATGCTGTGACTGAACGTTCATACAGCTTCCAGGAAGAAAGCGAATGACACCTGCTCTTCCGTTGCTCCCCAGGATCATCCGAACTAAAGTCCAGCAGCCTTTCCATCCGTCTCCTGATGGGACGTCTCTGTCGGCACCGGGCCATACTATAGGTATGTACGAGTCATGCACGGCCCACGCACTGTGAATGCAGACAAACTAAAGGTCGGCGCTGAGTGCTTTTCTGTCCTTTCGCCAGTTCCAAGCACGACCTCGCCGCCTGTAACAAGCGCCTCCAATGACCCCGCGGGATCCTACTCCATCAATGGGATTCTGGGTATTCCACGATCCAATGGTGAAAAGAGGAAAAGAGATGAAGGTAAGAAAGTCTTATTGGTTGGCAAGCAAAAAGTCAGCTCAGGATTAGCATACAAAAAAACACCTATAATCCAGTGATGACCGAAGCTGAAAAAATTTTTATAGAATTCTTTTTCAGCTTCATGCTATAAAACTCACTTTGCTGAACTTGCTATCGCAGCAATAAAACCTGCTTCAGTTCCACTAGATGACCCTTATAAAACACCTAAGCCTGAACTCCGTTACACAGCCGTGTCAATCTGCCAAGGAGTCTTTTGATTTGAAGACACGACCTCCGCTGTTGTCTCCTGCAATTAATCTTTATGGAAGTGATTAAAGGGCTTTAGATAATTACATGTCAAGATGATGTAGCCAACCACCCGGGTCAGTCAAGAAAGCCCCTAAAGCTCTGTGGAGGGCTTTTTTCTTTTCTTTTCTTTTTTTTTTTTTGACTTCACTTCTCCAGCCGAAGTGGTGGGTTAGTGGATATAAAGGGGGCCTCAGGCGATATAGATTATTGGTTCTGTAAGCAATAGGCTTTCTTAATGTCACTATATAAGCAGCTGATGAGAATAGCTAAACAGATGCGCTCGTGTTAGCGAGCGTGTATGGCTATGGAGGGATGTTGTGGCTGCCAAAATACAGGGGCAGTTATCTCAAACAGGGTGGGGAATGAGAGCCTTATTTCTGCCGCGCTCTGAAATGAGAGCTAATCAGAGCACGGCGGTAGTTTACATAGCGTCTTCTTTGTTCTGGCGTTTGTCGGGAAGCGTGGGGGTTTGCGGGATATCGAGTGGAGTTGATGTTTTATGTGCGTGCAGGGAGGGAGGGATGACTAATGATCTGTCAGAGGTAGATTTCCTGGCAAAGATATAAAAACCAGCATGACGTGGACATGGCAAATGACATAATCAAGTCTCTCCCTGTAAGAGATGCAATCGCGGGGGCATAATGCAAACGTCTGGTATTTTCGAGCGTTCATTTCCAATCGTTCGAGGGCCTCTCATATTAGCCGGGGATGTAATGTCTAGTCACTGAATGATAGAACGCACACATTTCTATGCAGATTGCAACTGAAGGGCAAAGAGGTATTAAAGGGCATGGGGAGGAAGAAGGTGTCTACGTGTGTGCACGGGAGAGCCGGCCTGTTTTGTGGAGGTCTTCTAGGTGACAGCGCAATGTTTCTACGGCTATTCAGTCTCAAATGATTCCCCTGATGTGCTGCCATTTCTGTGATTTAGGTGCCCGGCCAGCATTACGATGAAAGAGAAGAAATGTGTGTGTGTGTGTGTGGATGCGAAGGCTCGGGTGTGCTTGTTTGTGTCAGGGTAGGACTTGTACTGAGGGTTTGACGGAGGGAGCTGTGGTTCTTATATACTCGCTCAATGGCCAGCTGCTGCCTACCTGGAACCACAGGGTCCAGGATACTTTATCTTTCCAAAAGATAAACCCCAGGCCGTGGCCACACACACACACACACACACACACACACACACATACGGTCGCAAAAGCAATGTCTCGCCTGGAGCCACAGTTTGTAAGAATAGTATATTACATACGATGTTACCCTGTAGACACTATTGTCCTGTTACTGTCTCCTTTTAAAGTGCACCTTACCTCAAAAACAAAAAAAAACAGCATTTCAGGATTTTACAAAAGGCAGGCTGAGGCGTCCTCTGAGAAAGGGGCTTTAGCTGGAATTCACTTGGGTTATGTCCTCAGTGCTTGAGGGATGTGGCGAATTTGCGGCCATCTTGGTGGAAACTGAATCGCATCAGTCGTTTTATATCGAAATTCAGGCCACAGCTCCAGTAACACATGTCCATATGTCATTATTTTTGGGGTGTGTTTTTCGATGAGCTGCCATATTTGCCGTGGATACCATCATCCACCTCATTCAAGAGAGTTACACATTGTCTCTTAAATCAAACTAGTGTTCTTAGCCTTGCTCTTGCTTCAGAGATGGTCTTTTTATTTGTGTGTGTCGCCTTGTTTGTTTGGTATTCTGACACATTTTGCCTCCTCAGGAGGCAGCAGTCTATATCCAGTTAATGCTTGGATTAAATTTCCTCACTGCGAGGTAGCTTGCCTGAGCCCTATTTAACTTGGTAAGCCTCACGATGATTATGGCACAAGCAGTCATTATCAAGGGTTGAAAACACGAACAAAAATGAGCGAAGGAAAAGATGGGGAGGGATTCGGGAGGGGAGGGGAGGGGGCGGGCAACACACAAGCCCCGGTGAGATGGATTGGTCGCGTAGCCCAGAGTATTTGTTTTAGGTAGTCGCTGTGGCGCTGTGCCGAGCACGCAGACAGTTTCCAAGTCAACAGTACCCTTAAAAAAAAAAGGTCTCCCCACCCCCATTACAGGAGGGATGTAGAGATAATGTAGTGTGACACACGTTATGTACACTGGGTCCCGGCAAGAGGAGCTTCAGGGACACAGGTGTCATAAGAGCCATTAATCTGCTATTGTCACGTGTTATTGCAAATTAAAAGTAGCATGTTACACTTGGCAGTCATTGTTGCAGACGGACAGAGTGGGGTGGGGGGGAGAGAAAGAAGAAAGGTCTGGAGCGTCTTCGTTGGCCGGTGCGGTCCGTTTTACAAAGTGACACATATTAGAATTTGGAAATCCTGCAGAGAAAAGCCATTACCTCACAGATTAACATTCAAGTGTCCCCCCCAACACACATTCACAGACACTCCTGACACTGTAGGGCCCCAGAAAAGACAAAGAAGAAGCTGCTTCTCTACATATCGGCTCTCATGCATGTTTTTGTTCCCGTTTATGTCACTGGTGGTCCTCGCAGCGAGCTGAATTGACCTCAGCAGGCGGCTTTCTGAGGTCTGCTGAGAACACGCAGTGTCCATGAAGTGTGTCTGGCCTTTCAGCGTCGCCTCACGCGCCCTTTTGCCACGAAAATTGCACAATCGGACCTGTCGATGACTCTTAATTTCAGCCATTCTTGCTTTGTGTCGGCGCTCTCCTCTTGATTTATGAGGGAAACACCAAGAAAGAAATTTCATGATAGGATGATCATCATAAATTTCAAAAGCCAACAACAATAGCCAGTGGCAGTCAGAATGGATGTGATTCTCTGCTTCAGTAGCTGTTGAATTAATTATTTCTCCTCTCTGAGCGTCATGAGGACTGAGCCGATGTATGTGGCGGGAGATGAGTGATGGAGCGGGCCGCCGTCACACCCTGCTCTGCGTATCAGCATCTGTTTTGGGGAGAGAGGAAGAATCAACAGAGGAGCTCGGAGCGCTGCAAAATGTCAGCACCTGAGTGCAACCGCCAAATTATAGATACACCCTTTAAAAGATCAGGAACAGCACAGCCCACAAGATATGAAAGTAAAAGTAAGAGTAAAAGTAAAAGTAAAAGCTTAATTTCTCCAATTTTTTTTTAAATTTTTGTATTGATTTCATCAATATTCCCACCCATTCATCAGCTAATCCTTTTCCCAATCAATCAAAGATCTTTTTTTGTGGTGCAGCACAAACAGACCACGTTCCAAAATTCACTCATGTTTACATTCAAAACATTCAATTAGTGAAACAAAATGCAGCTGAGTTCCATCCAATTTGTTTCAATTTGATTCCATTAACTGAGAATTAAATCAGGTGGGAAATTATAGCGCTGGATTATTGTGAAATACACAACAATGTGTTAAGGGAGTGAGAGCGTATGTATGTTGACGTGTTAGTTTAAGGAGCGGGCTTTGAAAGGAGGAGGGGGTGTCCTGAACTCAAGGTGGTAGCTCACTCCCTTGTGCCACTATCAACAACTACGAAACGCTGCTTTTCTTGCATGAAAAAGTGTCATCAAGTGCTTTTGTTCTGAAATCATTCTTTTCCATCATTAGAGTCAGACTATCACAGAGAGATACCGTTTTCCATTCAGTCTGCCCTTTATTTCTGACAATTTTTGTGTTTTTTGTTTGGCTGGCAGTCACTCAGACTTGCTCCCAGTCACAGAGTTGTGTTGGCTAAAGCCTCCTGCTAGGGGTCGCGACCTCTGGGTGCCAAACCCGCAGAGAGGAGTTTGCTTTATAGAGCTGGTTATCTGATCTGATGGAGGCTGCTCCCTCGTTACCGGAGTGTTAATACGGACTGATGTCAAGATGAATACACTCAACTCCAGAGATGATCGATAAAAGACCACAGAGCGGGACAAGCGTGTAACGCTCCAACAAAGCTCCTGTGGTCAAAGATTAGTTTCCCCAACTGCATAATGTGCAAGTCTGGAAATCCCCAAATAATAACGCTGATTTCTTGAGTGCTCAAAAAAACTTTATATAGTTAAGAAATATTCCTATATAATGGTACAGTATTTATTGAGAACAATTAAGCAAAAAAACAAGTTATATAAAAAAATTAATGCCTGAAAATTGAACTAATCAGCTTTATCGGGTTAAGCTTTATTAGATGTTTGCCTCCTGGATTATAAAATAAACAAGCAACCCAACAAGCCATCACATTTGGATGTAGATTTCAGCCAAGTTGGAGAGAGAACACATTAAAAAATATATATATCTAATGTAAAATAACCATTATTCTAAGTTTGTTTCACTTAGAATAAATACAGCACAATAATAACATGTAGTCCAAACTAAAAATTAAAAAAATGTATGATCTTACAAAGTTTTAGCTGGGTTGGACACAAAAACAGCATTTTTGGGTAAAGAATAGAGCTTGGTTTAAACTGAAATGAATACGTTTCCATTATGGTTAGAATAAAAATGCCAAGATTGAGGTTAGGCAACGATCACGATCGTGTTGGACAGACACCAAGTGCTGACTGATTGTACACCGCAGCATGTAAAAATGATGTTTTCTTGACTCTGTAATTACATCACACTCTTTTTCTCTTTCCTTTGTCACTTGCCAGGCAACATTTTTAATGACATGTAGTAGTTAAGTGTAAACTTGATGCAGCCTACTTAAACTTTACCAATCAGCTTTCAGATGAGAATCAGTAGTGGGAGGAAGAGTTTGTGGGTTGACCCGGGATGGATTGTCGTGTGTGTGGAAAGTGTATTCCTCAGTGGTGAATGACAAATATGGTGGCCTGGGAGGGGGTATTGATCAGGTTTTGTGGCTCGGGCCAGCTGATGGAAAGTAATTAATGACTCCATTTGCTTCCATAGCAATTTAGTTTGAGAAAGTAACAAGCAGCAGTTGAGAGTAGGTGAGGATGTGAGTGACACTAAGCACAGAACTTGGAAAATCTTTACCTAAATGTACATGAACGTTCACAAATAAATACTCTGTTACCAAACAGTGGATGAGCAACATCTGTGCTGACTGAACTGACTGAACTACAGTCGAGCTGTAGAGGTGATGGAGGGTTTTTTGAGCAGAGTGTCAGTCTTTATGTTAAGCTTTCAAAAAGAAAGCAAAAACGTGTGTGTTGTATCTAATGCAAATCTGTTAAAATAGTTTCAAAAGTTTTTACATATCTTGGCTAAATGTAGGGGGACATAAAAATGCATCGAACATATTTAAATGTTTCTTAATGCTAATTATAAGAATCCGACATCTCGGGTTCAATTATACCACTGAGTGTAATCAGATACAGCTTCATCTATAGGTTGCAGCTTTTTTAGGTCACCTGGTGGAGCAGAGAACACAGTCGTTCCCTTTATATGTCAAAAAATTTGAGACTAAAAGTAATTTTGATGTAACATGAAGAATTTTTACTTACAAATTGTACTTTGAAGGGTATGATATGATGCATCAAGTGAAGTTTTTCATAGTACCACTAACTTAACTCATGGTATCTGAGCACGAATCCTCCACCAGTGCTCTCTTTACCCCTATTTGATTCCCTTATAGTACTATAAGGGCCAATAAACACCAGTTCAGCAGCCTGCCGTGAGTGGATGAACAAAGACACTTTATTTCACGTGAATTGCTCACATCATGGCTGAAAGCTGATCAGTCAAAAAAAAGTCGGCTTTGGCACCCATGACAATCTGGCATATCAGATCAGTGCATTACCTCCAAATATCTCCTGTTAACAAGACATTTTTGCTGCTATCAGCACAATTTTAAGTCAGGCACCTTCACAAATGCACAGACACGCGCTCTTTTACAGCTCCTTCGGCTCGTCGTGGGAGATCCGGGTTCATCCTCTGGCCTCAGCCTGTGAAAAAAGGTCAAGCTGCAGAATAGAACGGCAATAACCCTCCCAAATGGTACTATCGCACAGACATGATTGATCAATTGAATTCCGTGGCAGAGAAAAATATGGGATTAAGTAGAGTATTATACGCACAATGAGTTGAGGCATGATGTTCATTTCAAGTTCATTTCAGCTCCCTCTTGCCACCAGATCAGGCAATCAATAGGGGCCTTGCATATCATATATCACTACTCTCCCGCTCAGGGGAGAACATAATCTGCCGCAAATTTAGAATGACGGATTTGCAAGGGAGCCGAAGCTCTCTGGGAGGCCTACGCAGCCGCCGCAGCCAGGAGAGGTGGAGAAGAGTGCTGGGGAGGTGAGGGAGGGGAAAAAGGGAGATTTGGTCGGATGGTCTGTAAAGGCTTTAAAGCATGCAAGTGACAACGGCTAAAGCTGAGGCATCCTTCTTCCAACCGTTGGGTAATCAGGTCAGGAGTCCTGTGTTTGGAGGAGCAGGATGATTGAACGAGACTGTACGATTTTATTCAGCCTCTTGTCCTCTGACGCAGTTTCCAAAGGGAAGCACACACTCACAGTGAATGAAAGCGGTATTGAATTGTGGGGGAAAAAAAAGGGGAAATTACGCTTTTTAGAGAAACTGCTCTTGATTTTAAGAGAGCAATCATAGGTGAGTGGGGAGGAGAGTGAGATGGAGGGGATACAATCCCTGGTTGCAGTGAAAAGGCAGTATAATGGCCTAGCTGCTGCTGCTGCTTTCATCTCACATGCTTGCCACAATATGTATATATTTGCAAGTGATGGTGATCCATCAATTACCAGAGGGCTCTCAGATCATGATGGTTGCTACTGATGGTGGCGGTCATGAAGCCATCGGTTCACCACAGCCATTAAGGAGTGGAAAAGCCTGCGCTCCATCCCTTTCTGTGCTCCCCTGATCCCCCACAGAGGTGGTACAGGACAAAAAAAAAAAAAACCGCATGAGGAGAATATAAAGTGCATAGCTTGAAGTAAAGGCCAGCTTCCCGGGGTCAGTGTCTCGACTGTTGCTCTTTCTTCTTGTAGATGGTTCAGATGGTTCTGGCCCAAACAGTGATTCTCAGGGTAGTGTGGAGAGTTTACGGAAACACCTTAGGGCAGATGCCTTCACTCAGCAGCAGCTGGAAGCGCTGGACCGGGTCTTTGAGCGCCCCTCGTACCCCGACGTCTTCCCAACATCGGAGCATATCAAGCCGGAACAGGTTAGTAGCACTGCAACTCACCTCACACACAGTAAAACACCCCCCTATTGTGCATGCATTGCTTGATGAAAACACCTTTGTCACAAATATTCTCATACCATACCCAAAAAACCAAAGCTAATTAAACAAACGTCAAGAGCTGGATTACAACTAAGCATGAGTAATGCTGGAGGGATCACCAAGGAAACTCCCACACATTATTGATTTTATGATGAAAAACACATTCCTTGTATCCGCTGCAATTGGGAATAACAGTAGGGCAACAAGCAATTAATCGATACCGAGATTTTTCTTCATTTTTGCAGAGTTATTCAGCTGCTCCTTCTCGCTCTTGCTGCCCAATGTCCAATTTTATGTCATATCTTGGTGTTTAATGACTTGAGGGCTGCCTTTATTACGACATGCATTCGTGAAATGGATGTGAAGCCACATGCTCCTCCTTCTTCCCCGTGATATTACAACCACACTCGCCATCCATCCTCATTTTAAAAAATTAAGAGGCGTTTGGGGAACAGCCAGAACGACAGCCACAAAAGCACTACTTATTAAAAGCTCTGGGCTTATTACAATGGATAACCTTTATTTACTTTCATAATACTATTAAACAACAAGGGACTATTAATTTCTCCCACCAAACTACAAGTCGGACCCATAAAGAAAAAAGCAGTCCCCTAATTGAGTTCATTTTAATTTCTCTCCAATCGGGGCGAATTACGCAGGTGATAAATCAGTGGGACAGGCCTCACCTCCAGAAGAAGGCCTAATTTGCAGCTAATTACAAAACTGATTTCTACTGGAAGATCAATACCAAAACGAATTGGAAATGACTTGCAATCACAAAGAGCATCACGGAGAGCATTAAAAGGCAGAGGGGAAAGGTTGGACTAAAAAAAGGTGGCGCATAAGGGGGAAAAAAAAGGGAAAAAGAGTCCAGAAAAATCAGGTTTAATTTAATGCAATATTAATCAGAACGCTTTCTCCTTCATGGGGGCCTCACGTTTTGTTTTGTTTTGTTTTTTTCTTTGGAAAATGTGCCCCTATTAGCCAGTGTCTGGGCTCTGTAGCGAGGCATTAAAAAGCCATTCTGGAGATGCAAAACTCAATGGATTCACCCCTCCCACACTTCTGCTAGCCATTTGGTCATCCCTTTCAGACCTATCTTTTCAGCTTTCCCCCTTCTGCCCTTTATCTGCATGATAAAACGTCTGTTTGGCGTCTGAAGCCTCTGAGAATAGAGGAAAACATCCGACATTGTGCCAGTGAACAGTTGTAGCAGACAATTAGAGTTTATCGGTGATAGTGGCAGACAAGAGTGGGGTCACGGGCGTTCCCCCCTGTGGGAGCGCGGCCCGCTGAGTCACTCAGGCTCACACTGGGCTTTGGACAAACATTGTCAACACTCAGACTCCGGAAGTCTCATCTCATTAAAGAAAAATGAAAAAAATGCTCACATCTGCCATGAGTGTCTTTTAGCAATTTTACTAAAGGAAACATGAAACAGGACAGATTGAGTTAAAAAAAAAGAAAAAAAAAAGTTTTTCTTTTATTAAAGGGTCACCCAAATTACACAATGGCACATTTATTTTTATTTGCTCAGATTTTTTTTTCACATCTGGCAATTTATGCCTCTACTGATCAGGGATTTGTTCATTGATCCCAAAGTATTGAACATTTTTCTATATGGAAAAAGCCATCAGTGAAACTTGAAACCATGTCCTAGTTTCTCTGAATTTCATTCTCTTATTTTCACTGATCTATTTATTTATCTGTCTTGGACTTCCTTTTCACTTAAGAGACGGTCACAATGAAAACCGGTTTCTCTTGATCAAAAATCGTCTTCATTATCTCATTTGCCTATTTTTGGACAAGATGTGTTCCAATTTAAATCATAATTTCGGTCAATTTTAAAAATATTTAGGGTTTTATCAAATGGTAGAGATGAGGAGATGGCAAACAGTCATCTCAAGTCACATCACACCAGTATGACTCTGTTTTTTTAGGATTTTTTTTTCCTTTATCATAGATCGCACACGAGAGGCATAATCCCAGTTAATTGGTTACAAAAAGAGCAAAGTCTTACAAGTGATTCTCTTAAACTCAGAGGTATGAGGTAATGAAATTTAAAGGCGGCTTAGACGTAAAATTAGGGGCAAAAAGAAAGAAAAAATAGGTGAATGGCGTCCCTCAAACAGGGCCACATGGTGTGCCGGTAACAAAGCAGAACTGCTTTCTCCCTTGGCTGATCAGGGGTATGACTGCAGTCAAGCACAAAGGGCCAGCTGACGCCTTGGCTTTTCACTCATCTCAAAATCCCACTTCCTCCCAGACAATACCAAAATACATTCATGATATGCTTGAACTGCCACCCTGCAGCTTGGACACACACACACACACACACACACACACACACACACACAATGCTCTCATACAAATTTATACTCGTACAGGCCTGTGCGCAGCGCTTAATGGAGGAGGAGAAGGGAGGATTTCCATCTAGGTATTGTTTGGTTGTGTAATGATTCAACTGTCCTTTTCCCAGGCTAATGAGTACTCGCTCCCTGCCCTGAATTCCAGCCTGGACGAAGTCAAGCCCAGCTTATCCTCTAGCGCCAACCCAGACCTGGGCCCCAGTGCGTCGCAAAGCTACCCTGTAGGTAAGACCAAGTGCCGTACAGTAAGCACTTATGCGGCCGAGCCAGAGCTTGTAAAAGACCAGGAACGACAACAAGAAAACAATGAAATGTGTGGAAATAAAAGCAAAACCAAAAAGTGAAGTGTGAAGACTTTTTTAATCCGTTTCACTGCTGAAAAGGTGATGATGCATTAGCATCCGTGCGACGTGTGCTTTTCTGCTGAGCAAGCAGGACGAGAAGAGAAATCGACGGGGCCGGGTGGGGGCGAGCTGCTCAGTCACCACTGGACAAGGACCTTTGGGTGACAACACATGAGAACTATGGCTGTGTATCAGAGCAAGGTCTTGTGGTGTGGTGGGGGGTGGGGGGGCAGAAAGGCCACCATGCAGGATTGTCTGCTTGCTGTGTTGCTCCTGTGATTTGTTCGCCAGGAGACAGCTTGTGTGTCTCAGCGCTCGAGTAATGTGCCTCGGTAAATATGTGCTGGCGTTTCTGCCGCCTTACTCTAACGCCATGATCATTTATTTCACTCCCCCCTATCTTTGCCTCTCTCTTTCTCCCTCCCTCCCCTCCCCTCCGCCGTCGTCTCCTCTCTCCTTGTCACAGTTAATGACTGCCTGGCTAATTGAAATATCGCTCTGTTGTTGCCGTGTTATTACCAAGAAGAAGGTTAAGTTTACTGAAAGTTTACGACGGCTGGCCTGAGATTAATATACAGAGCTTTTATTAAAATTCATATAATTATGCAGCAGCCATCAAAGGCAACGAGTTGTGCATGGGGGGAGGACAGGGTGATTGAAAATTGCGGCAGCCCCTCTCCTCAAATGATAGCCAAACAACCTTATGAGAAAAGAAAGGGCCCTTTTCTCATTAATATGTGGGAGGTAGATTTCCCCTGTAAGGCAGGCCTCCTGAGAAGAAAGGTGTGTGTTTGTCCTTTGTGCACCCATGGCCTCCGCAGAAAGCAGGTCTGGTTCTGCAGGCGGCTTTGTTTGCACCTGGGATATCTTAGACTGGGTCTCTGCAGGGAGGGTCTCCTTACTGCTTTACAGGTGCAAAGAGACACCGAGGAAGAAAGATGGGATTGTATTAGTGTGTGTGCCTGCAACTTACTTTTGCACCGGTACGGAAGTTTATCCCATGCCCTTTCCCGGAGGAAGAGAAATAAAGCATGCAGAGGTCACACGAAGAGAACAAACATCAGCCTGACTTTCACTTAGTAATTAATATTTGGTTAGTGGCTCCTGTGCTTGGTTTTCCCTCAGCGGCTGCCTGTGTGGATATTAGGTGATATTAAGGTGTGTGGTCTCTCTAATGACTGAGCATTACAGTTTAGCGATAAGCCCACCAGAGGAATTTCAAACCATGCAAAAAGTAGTAAATTATCTGCAGCGTTTTGGGCTGAAATCCAATTTCAAATTAATTGTGTCTTTATGGCGGTGCGGGGGGGGTGCAGGGACTGGAGATTATGTTCATCCTTAAAAATGCTTTCGAACACCAATTAAAAGGCACGCGGTTATTGATCTTGTTGATTTTTATGTGCTGGAATTTGCATAATCTATTAAAATGAATGATTCATGAAGCGCTCATTGGCAGAGATCGGAATTCTCAGCAAGGTGAAGGACTGCAGAGATAGAAATCTTTTGTGTCCTCTGCTTATCCTATTAAGGCTCAAAAGTACCTCAAATAAGGATGGGATTTAAGGGCATTGTGCACATCATCTAAATTCTGACTCAAGAAGCCCCTTCCATTAAAACCTTTTCTCTCTCTCTCTCTCCCTCCCTCTCCCTCTCTTCCACATTAACGCTGTATTGCCTGCTAAATAGTCCCTCTTACCCAATAAAAACACCAAAGGGTTCCATGAATATGTGGATAGGACAATTGCATATTGTGGGGTAATTTCTATTGTCGATATGGGAAGTAATTTCTTTGATGAATTCCCTCCGAGAGATGGATTTCATCTCTAGTGCTTCTTATTCTTGTTCATTTGAACTGCTTGAAATTCAAACAGTGCGAGCTGTGGGCGAATTCATGAATAGCAGAAGGAGGGGCCCCAAACTTTCTTTCTGTGTGTGTGTGTGTGTGTGTGTGTGTGTGTGTGAGCATGTGTGTATTCTCGGATATAAATAGAGAGACGGCCGATTGTCCACTGTTTCTATAGAGAGTTTCCGTATTTCCTGAAATTAGCCAGAGCCCACCTGTTTTCTCGATGGTGCCTCAGGCGTCTATCGAGCAGATTCCCTTGAGCGCTCAGTGGGAGTTTTACGCATCTCCACTCCCTGACTGCATACTGAAGACTCTTTAAACGTATTCCCTGCTGGGCCTGTTAATGAAGGCCTCTGAAGGCTTAAAGCCCCTGTGTCAATGACACCTCTCCTCCTCAAGCAGCTGCCTCTCTAACGCTCCTTTATCCTCCTCCTGGTTAATGCTCCAAACAAAACTTCATCCAGCAAACTCCACATTCAATTAAGGTGAGCGAGTGCTCTCGGGGTGAGCTACACCGAAGGTCTCCAGACCTGCCGTTGTCCAGTGAAGACAAGATGGTTGAACCTGCCATGACTGGTGCATTGTCTCATGACAGTACACCTCCCCGCAGGCCCCCGTCTCCAAAATTAATTCTCATTTCATCTTCACAAAAGCAAACTAACCTTTGAGCACACATTTGATAATGAATGACTTTCAGGCGGCGTTTTGGGAATTAAAGCAATTTGGCTCTCCAAACATTCTTTACTTAGTTGTAATTAATTAGGGTGCTGAGATTTTTTTGGCTTGTGATAAATTGCCCCATTCTGCACAAGGCCTGGAAAATGGAGGTCAAAGATTTTTTTGGGGGGGTTGTTGTTGTAGCAAACATGAAGGTGTCCCTGTCATGCTAAATTTAGTACCCTCGCAAGCAAAAGAGTCATTCATAAACAGCTTTGTTTCTGTGCCAAATTAAAAGGTCACCCTACGTTTCCGTTTGGGTTTTAGAAAAGCAGAGTGATGCTAATGCGAAGACCGAGCATCACCTTTATCGTCATGTCGTTGTGGGTTGAGATAAACCCAAAGATTCCTTGCCTTCTTATGTTAGCACTAACTTTTTAGACAAAATACGTGCAGAAGCTCAACGCTCAAGCTTATATCTCGCGGACAAAAGCTGGAAATGCTGTATTCCCAGGTCAGCGTCGACCGTTACGAGCCACTTCTCAAATTAAGACAGAAATCAACAGGCTTTTGTAACAGCAAAGCAAAAAAAAAAAAAAAAAATCTTTGAATTGATTTTTCGCAGGGGAGGAAAAAGAGGGCAGGGGGAAAATAAATAGCTTGATTTGCTGGCGTTCAATCTAAAGGGACTTTCAGAGGAAGCAGACAACATAAAGAAGCCCATCTTTTAATGAGAATCTGGACACACATCTCTGTTTGTAAAAAAGCAACAAAGGCTAGGAAGCAGCTAATGAGGCTATCATTGCTGTACAGAGAGTTCTCCGAGCCGGCGCCTCTCTGAAAGAGGGCTTTAAAGCGAGCATAAAGCAACAGTCACAGAGCTGCTGGCAATCACTGCCAAATGTATCCCGGAATATGCAAAAGCAGGATTCAAATGAGGCTGTGATTATTGTTATCAGAGTCAACAAGTGATGAAAAAACACTGTTGAGGCAGATAGACTGTTGACAGTGTTTAACTAGGCAACGCAGAAAAGCTTTTGTATATTTGTATGTGAAATGACAAATTTCAACGCTTGTGCAAAAAACACAGTGAGGATTGAAGTAAAAAGTATGGATGCCATGACCGGACAGACACATTGGATCGATATCAGGTTCCAGCACCGATCAGAAGGTTTTGGCTGGAACCAATCAAATGTGATCAAAATGTATGGCCATTGATGTATATGAGTATCCAGAGATGGCCCTCAGCATGGTATTTGATCAGCCTCAGCCAATCTGAACCCGAATCAGTGTTTGAAGAGGAAAAAGGGGAAGAAAAAATGTTATTTGCTCATCACCAGGAGCCCCCATTTTGCCTTAATTTTAAAGAAATTAAGCTAGATGTTTCCCTCAAGACTGCGCGGAGGCGTGTGGTAATGAAGAGATAAGAGTGTTTGCTTTTATTAAACGTACATGTACGACTGCTGCAGCCGCTGCAATAATAATGAAGAGAAGATTGGGTCAGTGTTTGCTGAGACAGTCAGATGGTAGTAACGAATGTCTGCGCGCACACACATACACACACACACGCATACAATAGCCTCACCACTGCTGGACCTCCCACCTACTGTACTCCCACAGCTCCTTTTGACTTATGTGCACTGGCTTGTGGCTAACTGATTCTTATTATAAATGAAAGGTCCGACATGACCTCACTCTGCTCGGCAATGCTCTTCAACTCCGTCGAGTCTGAGCGCTTTGACCAGAAGACACATCTCAGTGGGCCTCGGACAATACAGCCATCACCGCCGAGATCTGCAAATAAATGAGAGCAGTTGTTCAGCACAAAGACAAAATTATTTCTTTATCACTGCAACTCATGATTGATTCACTCATGGAAGACTTTTTTTTTTTTTTCTATGTGTTTTAACGGAGAATCAGCCCTTCTGAAAATATCAGAACTCACCCTTTATGCAGAATGACCCCTTTTAGAGCAGCGCGTTTTTATACTTTATACAGTACATTTAGTGAATTTTTTTAGATATGCTTTAAAATGTTCACTGCACTCTATTGAACAATATATACACTTTAAATATTCTTTTCAAAATAATGTGTCATATTTGTAAGTTTAATTGTCATCCTACAAATGAGTTAATGTAATTGAACCACTGGTAAAACATTTGACATCCTTTAAAATGCAGTATTTCTTCATTGTAGATGGTTTTAAGAGGATTGGCATAATGCCGTGATGTGAGTTTTCTGGAAACTTTCCTTTCAATTCATGTGGCTTCTTTATGAATCCATCTTTCATCCCTCTACATAAAGAAAGAGCCATACCAGGCTTGCAGGGCTGCTTCTACTTACACTTCCTCCTCCTCCTCCTCCTCCTCCTCCTCCTCCTCCTTCGTGGCAGACCTACCACCCTGCCAGATTCAACCTGGCCCCGAGTGCAGGCAGTAATCCTGCCAGCCTCTAATAGCGTGTGCTATAAAATCCAATGTACCCCTTCATTCAAGGCCGCTGCTGATATTTCCTGTGTATGAATTGAATTTTTAGGTCAATATCTAAATGTGAGTGTGATTCATGCTCTCATTGGCTAATTGGCAGATGTATTCAGTCAGGCCCTTGAGATTTTCTTTACGGGGTGTAACATTTACTTCTTCAGTTGTTTTGTTTTATTTTATTTTATTTTATTTTTTGTTCTCTTGTGTGGTATTTTATTTGCACATTCCCGCAGTGTCACGGTGTCTTTAAAATGAAACCTTTCAGACAAAGACCGACAACTATAGACAGAATTCAGTTAAGCTTGAAGACATTTTTGGCAGGAAAGGACCCTGAGCTAAAAATCAGAAACTACTTCTTCTTTGTCAGCTATTATGAAGCACAGCTTCCATATCAAAAACTGCAAAAGTTTCTCTGCGACAAGTTGATTTGAGTCATCGTCATGACAAAGTTGCGGCCAGGTTATGTGGGAGTAGCTCTGTTTGTCTGAACTGTGTGCAGCCGACAACTGCCTGTGATGTTATGGTGCATTTTGTCCCCCCGGTTCCTCATTAAAGCTCCATCGGGGGACAAGTTTCCCTTTGAGTCCAAGTGGCCCTTACAGCTGACAATGTGACAGGGGCCTCTCCTGCCCCGGCCCCTGTGCAGATTGGGGTTACTTGCTGTTGTCCAAACGTCCCCGTGGCGAGCGGGGATGACCCAACCGTCACTCTCAATTACAGAGCTGAATGTCTGCAGCAGTACGTGGGACGCTCCGCAGAGGGGCCAATGTGCTTGGACTTTTGAGCAACAGAGGAAAAGAAAGGAGCCTTATGGGCTTCAGTAAAGGCTGCTATATTTTGACAACTTTGAACTTCATAACGAGGAGACATATTTATGCCTCAACCTCAGCAGCTCTTCTGTTGATTTGAGCTCTTGCAGAAGAGGAGTAGTGCTTTCTGGTTACCACCACTACAATAAACTTTCACTGCAGTTTTCTCAAAGGTCAGAAGTGGTGAAATGGTTTTGTTAAATCAATACATTAGCTGACTTTGCGTTGTGGAAGTAATTCAGCCCATTTACTTAAATACAGCACAGTCTAAGGTGTTGGCACTTAAGTATTTTTTACTTTATGCTTAATCGTTGTTATGTGTCAGAGGGCAACATTGTATGTTTTAGTATTTTATTGTACACGAAATACAGTTTTTAAAAATAAAATGAGGCAAAATATGGCAAATGTAGATTTAGCTAACCAATAGTATATAGTAGCTGTAATACAAGGAGGTTGGCCCAAATATTAATGCAGAGTCATGATTCTAAGCTGAATACTAACAGTCAGAGAGGGGTCAGTCTGCATGATGAATATTATTGATATGCACAATACATTCACCTTGTTCATAACAAATGAATCCAGGGCTTTTGCAAACTGTGTTGTTGTATTTTTACATTGCAAAACGTATATAAATATGAATATTTCATCCAAAAAGTTTTTTTATTTCAAAAAAAAGTGCCAAAATCCTTTTTTAAATCATAATGGAGGTGTTCTACAGAGAGGATCTTTCTCCAAGTGAAAAACGAAGACCAGATATCACAGACAAAATGTTTTCTGTTTTGTCTCCATAGGTCGAGACATGGCCAACACAACCTTACCTGGGTATCCCCCTCATGTCCCCCCAACGGGCCAGGGCAGCTACCCGACCTCCACGCTTGCTGGAATGGTTCCTGGTGAGTGAGAGTCAACGTCACTGCGCCGTATTGTCACTAAGGCCGACCTAACAGGTGGCGCTGCCCTCAAAATGAACAGAAGTAGAAGCAGAGGAAAGAGGCATTAGTGCCAAATTATGCAGAGAGGCGGTAAATATTGACCCGCAGCGTAAGAGGCACACACTTCCTTATATTAGCTCTGTGTGTATGATTGGAATAGACAGGCTGAATAAGTGATCAGAGACATGGGAGAGGACGCTCACGCTGCCTTCGTCCCTGCTTTTACCTGTCTGCCTTATTGGCTCATTATCTCCCTCTGTGGCCGTTTGCATGGGGCATCGATAAACAGCCCTCCCCAGCTTCAGAGCTCCAGAGCATCTCCCCTTCCCCTCTTCTGCTTAACCTGCACTTCAGGTTCACAGCAAACAGTTAAGAGTCAAAAGGCAGAAGCACAGCAGCACCGTAAATATTCTTCTGGTGGCTCCAGCATCTTCACCAAAACACCAGCCGGCATTTTGCTCTATTGTGATTAAACCACGTGGATGGAGAAACCAGTGGAGTGTGTCCCATGTTAGCATATCATTTACCAATCACGCAACCCATCGCAGGCTCTCCTGTTCGCCTTTTCTCCTTCATGAAGGGCTGCCATGGGCCTGTTTTCGTTATCACCTCAGCCAAGAAGCTTATATTACACATCCCATTTATTTGCATCGGTTAATTAGCAGCTAATCTTAAAAAGACACATGTCATTGAAATATATAAATTAGGTCATGGAACCAGGATTTCAGTGCACAATAATGGCAACTGTACATATTTCTTCTTGCTATGCTGGTAACATCATTTGTCCAGATTTTAAAATGCTTGTATATTGTTATGCCACAAATAAGGTGAACAGACCCTTTAAAATGAGGCATAGTGTTTCCGATCATTTATACCATTTTTTTTAGTGCCAGACGCATCCCATGATGCTTCGTAACCATGTATATTTTCATGCAGCTGTTTTGTTTACCATTTCTTGTGTCATTCTCCGTTCAGTCTAAAAAAAATTGTGTTCTGCTTTCTAGTTTTTACGTCTGTCTCTGTTATGAAAAATAGATCCTTCAGATTCTTTTGACATATAACTGAAAACAGGACATTTAACTGCTTTGCCAATAAAAAAAAACAAAACAGATGTGGCAGCGCAAGCCGGCAGCACAGTCCTGATTTCCCTTTGGATTTCCACTAATAAAAGTGTTAAACCACGTTGGTTGAAAAAGTCATACGTAATTTTACTTCCCATTTGTTCGTATGTGGCACAAAGCAAAGGATGAGGGCCCTAATCCCACGGCTTGTGGTTTTGTGTTACAACCTATTCATCCTACATACAACAACAAGGATTTAGTGACAGGCGCAAAAACCACTGTTAAAGCAAAGCCATGTCTCACCAGCTTCATATAAAATCTACCCTTTATTGTCTCGTAAAAGAAAGATACATGTGGCACCAACAACATTGCTCACTGTGACACGGATCCAAGTTAACTTCCCCCTGAAATGCAACTCGGTCCAACCACCACACACCAGAGCTGGGAATGAAGCAGGAGAAGGGGTTCAGATTGGACATGTTGAAATTCCTCCAAGAAGGGCTGCGGGATTTATTGCCTCATATCAAAGAAAATGCATGCATAAAACTGGTTATTACCACTCTGTATTTATTAGACTGGTTTGGAATATACTGGAGGGAGAAGAATGGCGAGATATCCTTAAATGGGACGAGGAAAGCTGCCTTCAGTGTCACATCCTGTATTGTTCAGTGTTGCATAACTTAAGTGAAATGAAAAAGAAATAAATTACTTGCTTGACTGGTCGCACAACGATGACTAACCCCCCCCACAAATTGCATCCTTTTTTGAATGACGAGGAATGGCTGCACATGAAGGGTAATGGTTTGATGCATTGAAATGCTAATTGATTTGTTTTGTTTTGCAGGGAGTGAGTTTTCGGGGAATCCCTACAGTCATCCACAGTACACAACCTACAATGATGCCTGGAGATTCAGCAACCCAGCATTACTAAGTGAGTACAGAGGGAGGACCGGGAGGGAAACGATTAATTGACCGTTAGCTATACCGGCCCCCCTGAAGGGTGATTGTCAAATGGTTACTTTTGCAACCGTGCAATCATTAGCACGTCCTGCTAACTAGCCTAGCAATGGAGCATTTACTTCTCTAACGCAAGTGGGGTTAGGGGTTACCTGTAAAGCTATTAACTTATGGGGATGAGGCTAATGGGAAACACATCATATAGTAATCACCCTGGAACTCTTGTAACATTGGATAGTGCTAGGCTAACTAGCTTCCTACACTACAATACAAAAAAAAAAAGTTGGCAGATTATACAAATGCTGCATTCATGTGATGTCAGGATAATTGGAATAACGACGGTCCTGCTGGGGAAATTCTCATGAACGTCCTCTTATGTCAGAAAAACAACTCGGCCACTCTGGGAAAATGTTAACACACAAGTTTCTGACTTGATGTAATAAATAAATAAGCATGGTGAACAAATTCAATATTTGGTCTATTGAATTAAGCTTTTTTTTTCCATATGTAATGTTAAATATGGTATTAATGTTCAATGCTGTTCATCTAGAGTGACCTAGATTAGTTACAAACACAATCTCTTTAAGCACAAACTCTGATAATAAGTCAGTTAGAGCTATTTTAAGGTATATTTTAATGGAAGAACAATTTTCCAACTCTGAAACTCCAACTTTCCAACATCAAATGTATGCAGCAAAACTTTATTAGCTAGCGACAGTGTGTGTTCAAGCCTTCTACGGCAGGGTTTTAGGGCCACTTTGAAATTTTGACAAACTTGCGAGAAAAAAGAAAAGGTGGTAAATCTATGAGAAAGGAGGAAATAAAAGTCGTAACAACATTTTATGCTACAATAAATGAAACAAGCAGGTCCTTTTCTGTTTTGTTTTTTTTGTTTTTTTCTCACCGTGGCTCTAATACTCGTCTGTCGTACAAATCTGCTGTGGAAAGCTGTCATTTTATTCAATAAAATGAGAATCCTACTCTCTTCTCTGAAACCGTAACCCATTGTTAAAAAAGATGATTGAAGACTAATTTAAGTATGGAGAGACTATTGCAACAATAACAATAAAAGGGTTAAAATAACAATAAACATTGTGAGCTACATTTTAATATAGAATAAGTTTTAAAGTGGTTAAAGAAATAATCCTGATAGGAGGCTACATTTGGTAAATGACTGTAAAAGAAAGCTGTATCTCTTTCAAATGGTTCATTCTTCTGTTAACTTTCAGGTTCCCCTTATTATTATAGTGCCGCATCGAGAGGCTCCGCCCCTCCCACTGCTGCCACTGCCTATGACCGTCACTAGTTACCATGGAAACCAAATCAACCTTCAAGACCATGGCCTTAGCCTCCATATTGCCCCAGTGTGAGCGGCATGGTCCACTGGACACTGAGCAACTGTGCATAAAATGTTCGCAGCTCCTCACTCTGACAAACTTTGGGTTTTTTGGATTCCACACGACTTCTCTCCTCTCTCTCTCTCTCCTCACGCCTTTTTTTTAAAAATTTCTTTTTTCTTTCTTTTTGGACACTCATCGCCAAAAAAAGAAAATCCACGAGACATCCAGAGACACTGAAAGTTGCCACACGCACACACACACACACACACACACACACACACACAATGAAAACGGTGGCTAATTGCTGTGGTTTTAGAAAAAGAAAGACAAAAAAAAAAAAAGAAAAGAGGGAAAAAAATGACTGAAAATATATCAGAATTTATTTTCTCCTCATATCAGTGTCACAGTTTCCTGCCACCATGGATCACTACTGTACATTCCTTTTCTTGACGGCTGTCAGCAGGGACGCTGTCCGGAGTTTAAAATGTAGCAGCAGCCTCTTTCTTATCTTCTTTTTTCCCTTTTTTTCCACTGGTCTCCCTTTGGATTCAGATGGCAGCACAGTGAGATCGGAGGAGATTAGCAGCAGCACAGACGAGCTGTGGCAGGCTGATGACGTTTTTGTTTTGCATCCATCTGAACAGTCACCGACCAAACATCCAGCATGAGTAAAGCGGTCGCTTTTTTGATGCCATGAGAAGATTAGGACATGTTCTCTGTGATACACAATCAAGCTGTAAAAATGATAACAAAATAAATAAAGAGGCGTCCGTTTGAAAATAGAGGCAGCCATGACAGCATATCACCATGGCCCCCTGTTTGCAAGATTTCAAGAAAAGTAGTAAATATATTCTTAAAAAAACAATTCGCAACGACTGAAAACTGCAGACTGCTTGGCTGGTTTTACTCTTTCTTATTTTTCAGGATAAGAGGTCACCGGGCGAAACCTTTTGTGTTCTTGTTAATTTTGCACTATTTGGAGGTTTGCAACACTGGAGCGTTGTTATGCAGAAAAAATGATGATGCATATTTTGCCTAATTACCTGAAAATTGACTGTAAGTCTAATAAGTCTCAGTCCGAAAAGGCACTTACGGTTTCAGTTCTTAATTCCTGTAGTTGAAGGCCCAATTATGCCACTGCCTTGATGTGCACTACTATGTTCCTCACTGCTTACGTTTTTATTTAAGTTGATTAAGTCTTTGGCATTCAACCGCAGAAAAGGATCTAACAGCCATCCCCAGTACAACCAGTATCACCATTTTGTCTAGAGTGAAACCAGAAGCTTTCAGATTCACTCCAACGAGGTGACTCTGACTCAAACAATGTCAAGAAGCAGGGCAACGACTTCAGCGAAAATGCCTTAAACATGTTAACTTCAGCACCCTCACGCGTTATTTCTTTGAATCAAGCTGGAACGATGGTTTCTTCATCTGTCAAGTGAATGTATTTGCATTTGCCAAAGACTTAGTTTTTGTTTATGTTTATTTACAGGCCGCCTATATGCATCATGAGAGCAGTATTATTATTATTAGGTAAAAACCCACGTTGTTCACGAGGAAAAGTATATGTATAAATTCTATGCAGTGCAGAGATGGTCATCATATGCATATTCAGCTGTAAACCTAAAGGACGGTGGAGTTTATTTAATTGTTATGTTATTTGCAAATTGTTCATTTTGTAGAAGAAATTTCTGTGTGTGATGTGAAGACACTTCTCTGTAAATACAGTAAGAAAAAAATGTCTTTCATGTTCATGGGTATTATCACTTTCATTATGCTGGTCTCACTTGTACAATAATAAAAGTGTCTGAAATCTTTTACGCACAAGGGCATGCGTGCTGTTTGTGACTGTTCGAGTAGAGCTGATGAGCCCACATTATTTATTTATAATTATTTTTAGCCTTAATTTGCAATAAATACATTCATTTCTTAAAAAAAAAGAAGAAGAAATGAGGCACAGAATTCCCTTGTTTTAATTTTAACCTCTAAAAAAATGCATAAAGCGTAGTATCATTAAGTACAAGTATTCGTATTTTTACCATTTTCCACCATCAACTTCTTTCAGATGTAAAACTCTGTAATTTTTTTACTCCAATACATTTATTGGACCATCACAATGTTTGGAAAACAGGCCATTACAAAGGTTTGCAGATACACATCTTCCATTAAAATATATGTTAACATAGGATGCTTTATTAGGTTAATAGATTAAACTTTTTCCAAGAGCAAAGAGGCCTAAACTCACGCTGACAAACTACAACATCAACGCTCAATTAAAACAAAATTATTCGGTACTTTATAGTTTTATAATGAGCAATGTCACAATTTTACAAAGTATGTCTTCCCAGTAGTGTATTTACCTAGTATTTAAAAATAACTAGGCTGTAATTAAACCCACTACAATAACTGAAAATACACACTTTGGTAACAATATATAATTGATATATTTTTGGAATATAAAGTCGGTTGCCCAATAAAAGTAGGAGTCAAATAAAAGGCGTAATTGAACCAAAAACGTACATAAGTTTGACCCAGAATAGCCTCTTTCATTCTGCATATCCCTTTTAAACTCTTTGTTATTAGTGATTTTTTGAATCCAGGTAGCTAATAAGAGTATTTTGATATAAACGTATTTACATTTCAGATATAAAGATGACTGTGTGCACAGGGGTTACAATGTCAAATGTTTTCTCCATGATTTGGATCACTGAGCAGCACATAAAGTGTTTAACCTCTCCAGGCTTTGTAAAGCCGAATTAATTTTTCTAGCAGTGGGCCTGAATTCAATTTGTGCTAAGTTGCGGGGAGAGATTAATGTATGAAATCCTTCTAAGAGCTTATTCTCACTCTTCCTCCGCTCCGTAATCCCTCCGCCACCACCGCCTTGAATGACTTACTTATATCATTATTGATTTACAACAGGTGGACACCGTCCTGATTAGGGCTGCGTGATTTGCAAAGGATTGTGGGAGCATGTCACATGTACGTATGAAATACAGTAATGGCAGACAGGATGCGAACTACAGTTGTTGAGCTTTTCAATTGTTAATTAATGTGTTTCTTGTTCCAAAGTTTGTTTTTAAAGTATTTTCAATGGCCGAGTTAGTTTTACCTTCTTGTCCTGCGTGACATCAGTGATATGATGCTAAAATAAAATACTGTGAGGTTTTTCTATCCTGCTATCTCTTTTTTTTTTCCCCTCCACATTTTAACCCTTACAGAGAAAATAAGCTCCTGTGCTGAGCTGTGTCTTTTTTTGGGTGCACTCTGATGCTTCTGGGTCCATGAGGAGGTCCATTGCTTTGTAATTCAATTTCTCTGCCTGTTGTTTATTTCATAACCCCCCCCCCACCGTGAAGTTTCTAAAGCTGATGTTCTGTCAGCCCCTAACTGTCGTATGTGTTTGTCATTCACAGCCCTTGTTAAAGGAGGAGGGGAGTGGGGGGGCGAAGAGAAGGCTCCGACTCTCCCCCAGCTGAGAATTCCCAGAAGCGGAATTATTCTATTTAGATGGAAACTTTCTTTTGTCACTTTCCTGTCTAAATTGGCATGTCTGTCTCTCTCTCTGTACTTCCAAAAACCAATAAACTGTGAACCTGGATGTATCTGTCAGTCAAGCTCAAATTGACTGCAGCATGCCAGATGACAACTGGACTAAAATCAAAATAAAAAGTCTAAGTGTACATAAAATTGGATTAATTGATCTTTAGAAAGTCGGCTTGAGCTATGATGAAGCACCAGGTCGATAATCAAGTTAGTGCATGAGGGCTGAAAGTTTGATGTACCGCACAGTTTATGCATGAATCGGGCCCATCGGGAGCTTCCCATTTAACTTTCTTGCTCCAGACCAAACTGTGACATTAATGCCGTTGGATAAGCAGTAATTATCTAAATGTGTAGACCTCATTCTGTGGGCTGCCCCTGAGGAGAAATGAAAAATAGATTATAATGCCCCAAAAGTTGCATTCATTTTTTACCAAAAAAAGGAAATCAGAGGAAGGTTGTAGACCTTGATGTGGTCGGATGTGTTTTAAAATAGAGTTTTGGCAGTAATAATCGGTTTTCAGGTAATATAACAGGGAAGCACGACAACTGTGTCAGATCTAACTGTTGACCTTTTTCGAGCCGCTCCGCACTAATACACGCCGACTGAACACCCTCTCTGTGCGATTTGTACGGCCGCTCTACGAATACGCCACAGCAACTGAATTATAATTTGGCTACTGGTGTGTCAAATGTACAATAAATCCTCAGGATGTTATCATTTGCAGCGACACACCAAGACTGGGGTGGGCTGAGGGGGGTAAAAATAGGAAAATGCGTTTCACGTCTTTATATCTGAGGACTGGTTTGTGAAGGCAGGGAGTGGATCTGCTGCTTTATGTGCTGTATCTAATTGGATATGGCAATATATAATACGATTCTGCAGTGTCCATCAATTCCTGCGTTAGACCTGTTTGCATGGCCGTGTCACTGGGGCAGCCTGGCTTGTTATGATGCCTGAGCAGCAATTACGAGGTGATTTTTGACTCTTTGCCGCGCGAGGCCGTCCACGGGGCACTCGAGAGGAGGTTCCTAATGAGTGAGCATTGATTGACTGGACATAATATGAGCCCTGTTGACTGAAAAACGAGTGTGAGAAAAAAGTAAAGGGAAAGGGGTGGTGGGGTTTGGGAGGGCGGCAGCGGCATTTTGGATGACAGGAAATGTCCAAGCGAAGCAAATGATTAGCTCTGTTAGCGCAGAGGTGAGCGCCGCACCTCTGCCAAAATGAGGTCAGCTGCCTGACTGGCTCAGCCCGGCGCCGAACCTCATTTACCCTTCAGCAGTAAATAATGATCCTAATGGCTATTTTGTGATACATGGTGCAATTAAAGCCTAATGCGATGCACCTCTTCTTGGTGAGCGTGTCAGGTCCCACCTAACAGGCACCGGTGGTCCTGGGCTAGCGCCACTCGCTACCTGACTGGACAGTAATGAGGATATCCTCCAAAGCAGACTGAGGAGCTCCCTAATCAGCTGGATGTGTCAGCCAGGCGTGTTTGTTTGCAGCCAAAGGGAGCTGGGAAATATTCAGAGAGAAGCAAGGAGGAGGAGGAGGAGGAGGAGGAGGAGGAGGGGGAAGCAGAATTTGATGCAGGCTATTCCTGTTAGCAGAAAAGGGGAATAATAGAAGCGGTTAGAAGAGAGGGCAGGATCATCAACCCATCCCCCTAACACACACACACACACACACACACACACACACACACACACACACTACCCGCCACCTACACCCCCTCCCCTACCCAACACCCAGTCACTGTCAGGCCAAACACATGATGAATTGCCCTGTCAACAGAATTCATTCAGGGACCAATTAATTCAGCAGAAATGAACTAGAGCCATCAGTCGCTGAAAAACTCGGAGCAAAGAGAGCAAAGTAGCTCTCTTTGGAAGAAAGAGAGACAGTGTGTGTGCGAGAGAGAGAGAGAGGGAGAGAGAGAGAGGGTGCCAAGGGAGTGCAGTGGAAGTTAGCCTGACAGGAATTGGTCATTTAATGCTTTAGCGCACTGGAGACAGCCCCTGTCATAGAGGAAGCCATGACAGGACTCCCCTGGTACTTTATTTATTAATTATCCAGAGCAGCAAGGGGCATTTCACTGTCTCACTCCAGGCCTGTCAACTCGACTTCTTGTCATTTCCCTCTCCATAAACAGGTCCTTTAGACGTGAACCTGCGTCAAAGTGGGAGAAAATGTAATTATGCGCAGAGCGGGCAAATGTTTACGATGCCACGGCTGTTGTGTTCAGAAAAAAAAATAAATAAATGTAATTGTCACGCCCAGAGGTGTGACAATTTAAACACTGGTTTGTCATTGAGGAAGCAATACTCGGCCCTGCGTTGCTTCAGCTGATCTCCTGTCAGCAGCGATGGGGCTCCAGCGAGTCAGGTCACTGGCGCGACCTCTTGATGAGAGACACACCAACGTAAACGCTCCTCGGAGAAGGCAGGCTTCTTTTTCTTGTTTTTTTGAGAAGAATTGTGTGATTTCTGTGATTCTTGTACAAATGTAAATCTGATCAAATTAAAAGGTTTCTGCATTGAACGATTAGGGTTTTTTTTGTTTTCTACCTCGTTGATCAGCTTGTCAGCCTTTGAGATTCTTGCTGTGACTCCGTGAGACTTTCTTTAGTGAAGAAAAACCTGAGCCCTAAACAACTCTGAAGGCCAAACCACATTGCAAAAGACATGTTTTTAGGTTTTGCCCTTCTTTTACTCGCAGTTCTGTATATTAACGTTGTTGTTCATTGTTGTGCTTTACTGCAAATCAACAAGCTGCAAATATCCTACACTGTCAGCCTCTCTTGCCACCCTTTATTTTACAGTGTAATTTTTAAACACGGCTCAAAATGGTGAGTGGTTTTTGTTCATATGGCAGAGAAATCACCTTTCATTTATCCCTAAATCATAATGACGCAACATGGCAGCAGTGGGGGCCAACTAATGGTGCTGCAGACTAGAAAGAATGAGAGGGATTTTTTTTTAATTAGGTCAATATGAAAGCTACTCATCTCCTGGACAATAGATAGCATATCTTTCTTATTCATTTCCTGAAAGATGCTAAAAGGTTTGCAGTAATGGACATTATTGTTTGGCCTGAATGGCACTAAGGTGGAAAAAAAAAGACATGGCATTATTATGCCTGATGCCTTTTCTTTTTTTAAACAATATGCTTGGATACAGTGTGTCAACTGCTGGAAATTCACACACAGGCTGCCTGAAAGCACACCTTTAACTTCCATAATTACTTACTTTCAATCCTGCTTTCGTGTACAAATTCCACGTTTGCATCAATTTAGCTCCGCTGTTGTTCATTAACGTGAAATTTACAAAAACTGTTACTGCACTAATCAAAGTTTTTGTATATATTATGTATAGACCAGTATATTGGTGTGCAGCCCCCGTGTCGGTCTGAATGAAAACCCTTTTGGGGATGATGTAAAAGAAACTTCTGGTAAACCATATTAAACAATAGCACCTTGAGGATTTCCACAGTATGTAACAGGGCGAGTATTGTCTCGCTACGTTTGATATGGTCCTATTTTTCTGCTGCTTGAAATCCAATGAGTCCGCGATGACCTTTTCCATCAAAGGTCTGATCTCTCTCCATTGTGTCCTGTTGATCGGGGGGGTAAATATTTGATGAAGCCTTTTCTTTAGCGCATTGTGCATTCCACTGTAACAGGAGGCTGGAGCGGCAGCTGGGAAGCTGCGTATGCCATCGGGTATTCCTTTCCAAGATGACACAACAACCCAGAGCAAAAATCGCCCGCCCTACCTGCATTACAAAGCACTTTTATGAAAAGGGAATTACACACAGCACTTGATGATGGGATATTTAATGGTTTCTCATCCAGCCCCGTCTTTGCCGTGGGTATCACAGGGCTTTAAATAAACACCTTTGAGCGAGCTGATGATTCGTACAGTACGTGAAATCCACGTGCCGGAACGGCGGACGCAGCCTTAAATTGATCAGCACACTGCGGAGAGCTGACCGTCTCTGCAAGTTTGAAAACAAAGACGATGAGATCGAGAAGAAACCAGAAATAAGGAGATGTGCTGCAGTATATAATTAATTAAATGAGACTAATTAGGAACATGAGAGCAGGTGCCAGGCTATGGGCTGACAGCACAGACAGCCAGACAACAGGAAGGGAAACAAAAAAAAAAAAAAAACTATGGGTAAGGGGTGTAACGTGACGAGAGGAGGGACAAAGCAACTTTCTGTATTTTTGTCACATGAAACCTCCAAGGAATATATGTGACAGAAACCGTAGACCCAGACGCCATGGGGGTCTTTCCCTTTGTTGAAGACAGATTTTCATTTTGCCAATTTGAGGCTGATGCGAGCAAGAGATTTTCCTCCTCATTATTTCTGAGCGTGCACTGAAAAAAGAAGAGAAAGAAAAGGAGAGCAGTTCGACCGGGGCTCCAGTTAAAGAACATGTGCAAGAGCTCACCTGAGACCTCGTAGAGATGTCATTCAGAAATACCCTTATGGATGATAAGGTGCTAACTCAGTGCCATCTTTAGTCATTTTTGGCTGATCAAAGTAAAGCCAGCTCACGTGAGCTCTTGGCATCTACCATCACAGTCATTCATCCAAAGCCGTCTGTTGCATCAACAGTGTACAGGACAGGAAAGAAAACCTGTGCTTTTGCCACAAAAACAGCCTCTTGTCCTCGTTTTCCTCCACACCGATGTGGTTCCCAACGTTACGCACAGTCCAGCTTGTGCAGCCAGGGACGCTCAGCCTATTTTATCACAATTTGCTCGCTAACCAGTTACAAATGTGGCATGTGATGACAATAATGAGGCTTGATGTCACTTAGCCTCGGCGCCGTGTGTGTGGAATAGCAAAGCAGGATGTCAGGGTGCTGCAGGTCCTCCACTCTGGCACTGAGCGGCCTGCTGCGCTCGAGGTGACAGACACCTCGGTTAGAGGGAGAGCCGCCTCTAACAGCATTATAAATTACTGTAGATCCTATTTGTGTCAGTCGAGGCAAGTGAGGGGAAAATTCAACATCAGCCTATTTATTCATTTACTTATTCCCTGGCTCGGTTAGGCTGAGTGCTGCCGGAGAGGAGCTCCGCTTCACTCTGCTGTGCCACTCAGGACAAATGCTGTGTGTTTACCGGGACACATGGGTGTTTTTTTTAGTCGCGCCGGCCAGGAAAGGGAAAGCATTACAGTACCTCCTTCCTATAGGGTAAAAGCAGAACTACATCATCACTGAGACGTCCTTTAAGCAAATTAAAGATTTAAAATCCTTTTTAAAAGGTCCTGGCTATGAAAAGCAGCCTATAATATTGAAAATGGATACAGAAACAAAAATGTGATTAAATGTACCCAGTTCATTTACTCAAGTACTGTACTAAAGTACAATTTTGAGGTGCTTTTCCGCTACGTTAAACTTCCATCACATTGCATTTTAGATTACTGTACCTGTATTCCTACATGTTTATTTAGCTATCTTGGTTGCCGGTTCTTTCACAGATTCCATCAGAGTCAAAGTCGCAGATTTTTTTATTCAATCTTATTTAATTAATTGATAATTATTATTAATCAGATAAAAGAAATACCACACTCTGAAAATCTAAACATGTTGCATATTGAATCCAATGATAAACATCCGACCTATAGTAACAGTATAGATACTTTAAAACCTTTACTCAATAGTGTTCATATGGGCGACTTTCACTTTTACCAAAATAGTTTTTCAACATGAAATCCTCACAGTATGACAGCTGGGTACTTTGACTTACTAAGACGAATCCTAAAAGATGACACGCTAGAAACTTCGAAAGTCTAAAGCAATTAAAATCAATCGAATAAAAACAATAAGAAAAACAAACAAATTAGATTCTGATGTCCTCCAAAACACTGACAGCCAAAATGTGGAAATCAATTTTTGACTGCAGGCCCAATAAACCGGGCTCACCGGACGAGTCGCTCAAAACGAGAACACCTCACACGCTGCCTGATCAATTACAAGAGATAGAGAATGGATTGCGAAACAAAGTCATTTCCCGGCTAACAATGCCACAAGTGATTTAAAGGAACAGAGCAGCCACAGCTCGATATGTTTTTTAGGTGCACCTGTTCATTCGCAAACACAAACAAAGCTAATACAGCAAGGATATTTCGTTTAATTATCGAGAGATGTGTTGGACTGTGCATCATCATTAGTGTGACTAAATAGCGCCGGTCAGTGACTCAAGTAGTGGTAAATGGCACAATTAGCAGGCTGAGCAGGGAGAGGTATATTCAATTTGAGAGCCTTCTTTCTTAATCCATCTCCTGTGATCATGAGAAATGCTGAGCTATGGTCTTTCACGCTCACTGACATTAATCAGGTTAATTCCAAGCAAAATGTCAACATTGTAATCAAGAAGTAGCACACTCCTGCAAAACGTTAATGTCTATGGGTGCTAAATTCAAAAGTGCACTAGCTTTTATCTCCCTCATCTCTGTTGTGATGTTGTCCCTGTCTGCCTGCTCCTCTGCTCTAGTTTGCAAATTTCCTATTCAGCTGCACATATTTGATTAACGGCCAAGGAAAAAAAAAAGAAGATAATGCACAGATTAGTCTGAAACCTGCGTAGCAACCAACAACAATGAATAGCTTAAGTACAGACACCAGGGAGGTGTTGACATGCTTCCTTAACATGAATCTGTTGTTCCTTGTTCTACTCCCAGTGCCCCGGCGCTTAATCCCTCAGTGCACTTGTTCTGTAACCCCAGCAGGTGCAGTGAGAATCTATAAACACAGCTGGTGCACCTCAGCGTCAAGACTCTCAGATCTACCCTCACCTCGCACCTCACCCCACCGAAAAACCCACACTTTACCCAGAAAAACGCGATTAACCCAGATTCAGGATGCAGGCCGATTCTTTTATCAGGGCTGCAGGCAAGACAGGGGTTCGTGTCAACTAATTATAAGTGCTCAGTGTCTCCATCAGGATTCTTAGAAATTTATCAGGGTGAACCAGCTTAGAGACCACTTAAAGTCTCTGAATGAATCCCAGTGTTCTCTGATACTAAGCAAAGTGAGCAATAATACATATTCACTGTTTTTTTGTTCTTTTAAAGGAATAATCAAGTTGATTCCAGCATGTGGCAGAAGTGAAGACAAACCCCATTTATTACAGAACATTCATGGAAAATTCACCTTTATTTGCACTAACAAGGGCTCATTCAAGTCCAAGACCAAGCCTGGTTGAGTTCTAAAGTAAAAGAGGCTAAAAAAAAAAAAAAAAAAAATGGGTCTCTGGCAAATGTGAAAAATAATGTCAGCTGAGTCTTGTGGCTACATATGGGTAAAAGTTTTTAACGTTTGTAAATCTCTATTGTTATTCACATGCAAATGTCTCCTCTTCAAAATGAAGAACCGTCCGTTCCGCTCTTTCAGATCGCATGACATAACTTTGAGCATATGTACCAATTACAGTATGTGTAATACATGCATGCACTGACTGTTGTCTTGTGAATTGTGTGCTGTACCTGCAGAATGGGGGTAGCAGAGCTCTCTGCACACAATACAAGACAATATAATGGAAATAGCCAAAAGTTTTATAGGAGAAAATATACCGTAATTTATGTCACAAATTTAAACAGGTAAAGGAATGATCATGATTTATGACATTTAACAAATCAACCCACATTCTCATTCAGCGATAGAATCTATTGTAAAAGTTAAGACTGCAAACCTGTCTCGCGTATGTTCATGTGCAGTTTTATACTTTGCATTCTCCCGCTGTATTTAAGACACTTCACTGTCTCTTGTCTTCTCGGAGAGCCTGATGGCTCTAGGTATCGATTGTCTCATTCACTCTGATTTAATGTTCTACCTGGCTTTGCATTTTAACTCGTTAAGGTGTCGCTGTCTATACCTGCCCAGGAGCGTTAGCCCTGATTGCTTAGGAAATTCACCCCTGCCTGCCTGTAATGAGAGTGGACAGAGGTTAGAACAGCTCAATAGTAGAGATAACCAGTCTTTGATCCAAACAGCCATGCAGAACATACAAGGCAATACCATCGGAAAATGTACTGTCAGGAATTTTGGATTTTAAATTACACCTGATTAACCTGACGGGAGGTGGAGGAAGAGTTTGATGGACTCGGACAGGCTGAAAGGAAAACATGTGGTCGCAGAAACCTGTCAGCTCTCCCGAAGAGAAATAAAGAATGAATGCTAAACATATACCGTTGACACATCAAGAAGCAAAACGCGAGCTCTCGGCGATGAGGGATTTTATTTCATGCACCTGTCACTCACTTCCATCTCGAGTGCTGCGGAAGTGCGAGAACAGCCCTTGCTGATCAAGATCAGTGAACAGTCTCATGCCTGCAGATGTTTGCTGTGTTTTTGTCAGAAAACACCAACACATCAGATTGCTGCCTAAACGTGCATCCTAGAGAGCTTTGATTCTGCCACCGAAATATGAGTTAGACTTTGTGCACAAATATAAATCGAAATGACACTGTTGCTATAATGGGTGTGTCTGTGCGTTGTTGTTGTTTTTTTTTAATTTTAATATAAAGCGTTCTTCCAGTAGCAGTTGACTGACATCTGAGAGACAGAAAGCATTTTTCCATTTTCAGTTATCCCCCACATAACTTTATATCAAACGGTTGTCTTTAAGGCCATCACTTCACAAGATTTAACATCATGCTGACGCTTTAATTCCTGTGAAACCGTGCAAACTAGCAGTCTAGCACGACTAGTTTTCAGTCAAAACGAAAGAAGGTAAACAGGCTCACTTTCAAATTTAAGCAGTGGTTCCTTTTGTAGGAGGAACTTGCTATCATAATATTAAAAAAATATTTTCCAAATATAAGTGGGTTTAGTTTGTTTTTCATTTTTCTAATCAAAATTGTGCTATTTAAAGTTTAAAATTGTGTTTTTAGAGACAATATACAATAAAACATTTGCTGTCAAGCACACCATGACAATGTTACTTTGCTGTACTTTAATTTTATCTTTGTATGAAATATCTGCTTTTTTTCACTTGTTGACCAGTGACTGATTCAATTATTTTGTTGAATTAATTATGTCAATCCAGTTTAAACTTGGCTGTGGCGAACCTTATATCGTTCTGTTTGTTACCAGAATAATCAGGTTTGAGAGAGTAGACCTACCTAACTGCAACACTACTCATATTTAACTTTACTTCAGCACATGCCAAAAGCACAGCTTACACACTCAGTGTTTGTCCTCCATACTGATTGCATGTACAGAGGCACGACTTCAGAGCCTCCCAACTCAAAACATCTTGATTGCCCCCTGTTGGTGGGCTGCAGATGAGGTCATAAACCCCCCCCCCTCCTCACAACAAATTCTTTTTTTGGTGATATTTTTGCTTTTAATAAGTTATTTGATGTCATTTGAAAAAAACGGGAGTTGAAACCTCATAATTGACAGATTAGGTGTTTGGACAGGAACCAGATATCGCAGCGCCACCTATTAAACTTCTGCTCAGACTTAAGCTCCAAATAATATAATGCCATGAGAGGGTGGTGCTTTTGTCTTTGATCATTTGACCTCATTTTTGTTCATGAGGAAATTGAGATCCATCTCTTTTATGTTAGTGATCATTAGCATTATAAATCTGGGTTTAACTCAAAGCAAGGACAAGTCCTGTAACTGCCCCAGTCCATATAATAATTATCTCATTTGAAATAACAACCCACAGTAACGGGGCAGAGACACTTTGCTTTACCCGCTTCTTGCATCTGATTCTGTCAATCATGTGCCCGAACCAACGTACCATTATCGTTTTGGACCAAAATTAATATGTTTTTCTGTGAATGAAAATATTTGTTATCTAATTTATTTTGGACAAAAACATTCACCAAAGACGTTTAGGAGAAAACACACATTTCATGTGGAGTTTTGCTTTATATATAAATGCCTTGGCCATTAAACTCCTCAGAACCCTCTGGGTCAATGAGGACAATAATTAAAAAGAGGAAAGTGAGTTTTCTTTCCTAAGAAAAACATTCCCCCTGAGCATTTCCTAGCAGACTGACACAAAAAAACATATCTCTCGATGAGATACATCATTACCTCTTGTAATTACATTTTTCTTTAATCAGGAATACGTTTTAACACTTCCTCTTGTCTAATCAAAACTCCAAATTGATACTAAACATTGCCTGAATATTCACAAGGGTCAGCTGAGCCGCCACCACAACCCGTCGTCCGTCTGTCTGTGCGTTCCAAAACACCGGAGGGAGAAAATGATTTTCTCATTGCAGTCTAATGGTGTGCATTTCGGTTAATCTATGTCCCAGTCTTTTCCAATTTGGAGGGTGTAGCCTCACTCTCCGCTGTCTATTATGCTCCAGGGCCGGGGAGAGGCCACTTTCTCCCCATCTTTGTGGCACTTGAATTAAATGGAAACCAACCCGATTGCTTGGAAGCACAAGGCTAAGTGATAAAGCAATTAAAACATTCCCGATTCTTAGCCAAAGGACGGGGCAGCCACAGCCGCAGGAGAGTATTAATTTGTATATAATGATATCCTCCAGTCTTGGTTTTTTTTTTTTTTTTATGGCTCTTTGGACTCTTTTGTGTGGAAAGTACACTTCTGTGCTGGCTTGTCAGAGAGATGAAAACAAATCTGCGGTTAATAGATCGTCTGCGGACCGAAGGAGTCTATTAGAGAGTCATTCATTTAGTAACAAATGGGAGGGCTGGCTGAGGAGGCCGGGAGAAAGGATCTATAGACGATGACGAGGCACCTCCGTCCCAAAGCAATGGCAGCGACTTTTGGCCGTGACGCTCGCAGAACTGAAAACTGGCAAATATTCAATAGAAACATCTCTTTTAAGAAAGAATGATTTAACCATTGTGGTTGTACAGCTCCTAAATATTTATCATTAGATTACAAGATTTTAAGATTTATAATATAACTATATTTTTGTTTGTATGATATGTTAAACTTGTTTGCTTGATAAACTTGCATACATTAATTAAACTTTTATCAGTAATATACAAGATATAAACCCGTATAAAAACTCATCGTCTAGGTATTTGTATTAATATATGTCACCCTTTACTGTATCTAACATATGTGCCCATGCATTCTTCTCTTGATATAGGGACATATATTACATCTCATGGTGTTCAATCAGTGCTGAATTGAAATGAACTTCCTCAAAACAAATTTGGTGTTTTGAGAAAAGTTTAGATGAGAACTCAAAGTTCCCAAAAGGGAGTCCCATTCATCTCCAGTGTATTGGGGATGGAGGTAGTCCAAAGCCCTTTTGACATACAGTACAGATCGCACAATACTATCGCTCTCTGAGCTGTTCTTGAGTTTTGCCAATACATTGGCGCAGACGTGTAAGAGGCAGAACGGGAAGAAAAAGCCCCACTAGACACCACAAGAGTCGGCTTTGAACAGGTTGTGTAAATAGGGCTTGAGCATCTACGGAGCAATGTCACCACGTAAAGTGAGACGATGTGTTTTTTGGTTGCACTTTGAGTTAACTAACCTTTTAATATATCTGTCCAATTATAACCAGTGTACTATGCTAAAACATGTAACTATATGTGTTCCATTAAGAAAAAAACATAAAGGACTTCAGAGAGTGATAATCAGTTTCTAATCACAAGTGTGATGGCACATAGACACTAAACGTGTCAGAGCAAACAATTTTCTCTCCAGCTGGTCTCTTTATAGATCATGAAAATATACTACTTAAATCAATGGGAGACATCCCACACACAGTGGCAGCCCTGCTGTTCAATGATGGCTCTGCGTTGGGGATAATCTGCTAAGGTCATCAATCATGTCATGCATCCTCCCTCTCATAAAAAAACAAAAAAAACAACCAACCAACTGATGTAATGGATGGAAACATACCAATTATGAGGCAATTCCCTCATATTGTCATTCATGAAAATGTGCCTTTATGTGAAATATTTGTGATGAAACACAGAGCCTATGTTTAGCACAACGCAAGGGGAATACTTTACACTACACGCCAAGGGAGTCAATCAGGCAAATTGTTCCGAAGTCGCTGTCAGACATGTGGCGAGACAGGCGTTTTCACAGCAAAACACTCCCTGGTTGGGCTGGAAATGTACAATTGACCCTGTCTGCCTTTTCGAAATGGTGCAACATTATAACCTGGGGGAATGTGTTGTCATCCAAATGAGATAAGTTTATTTTCTGCGATGTAGCATTTGTTCCATCAGGCAGGGAGGCTATAAAGCTAGAAGGATCAGTGGGGAGTCGAGCTCGGCACATGTGGCGTGAACGAGGAGCCCATCGAGAAGGCTTGGCCACCGCCCAAATGTCTGCCTCTGCCTTCTGTGCGGGCCCAGCCTTGGAAAGCAGGCGGCCGCAATATTGTGGAACAAATTTCCTCTAATCTGAGCGTGCTGGTCCGGGGCTCCGGTGGGAAGGCTGCTCTCCTGCGCCCTCCCCGCCTGCCCCACAGAGCAGCCCAGTTTACCCTTCACACTGCCAACGCACTGCAAGACGGATGAGATGCCAGCAGGGGGGGGCTAGAGCTGCCGGGATCTCAGCGCTTCCGCGGCCCGCTCATGTGTGCTCTCAGCAGGCCGGCGCTTTGCCCCGGAGGAAGGAGAAGAGCTGGCGCGGGACTGGTCAGCGTCCCTTACATCCTTACAGCCAGCACTGATACTGCTAGCATTGCTCTTTAAATCAAGTCAACCACTAGAAAATTAATGCCTTACTGTCCTCTACGGATGATGAAAATTTTAACAAAAATGACTGATAACAGAATGTCTTACCTGCCCATTTTCAGTATGAAACCTAAAATAAAAACATGCAGAGATCGCACGTGGCCAGGTGATGCTCCTCCTGTTGTCAAGGACTACATTTAGATTAAATGCCGTGCCATGGGCACCAATGGAGACAGGTCATGTGCTCTGCTGGGGACTGTATCCATCAGCTTCCAGTCATTTTACCGCAGCATCGAGGCTCCTCGGCTCAGGATTGATCGAGACAGTAAAGGAATGGGAGCGGTGAAATGTATAGCAGATAATTATTTATAGTGTAGATGCTGTGAGGCTCCTCCAACACTTTCGTATGCCTGTCAGGGAATAAACATTGTTTATATCGAGAGTTTTAGAACTGTAAATTGACAGCTTTAGAGGAATTCTTTAAAATAAAAAGCCCTTGCATGCTATCTTTAAAATGACTGAATTGGAAGCTCGTTTTATTGTATTTCAATTCTGCCACCTGCAAGCACAACCTGTAAAAAGTCAGCATTAACAAACAAAAAAAAAACTTCTTCCCAAACATTTCCTGCTATGTTCGAAAGTTTGGAGGAAAAAGTTCCTGACACCATGCAGGTGGTAGATGTCAAAATTATACGTATTCTTCCCGCAGTTGCCTACATGAACATTTTCTTCCCCAGTTAGCAGTTCATGAAGGCAGCAATTGCTGACTTATTACCTTAGATATCCTAAAGCCTGGAGGTAAAATCATTGTAATAGCCAGTCCCACATGATTAAGGCTCATTTTTAACCTTTCTTGAACGCACTGGATCGTCCTACGCTATGTTTTTCCTATATAAATGAGAATGGCTACAAGAACCCTTGTGTGTCTTATGTGTGTTAGTTCATCTGGTAGCAACAGTATCCTAACACCGCTTCGACGTGTGATTCTGTAGAGCAAGTTGGTAATCTGCAATTGAAAGATGCGTGGTGTGAAATTTTGTATCAACTCGCCGCAATGAGCAGCGAGACTGAAACAGTGGACGGACGTGGTAATGACGGATTGACCTCCCCTGTTTTGGCATTGTAATTTTGTCCTCAGCTTGAACTTTCTCCAAAATTTGAGGCAATTTTCAGAAGTTTTCTCCGTCTCTCAGTGAGCTGCTAACTGCTGGTAGCTACTGTTGAATCTCTCTGTTGTGGGTACATGAACCATGTCGACAAAACATCCACTTCGTCCATTGTTCTGCCTCACCGCCTCAGTCTGGTCAGAAGTTTGATTTGGTGCTGTTACTACCTTCGCTGTCCTCTCAAAGGCAGAAGAATTTTAACCCTCGAGGTGACTTCCATAACATTTCTACAAACAGCAAGACACAACAGTGGTGTTTCAGGAGCTATAGACTCTCTCTACTGCCCTACATTCATATTTTGAATGACACGTTATGCAAAATTATGATGATAGCATGATTTTTGTTTTTGAATTTTCTATAGCTATTACAACAATATTGTTATTGTGAATCTCGTGGTTTTAATAATTGTGTAGCAAAAAAATTACATTGTCACAGCCCTTGTTATATACTACATATGCTAAAATATGTTAAACCTATATAGAAACTGGGTATTTTTAAGCATCAAATGAAAACGTGTAAAAGGTTCTGTCACAAAGGAGTCATTTGTCGCTCTAAACCATTAGAAGAATTATCACCTGAATCTGCAGCTCCACTTGGCTTTACAGAGCTTTACAGCGACTTTCATTGTGTTTTTGTCTGTAAATTTACTGTTTTGGTTCAGTATCACTGCCCACATAGCCTCATCGTCAGCAGAACAAGCTACCTGTTTTCAGAGACAAAGCTCTAACAACCATCTGCACACAGCCTGTCCAGCACCAAACATTAGACAGACACAGCAACTAGCTCGTGAACGTAAAGGAGCATCTAGCTGCTGAAGAGGCAGGGCTGTAGAGAGCTGGACTTCGTGTTAGCGGTAGTGATGATGATACAGGTGCTGCTATTCTGTTCAAACTGACATTTTGCTCAACCACTGAGAGGCCAAGCTGACAGAAACGTACACAGGTACAGTGTATGGCACTACTGAACATGAATTGCATTAAAATTCCTAAAGAATGGCACCTTTACTGTGGAAATTTGAAAATAAGATTGAAGACTGTGACGCCAACCATTTTTTTTTTTTCTTGTCTTCATCTTTTCAGCCAGCTTACGGGAGCCCTTTCCAGGAAATTTTCCAGCTGCAAAGCCGAGCTGAGCGCCGATAAGCACCCGAGTGCACCCCGAGCCATTTTCCATTTGCAATAAACCCCGTTTGAAACAGGGCAGAACAACACAAAAGTTGACTTGTTAACACGGGGAGAAGGAGGAGGACATGTATGGTCTCAAATGAGCAGTCTGGGGCATTTTCATGCACTCGGAGGGGGTGGACGGGCAGGAAGGAGGGGGGCGATTTCCATAGCAACAGTCAAGTCCCCAGCTGTCATGTTTGGGCTGAGATAGGTGCTGTGAGCATAGGGACCACTTAACCCCAGCCACACTTCAACTTAGGAAGTTAAGATGCTGCTGAGTGTCTGTGCTGTGCCCCACTTAAAATGCAAACTGTGTACCCATGGGAAGATAAGAGAATGCTGATGAATTAACCCGGGGATACAGGAGCTATGCAAAAAGCCTCCTCAGAAATAATTAACCATCAATGTTTTGGGATGTCATTGAACGATGCGCGAGGAGAAGAGCAGTCTGAGTGAACGCGTCGAGCCAGGCAAGCAAACACAATGAATTCCCAGTCATGTGTCACTTGAAACACATTCACAGGTTCACAATTATAGTAGCAGGGGTCTACTGCTTAGTAACCATATAGTAGATATGCTGTCAAAAGTAACACCACGAGGAGAATATTTATGAGCTGTGGGACATCAATGGTATTCTTTTTTTTTTTTTTTTTTTATCTAGTACCAAAATAAATTGTCAATGGGTTCCTCTGCACTCATGAATAAAAATCGAACCTTTTCATGGCAGCAGTTATGCAACAATAACTCTAGATTATTAAACTGTAATGTCAAAGTAAAAGCTTCGATAAATTGCTTATAGCTATTTATTAGCACTCTCTGTTTTTTGTTTTTTTTTTTTACCAAAATTTTATCCACATTACCTCTTACTCTCCTCCCATTGTCCAGAGGACAGGGTTTATCTCTCCAATTACAAGCATCTGAGAACTCTTGCTGCTCAAATGAGCCAAAGTGAATTCATATTATGTCTGAAGCTACAAGCTCAGACAGAGAACACGGTGCTTAAAGTGAGCCTCTTCAGCTGCAGAAATACGCTGCAGGCCAAGCATGAGAGGCAAAGAGAAAAAGATGTCAAAATGTGGAGAACGTATAGAATGGTTAGCTTAGACGTGCAGCATGATGTCGGGACATTTATTCCAATAAAGATGTTTCTTAAAATGTATGTCTATTTCATTAGATGGCTTCAAGGTTGAATGCATGCGATCTGGCTGACATTCAGATATTAGGAGAGTGTTATGGATTTCAAATACATTTCTGCTCCGAGTCAAAGCGATTTAATTGAAGGGAAAACTTGACTCAAACAGCTTTGAAACCATTGAGACTCGTTAGTAGATGGACCACACAGTTTTAAGGAACAAATATGTTAAAATCAAAAGTTTTAAAGGTTTGAATGGCATTTACTGCAATGCACTCTACATGGATAATCTTTAAAACAGTACTTTTTGACCAATGACCAAAATGTGAGAGCTGAAATCGCAAGATATACTTCTCCATAGTATTACAACACACTATGGTGCTCGTATGTTGAACATAAAAAAGTGTTAAAAGGTGACACCGTATTCACTTTCTTGCAAAAATTCTAAATTAGATTAATACCGTTTCAAACTTTGAAGGCGAAAAAAAGAACGACACGTCTTCATGCCCTTTAATTGTACAAAAATGAAGCTAAAAATTCCAGGATATGAGTATACTCCAAAGCCATTTGGAGCCAGAGTTTAGTCTAAAATGGTTCAGCTGTCAACCATGAATGTGCACAAGCTTGTCAAATCCAAAAAATAATTTAAACCACACTGATAAGATAAATGAACGCATGAACATACTTCGGGGTAATAAAGACTGACTGAAATGGTAGAAACCATATTTGGGAAAAGAATATCTGAGGCATATCAATGATGGGGAGGAGTTTTTGAACTATACTGCAGCCATATGTCCGTGAAGGTTCTATACTGCAGCCAACCACCAGAGGGCAATCATGATAGGTAACCTGGCTGTAACCTAAAGGCAACAGTAGCTTTATATGTCATTTTTAAAATCAAATCAATTAAAGGGAGAAATTTTAAGAAAATGGGTACTTTTGTTTAACGTTTTTTACAAATCCATGACAACTCCTACTATCCATTTTAAACAATAAGTTTAAGACATTAGATACAATTTACCTCTTCCAAACCCATGACAAAACATGTTATTTTGGTTTAAACGAAGGCGACTGCGGTTTAAAGCCAGCCGTCTCTACGTGCAAGATCACACGGGTCTCCGCTCAGCTTTTCAAACGGCCTCCCTTGACATAGCAGATATTGCTCGCGACAGGCCAGACAAAATGTCCCTGTTGTTTTGCGAGAGAAAATGTGGCATTGTCCCTCCACGGCGGTCCCCTTCTGGGTGTGAATGGCCATCTAATCAAGCTCTGCCTTTCACTGCAGCTGGTTTACAGCGAGCAGCAGGGCTGACCTCTGAGGGGCCCGCCTCCCCCTCCCCGTCCTCTGGGACCCTTCAACAAGCTTTAGAGGCCAAATGAGGTGTAAGTCTATTAAAAGGGAGTTTGTGTGTAGATCACAGTCCCACTGGGGGTGGGAGCCTTTGCCTTGTCATTCAGGTGCGGCTAATTTCCTTCTGCTCCACACGCGGGCATGAGGCCTGCCCACGGTCCTCATTGCACTCGGACGAGACCCGCTGACACAATTTCAAATGGCAGCTTCGTGCAGCGGCAGCAGGTGATTTATAAAACCGAACAGTGAAAGAGTCATCGCCTTTAATGTTGTGGATTTTATTCACACCGATTGCATTGTGGATGTGAATTGCTCACAAAGCATGATCCGACTCCATTTACGCGGCTCATCGTAACTGCAGAACAAATATCTGTAAATGCAAATTACGGTGGAGGAACAAACTGTGACATTTCTTTGCTCACCTGTTTTAATATCTCTATGAAGAACTGGTTCTGTTGACTACTGCTTTTATTGAACAGATGGAGAGAGAGAGAGAGAGAGAGAGAGAGGCTCTGGAAGCCAACATGGAAGAAAGAGGAATGAGGCCACATGCGATGCATGAGTGAATGTGAGTTTTGCATTTGTGGCATAAATTGATTGGAAGTGAGGATTGTCAGAATGTAACATGATGTTCTACCTACCAATCATGGTCGTATCGAGAGATCTGCTCATCAAAAAACCCAGTGAGGCAATGCAAACATCACATCTCCCAACGCCACATTGACGGCGTGAGTGTAGTCACATGATACTTAACATCTACATTGCATACTGCGATGTGACTTCTGTTGAATGTGTGTGCTAGCACATATGATTTGAAACCAAACAATGACTATGAGGTTAAAGGGCAGACATTTAGCTTTAATTTGAAGCTGTTTGCGCCTTTACCAGGTAAAACTGGGTCATGGACTTCAGCCAATCTTAGACAGCAAAGGTACTGGAATCAAATGTTTGATATTGTGATTTTACATTCTTTATGTTGCCCAATTGTTTTCTGTGCCCTACATTTGTGGGACAACTGTATACATGAAAAGTGTCAAACTATTATGTTTAGAATTCCTTTTTCTTATGTCAACATTAAGTAAAGAAAGTAAACAAGTAAATCTTCACCAAATATCTGTCACTGTTCACCTTTTTCAGGTCATTTTTTTTTGCATCCTATTAAAGGTCAAGTTCATAGGATTTAAGGGACAGGGGCAGAAAATAACTGTAATATTCATAATTAAGTTGTCATTTCTGTACAATTACCTGAGAATCAAGCATTACATTAGCTCAGGGAGGCGGCGGACATCCAGCTAGGCTCAAAATCTCAGCTAAGTCAGAGTCCAATTTTATTTCTATATGTCAAACGCTGTTGGTCAGTAAGCAATACTAACATACTGCTGTACTTTTGGACTCACATGGATTTCTGAACACCCCTCAAGCAACTGTCAGAGTGGACCGACCTGATGTTTAACTGACGTCGGAGCCCTTCGGATTCGAGTACTGACAGTGTTTGTCAGAGGGGGTCGGGGTCAGCAGAGCAGCATTAACCTCGGGGACGCCATCTCTGCGCAGCGCATTAGTCACACCGAGGAGGCGGAGGGATGTCCTGTAATAGATTATTGACCAGCGGGCAGCGCCCTGCACTGCGCCTTGTAGTCCAAGCCAGCCAGTGACCTCTTCATCACAGATAGATGCAGCCCACCTGCAGTCCGGAGCGAGGCCAGAGAACACACACGCTCCCACGGCACGAAAACCCCGACGACTAATGAGAAACACACAAGTAACATTTTCTGGTCGCGCGACAGTTAGCAGGACAAAGAACCTGAGGCGTATGAAGCCATATTCATTCACAGCTATAAAATGGGAGTCCTTGGCTCATCAAATTGAAAGTGCTGGGGAAACAACAATTGCTTCCGTGAACTTAGACTACCTAATTAAAGGCAGGCAATTTCTCTCCAAGAGTCACACTCAGGATCTTTAATTGAAATCAAAATGAATATCGCTGGAACACTGAGAGCGGGGGGTGGGGATGGACGCATCCTTTGTCATCTCGCCGGTCTCACTGTCAGCTCATGCGATTCCGTTTTTGATTTGTCGTTGGCTGTGAAATAGATAAAACTTCCAATTTTTGTTTTGTTTTCTCCTGTTTGGTCTCAAAGCAATGCTGCCTTACAGCACAAAAACAAAGTAAAAAAAAAGCAATTGACTCAACCCAGAAAGACAAGAGCATCTCCAAAAACATTGCCAAAATCATCTGTGCTCTGTTTCCCTTTGGCTCAGCCACTTTACAGCTTTTGTTTTTAAATTGTTGGATAATTCATCTCCAAGCTCTAATTTACCCCCTATTGTCAGCTCTGTATGTTCAACCGTTGTGGGAGATTTTCAGCTGAATTCCAAATGAGCTTGTAGCGTATAAAGTCTTTCTTCCAGGGAAAGCACCTATTTATGGACATGATTGTTTGTTTTTCCATCAACATTAACCCTTTGGGCAAGGATTGTCCGTATGCCATCTTTTCAAGAGCGGTCCCAGGAACGTCCTTGGGCTCCTCCTGTCACGCTGTTTTACTTAGTCTGGTTCCTCTGTGACTCCTGGGGTGCAAATGCAAGATAATTAATTTTGTTTTCAACATCACAACATATGACCTATAAAAGGGTCTTTTTATAGCACTTTATTTGTAACTGAAAACAAAACACACAAGATGACTTATTTGCAATATGATATTAAGTTGGAATAAAGCACAAGCCAAAGGGACGTGAGTTGAGTTAAACAAAAAAGGACTTGACCGGGTTTAGGTCAAAGATGTGCATTGCATGTGCGGGATTATGACAGTCATAAATGTTAATGGAGTCCAAGATCTTAAAGGTGTTTTTGTCGGCCAAGTGGATGTGCGACACCAACAAGCAAATGAATGTGAAAAAAATGTATCTGATTATGTAACAACACATTATGTAACATACAGTGCAACATATGATTAAGAAGTGTATTTTAGGGAGTAAAACTTATGTTTAATCAAGCATGGACCGTGCTATGAAGATAAAAGGAAGTTGGATTTAGTTGGCTACAGGCAGAAGTGCAAGATTGTTGAAACTTCATTCTTGCACCGTGAAAATCTGCACTGACGACGCTCAGATTTACACGAGATTCAGGAGCTCATTTCGTGGGCTCTTCAAAGAGATTTGGGGATATACATCTGCTCACTTGAACGAATTAGCACGAGAATAGGCTATTAATATCCCTCTCAGGTCTCTACTCTAAATATGAGGCTACACAGCCAGCATTCATTTAGCTTAGCTTAGCTTAGTTTAGCACGAAAACTGAATACAGGGGAGAAACAGCTGGCCTGCCTCTGTCCAACAGTAACACACTCTGCCTCCGAGCACCTTTAAAGCTCGCTGATTAAGGGTTATAGCTTCCTGCTAAATTTAGGTACAGCCAGCTGCTAGCTGGTTCCCACTGTTCCCGAGTCTTTGAGCTAAGCTAAGACGATTGATATCGTTGAGCCTCTCGTCTAACTCAGATCAAGAAATAAGCCTATATCCTCCGATGATGAAATATTGGTAACACTTTGCATTAAGGGTACGTTCATTAACATTAGTTAATGCAGTAATAAGCATTTACAAACAGTTAATTAATCATTAATATTATCACTTATTTACAGTATTAGTTAAGAGAAAAAATTCCCATTAACAATAACATGAGAAGCATTTGGACACGGATAGCGACCTAACCCTTACCCTAACTCTTACCCTTACATTACTAAAGCATTTATCAACCAGAATTAGCCTTTTATTTGAATAACTTCTCTCCAACAGCTGGCTCATTGGTTAGTTTGTGTCTCTCTTTCCTGACTGTGGCAAAGAATAAACATGCAAATCCTTTGACTATATCAAATATTACAAAAATCAGGGGTCCACATTACAGTTGAGCAGAAAAACACACACAAACGTGCACCAACACCCTCAAAAGAGGACTGGGAATATGAGGCTATCAGAGCCTTGCACTGACTGGTGGAGGTCTTCACTGTTTAAGTGGAGCTGCCTGCTGAGGTTTTCCTCCCAGGCAGCAGGCCTATAAGAGTGGTAAGTGGCGGTGATGAGACACTGTCCCCTGTGCCTCCTTCACCTGCCATTCCCTTTAAATTGAAACAGAGTCCTGCAAATAAATGCCTACATTCTGAGCAGTGAGAACGCTTGAAAGTTGAATTTTCTATAAGCACCCATTGGGGAATTGGCCACAGCGCCGTCTGCTTTATTCTCTCTGCTTTTTGTTATTTATATGATGAAGGAACAGGGCGACGTCAGGGTCATTCAGTGTTCATTTATCTTTTTATGTTGTGTTCTGCAAGCTACTATAGACCTGCTGCCTACTCGTATAACAGCAAATTCTGCAGCATGACTCCCCTCCCGTGGCTCTAAATATTACAGCCAGTCTTATTCTGATGCGCTCACCTCTTTGTATCAATATGCATTAGTTTTGCCCCGTTCATTAGCTTTAAATGGTATCTCTCTTCAAGATTAATTGAAGCTGAGATAAAAGAAGATGGCTCCCAAGAGTGGTCCACTGTTTGTTATTCATGTTGGTCTGAAAACAGCAACAGTAAATCCTCTAAGTTGCTGTTAAACTGGCTGTATTACCATATGTGTGCCATTTCCATGGAGTGGCAGACCCCCCTGGATCAAATGGGGACTATTGATCCAGCAGCACTCCATTTCAAGTTAATTGTGCTTGAAATGAGGTGCACACACTCAAGCATACCTGCACTGGGAAGGCTTTATTTATTTATATTTGTCAGGGAACCCATGTCAGATGAACAGAATATATTCAATTCACGTCTCATTCAATTTTGCTCACAAAAAGGGCTGTTGTGCTGAAGTATGCTCTGAAAGTGGTTGAACCAGATTGAATCAGACGTTGATCTTCGGTAAAACTATGGCTACATGAGACAAAGGAACATGTTTAGGTGATATGATGCATGGGATTGACTAAAATTATACTTGTGGAGCACTGTTTTTAACATTCACATTCTGATTCTGTCATCCCCTCCTCTTTTTCTCAACCGCAGCCATTAGTAAACCCAGCTGTAATATTTCGGGTGAGGTCAGGAGAAATCTGGCCCCTCACTGACCCCTATTCCCTCTGACACTAACAAAGCGGGCTCTAAGGTAACCAGGCATGAAGAGACTGGCAGAGCCAAAGAGGCTGGAAGCGCCAGAGTTACTCAGCAGACGTTTTACTCAACCTTCAGCACGATCACGTGCCAGATTATGACTGCGAATACACACACACACCAGCCCGCAAATCATTTATCTCCCTGCAGCACCGTGGGCTGAAAGTGGCAAACCTTCGATAGATAGAAAAAGAGAGAGCGGGAGATTAAACGTTTCAATGGAATCCGAAACAGATCAAGTCTCACTTTAAACACATTCCCACGATACATTATCTCAATATCCTGAAATCTATAACAGAAATTCTGCCAGTAGGAGAAATTTATGATGACTGAAGGTGGAGTGTATTCTGTGTAGCCCCACCGGCAGGGGATGGCAGTGAACATCACTGCTCCCTCCTCCAGCCCCGGGGCCCTCGTGCAGGAAACCAGGCCGACAAAGCAACGTTTCCAGGACAAACCCCTCCCTCAGTTTGTTTAGAAGCCTATCCGTTTATAATACTATATACAAATAAGTAAAGCAGTGTAATGGATCGTTTTAAACGGGCAGGCATATTGCGGCAGGATTTAATTTGCATGCCAGATTAGCCTGCTATTGGTTGGGGCTGTGCCGTAGGGCAGCCTATTCATTAATAGGATCCAGTCTCTTCAAATCCATTAAGTCAATTGAACCCATACATAATCTGATTCCAGAGGAACCATGCAAATGTTGTACTGCTACGCCTGTTCTAGGAGAGGCCTTCGCCTTCCCTGAAAGTGCAGCACTGTGGAGGCTTTTTGCGAAAGTGAGAGGGTGAATAAGCTCCCTTCAGCACCTGTTAAAACAAGCAAACAATAATAATTTAAAAGAAATGTGCAAGTAGAAAATCGACATTGTTTTATCTAAACCTTATAACCCCAAACAGTTATTTATTCTTTTTTTTTTAATTAATGCAAAAGCAGAATTGATTTAACATTTCAAGATGAATAAAGGTTGAATTCCATGTAGCTTCTGTCTCAGGACAAGTAATCTGAGGGATGTGTAGAGCTCTCAGGACAAGATAACTGAACAGAGCCATCCTTAATTATTATTAAAACCTGTGCTTTTATTTTTAAATGCGTTC
>KV751339.1:1912074-1945835 GCA_001698575.1 Mola mola
GTCCCCAATCTGGTTCATGAAAAAGTTTGATGGGGGGTCTCATACATCACAAACATACTGCGCGGTGGCGGGTTCAGTTTACTGCGGACTGCACCTGCACAGGGAAAGTTCAGCATGTGGGGTCGGCTTCATACGCTCCCGCGAGCTGTGAAAATGTCAAAAACAACCACGATTTCTCTACACATATTGTAAAATGCCGACTTTTAGTGGATTGTTAATATTCTACATTTGACTGATTATGCTGGCCACTTTCATATTGCACATAGTGCACACATGACGGCAGTTTCTGCTAATCTTTCTGGATTACAGTGGATAGGTGACGCTGCCTAAAGCTTCACTGTATGTTCCCTTTTCTCCCAGTCTGAGGAAAGCATGTCCTCAGCTGGTCAGATCCAGTAGTGCACCCTCTTCTTCTTCTTTAAACCTTAAACCTTACTGTATCTGATGTTTATCTCCATTTTATGTGAATAACTGAGGGTAATATAAATGTCCACATGCTTAAATGTACCTCCGACAATTCTTGTTGGATTTCACTCATGACTTAATATTCAAATATGTGTCTAATCACTCACCACTCACCTACTACTGTCTACCACTACTGTTACTACCAGCAGTGACAACCAACAACATATAAACTGCAAAAAATGCCTTTGTCACAACACATATTGTCAAAATCTCAACGTAAAGGTCCAAATTCCACAGAGGATAAAAAACGGGCCATATGGCATCCATGTCTCAGAGCCCATGTGATCCACCCATTCCTGATTTCCCATCCAGTGTCGGATTTGAGGATGCCAAACAGCGTTGATCCCCTGTGGATTTTAGTGGGCCATGCAAGATAAGAAAACTAGCCATCCAGCCAGTTCCATCACTGGATAAGAGCAGGAAAGGCCCCCTCGGCGGCACCTTCACCTGCTCTGAGCCACTTCAGGCCTGATGTGCGGCGACATCAGACGGAGCATCATTTTTCTTTTTTTTTTTATTTCTTCTGCTTTTTTTCATGATGTAATTACCTCAGAAGAACTTTCTGATCTTAAACTCTGCAGCAGTCCTACACTAATATTTCTGTTATATGTTCTCATCAGTGTTTTGCAGGATGTTGTTAAGAATGTGCTCACATATTGCTGTTCATTTCCTTTTCGTGCACAGTCCACGTGTGAATTTACAAGAAATCAAACAGAGCTGCATAGCTAGTATGAAGCAAAACGTTATGATTTAACAAACAGCATGTGTTCACAATAATCACCCAACAGCAGACTCTTATCTTGAGTATGTTCCTTAATATAACAATTTATTCAACACCCAAAAAATAAAATACACTGCAATTTTTTTCCACCTTTGAGGAATCAAAATAAAGTGCTTACAAAGCTACTTAAAACACTTTGCAGCTTTTAAAATCCATATGGTGCTGAATCCAGGCCGTAAGTTTGAAAAAAAAAAAAAAAAATTGTAGTTGAAAAACCAAGATTTAAGACCTTAGAAATCCAAATTATTTACGAAAGTGAAAAAATGAAAAATAATTACTTGTATGTAAAAAAAAATCTGATTTTGATTGACATTATCAAAGTTTACACTCAAATCCTCATGTGTCAACTACAAATCTTGGTTGTTCAACTAAAAAATTTTTTTTTTTCAAACAAACAAAACTTATGGCCTGGATTTAGCAGCATGATTTCTAACTTAAAAACTGAGGCAAGCCTTATATTCGGGCTTAAATTCAATTGTTGATATATGCTGTGACGCTTCAAAAGTAAAAGGTTCGAATTCATTATGAAGTGTATATTGATGGTGTGTGGATTTAAGTAATTATTTGTCTTTCCAAAAGCCAGGAGAATCTCAATTACACCTGTGAAACAAATTTCAAGGGGACAAAAAAAAGTCTAAGCTTATTTTAGCTCAGAAATATGCTCGAGCCCAAACACACTGTGCCGCTTCAAATTTAATTCAAACTTAAAAATATCAGTCACACATTGTTTTTTTTCAAAGCCCAACCCTCTACATATTTTCACCAGTGAAACTAATTTAAACATTCTGCTCATCTCTGGAAGGTTTCAACAACTCTTAAACTTATTCACACTTGTTCAGACATGACGCTTTAATTGCTTTCATCCCTTACTCTGCGCTCATCCCTAACTGTAACGGCTATTTGAACGGCTGTCGCTATTTGTATTTTGACTCTCATTACAACACTATTTCACGTGTTTCGTCTGCAGCCGGCACATTTTTTTCCTGTAATCTTTAATGGTAGGCCTACAATTTGGTGCTTTTCTGAAGCAGCAACACACAGTTCCCAGTCTCTTACATCAAGAACTCAAGAAAATATAAGGTCATCTGAAAATGCCATGAAATTATGCGTCAGCATGGATATTAGAGATAGAGACCGAAAACATCTTGAGAGGAGAATTTATTGTCCCTGTACGTCGAGTGAATGAACCAGCGTAACCCACCCTTGCTAGCATGCCCCTGTCACCTTGTGCCTTGCTGGTCCTCCTCCCCGCTGCCTCTCTGCTCTGGGGACCTTTTTTGTTCAGAGGCCCAGTGGAGGCACAGGAGGGAATCTTAAGGCAAAAGATGGGCCACAACTTCCCTCCCGTGCTCTACAGATGCTGATCGGTTAATGAAGTAACAACAAATTGGGTCCGCGGGCTAATTTGGAGTGGCGTTTCCTGGCCCCTCTTGGCCCACGGAGATGTGTTTCATTTTCTCTTATCAGTGATTCAGTCATGTGGATTTACGCATGGACGCCTCTGTCTACCCCAATTGCTGTGCTAATGGAAACTTCGTTAATGTTATTAATCTGCGGGCAGGGACACGCACCAAACACGCATTTTGCTGTTTGTCTTCCATTTGTCAAATCATACTAAGATCTCCTTTTATGTTAGAGCTTTAGAAAATATGAGACAAAGGAGGCAACCTTGCATCCATTCCATTGATGGTCCACATATTGAATTGGTCATGTGCTTTTAGCCACTGTGCAGTGAATTCAGAGTCGTCTTCCTCGGTCTTAAATCAGATCTTTATCTCCCCACAAAGCAAGCGGCGAGACAGCCTCGAGCATCTTTCAGTGTCCACTAAGCATAACAAGATGAGATCGGTGATTATGGCAGAAGGCTGAACTATGATCTGTGCTGGCTGGAGGACACAAGTTCAGCACAGCTACTTGCAATTCAGCAGCCCAGATTAGTCAGAGGGCAAAATGTTCCTGCCAGGAAGAATCCTTGTCATGCTTATTGTATCCATATTCTATATTAGGCAAAATCAGTGTGTTTATATTGCGGGCAGAGCATCCAAACTCGGCCTCGCGGGCGCTCAGAATCAGGCTGGGTGGCAGAGTTAGGGACTGGCATTAGGGAGGTCACCTCTTCAGCAGCAGGACTAGGCCTGGAATGAGCTTCCAATGGGGTATCAGAACCATGATTATTACACATCATGTGCAAACTAATGATGCATAATCCAGAATTCATACTGGTCGCTGTGCTTGTGTTGTCCAAAGAGGCGCCCCCAAAAGAGAAGACGGGCCAACATTTTTTTTAAAAACTCACCATCAATGTCTCTTCCCAGAAATCATGACCTGGAAATGAGGGAACTATTTTGTGTCACTGCACTGAAGGAAGCGTGCAGGCAACTCATTGATGATGAGCTTGAGCCCCTCGTCCTTGGTCAGATCCATGCATGCTTCTGTGCGATGATGCAGTGTAGTTTGGTAGCAAGAGATTAGGCTCTTTCCTACATGGAACTTCACGATTTCTGCTTTTACAAATTTATTTTTGGCCTTCTGAGTGACACGTGGTAAAAACAGAAGACAGACATCTGTTCACCCAACGTCTCCAAAACTCTGCAACTCACACAGACAATCATCAGCACTAGCAGTGAGATTAAATGTGTAGTTTTGATTGTGGGGTAAGCTGTCCATTACTGTCATTTCTTGCAAAATCCGTGAATTCTCTTTGTCAAAGTTGTTGACGTGAGAACAAGTTTACAAAATTCCCCACAAAAAAGTTTAACCTTCACCTCCCAAACGAGAACTGGGCCAGCACATTCTTTGCTCAAGCGGTGAGTCCTGTCCATTCAAAGCAAATGACAACAAAGTCTTAATGAAGACACAAACTATGTGTAACTATCGCGTCTGGAGCTCGCTGACCATGTGTTTCCTGTCCGGCGTGGAGTTTGGAGCGCAGTAATTAGGAAGATGCTAATTGGTCTGACAGTCGTGAGTCCTCGAAAGGCTCCCGATGTCACTTCAATTAGATGGCGGCCTGAAGACATCTTGTGTGGCATCGTCCTTCGTTCCGCTCAGAGGTGGAAAACACAACATTGCTTGGCCTGAATCTCTCCACATTATGGTCTTTTTTTCCATTAAGGCCACACATCCATGACCCACACGCGAAGACTAAAGAGATTCATCGGCATCCCCTCCAAGTTCATCAGCGCCCTCCAAATCTTCCTAAATTGAGCCACACGCGGGTTAGCTTCCCAGATTTTAAACATACATGTTTATTCATGCTGATTTCAAAGCTCAACATTATTACTTGCTTGGTCGATCGACATTTTGATGGCCACGCTCACAAAGCCACTTTAATGTTGTCATTAGTTATGCTTCTCTGGTGGCCAAAAGATGGATCCCTAAGTCGCGGGATCCAATAAGGTTGTATATGTATGGCTGGAGGAGATAAACCACATCAAATAAATGACAGAAACACTCATTCACTGATGGAAGACGGGAGAGAAAGTCTGTTAATTAGAAATATGAAAATGAACAAAATCTCTGACACAGTTTTGGGCCCATCTGAACGGCTACAGTAATTCTCTCTGCACCTCATGTGAAAAGGAATCTGCAAAGTGGCCTAAACCAATGTCGGATTATATTCCTGAGCAGAATCGGTGTATTTTTTAAAACGTGCTGAGGAAAAAAAAATAAAAATTTGCATGCATATAAATAACTAAAACTTAATTAATTTGATGATTCATGCTTTATTATTCAGTTGCTTCATTTCAAGTGTCTTGTGTGGCTGTGATACTTTGCTACACAAAAAATAAAACTTATGCTTGACCTCTAGATACGAAGTCAATTTAAAAGTGTATTTAAACAGGGGAATAAACAATTTATCATCATAAAGTTGATGAAAAATAGGCCAAAAATATTACTTTCACTAGCTATTTTTTATTGCCTATCGACTTTACCAGCTCAGCATTTTTATTTTGTTATCAGCAAGTTGTGTGGCAAAAATGTGCCTATTCAGTCCTAATATGTCTCATGCAAATCAGGATCGTTGTCGGTTTTTTGAAATCAACAGATTTTTTTTGTCATTATTAGTGGCCGACTGTCCAAATCACATCGCTTTTCAGCAGCCTGTGTAATTGGCTCACTCATGACGGGCAGTCAAATGTCATCTGAAGTAATTGACATTTATTTTATCGTTATGAATTATCATGTCGGGGATGGACATGAAAATGTTGCAGTTCTCAATATCTTCTGGTTTTCTCATCCTGCAGCTATCTTAATAAGAAGAGGAAGTTATTGGCATGTTTGCTTTGTGTCATTTTTGACCTAATAAACGGTCCATAGAGAGCATTAATACTGCAGAGGAGTTCGCTTTAAAGTGAAATATGGGATCCAAGCCCTCTGATTCCATTAGCTCTCATACAGTCCATTACTGGGACACTTGAGTAGAACAAAGCCTTTATTTTTTACTCTAAAGGGCCAGAATGCCTGCTAAAAAGAGGCCTGTTTATAGAGGGTTTGCAGTTTTTATGTGAGCCAGCTGAAACAACACAAGCCTCAGAGCAGCAAAATTATTCTGTCAGGGAGGACTTTGAAAGCAGCCAGAGATTAAACTTGAATTTATTCTTTGTTTTATCAAGCACGGTATGTTACAGGCTGCCAGGGGCCCAAACTGCATACTAAATAACAATGGACCACCTTCACTGGTGCTGCCTGGGGATAAAATGATCAGTTGCTTTTGATCAATAATTTAGACAAGTGCTAGATCATTGACAGGAAGACGAAATATGGTAGGTTGGCTTTGTTTGAGAAATCCCCACCATGCACTCAATCATTGGAACAGAAATTGCTGCACGGTATAAAAAAAATGCTGCAGATCAATGCTAATTGAGGCACTACAGGATGAATGTAGTTTGAAACATTTTTAACCCACTGACGGCTGAGCAACAAGCATGTGCGCCACTACTGGGCCACTGACTGAACATGGAAGATGTTAGTTTATCATATGGATGAAAGGCTGAGAAAAGAGAAGTATCTTGCGTCAGTAAAAGTGATGCTTACCAAATATCCCTCTTTAATGGTCGCTTGTTCACGCTTAATAAACTTGGGACAAGCCTGCATGCCGTGCAGCTTGAGTTAGACTACTTCCCAAATTGAAATTTCAACACGCGCTTTATAACTAATGACACTGCAGTGTCCCCTCAGAGGTGCCGCAGTACAATATGATCAGCACAGTCAACAGAAGACTGCCGGTCGATCCCTGAAGGCCCCCGAAAATAACTCTCTGTTGGTTCGGATTCAGCTGCTGGACAGCGCGCAGCAGATGGGGTAAACCGTGCCATCAAGTGGAAAATAGACCTGTTGTGTTGTCACAGAGACAATAAAGTCTGCCAGCCGGACCACCAGAGGAAACTGCAAGGAGGGATATTAACATGCATCCTCAGCAACAAGGAGTACCATTCATTCTTACTGTGCACTCACTGCATCTTTTTAACCACTTAGAGTCCTTTACTAATGGATTAGGGGCACCTGACAGTATATCATGGCATTTTTAACATTACATAGTATTACAAAGCCTCCTGGATGTACTGTAGTTTAGAAGTCGTGTGCATCCGATTAGAACACACACGACTCACTGCTGCCACCTTGTGTCACTTTGAGTCACGACATAAGCAGCGCCTTTCACGATACCATTTATATGCTTAAAAATAAGACATTTTTGCGGAATTCCTTTTATTGACAGCAATTATGCCTGCTTTGATTATTTTTAAAGATTTTTTTCAGAGTTGTACAATACCCCTAATTTTACATGACTCCAGCGGAAACAGTGGTGTCAACAATTTTTTTTTTATAAGTGCCAATAGTTTCATTTTTATCTATTTGTTTTGTCTGTGGCTCTTTTAATGGATTTTAAGTCAGCAAATAGAGGTGATGATCATGATGATGAGTCAACGTAAGTTATTTTAAACATGTGATGACAGTATTTTCTGATTGCACTATACTTGGCAATTTATTATTATATAACTTATGTACATTGCAGGGCAACAGCATTAAAACACAGGTAGTTTATACAAAACTTACTTTAAAGGTTAAATGAGAAACATGAGTCATAATTTCTCATTCCAACTTTAAACAAATAGGACATACATGTATGCACGCATATGGGTGAAAGGGTTGTTTTACCCATGTCACAAATATGAGACATAAACATTTTCCCACTTATCGGCTGCTGGCTTGGCAAGGAGCACCTGAGGAGCCAGGACGTTGTTTCTGGAATACACTCGGTCAGTAACAAACAAAACCACATTCACTTTTATTTTATATCTACTGAGCAGAAGTCTCAGGAAATAAAAAAAAACTAGGACAGATAAAAAAAAGAAGAAATCCCTTAGTAAGAAAATGTTATTGTGAAACAGGGTAAATTGAACCTTAAAGTAGGCACATGCATGCAAAATTAAATGTTTAATTAAACTCAAACATTTTTTAAATGTTTCTAAATGAAACATAAAGATAAAATTTTTCTTAACAAGTCATATTCACAAAGTAAAAACGTGTACTTGACAATACACTGTACTTTGGTTAGAAGTGCTTATCTGTAAAAGACGCATTAGTACAACAGTGACACTGCAAATCTTACAACCATGGCTTTCTTTCTTTATATGTGCCATTACTTTCAGGTCCATCTTTACTAAACTCTGTTCAAGTTCCAGCGAGTTTTCCTTTTTTTATTTTTATGTCCACACAGTTCTGCCGAATCGACTCGACTTCAAAACATCCAGGTCTTCTCAGATTGTCTTGACTCAGCGACTCATGTCCTCGGACGCAGTTTGGCGCGACCACTTCGATGAAGTTACCTGTAACAAATGTTCATCACAACCGATTGACTATTACCACAAAAGTACCATAATAATAAATTCATTGAGCTCCAGCCCTGTTTGGATATTTGACAGTTTTGGATATAAACATGTCAGAAGCTCATAAGGTAGATATACTGCTCGTGTTACCTACCGGTGTGCTCTTGTTGGACAGATAGATGGTGCTTTGGTTATATCTGGAGATTAATAAACGGAGCAAACCCCAGCACGTCCTGAAGAAGTACCAGAGCCCTCTGTAAAGGCGGCTCCACATCTATTACGACGTTGCGCTTCCGCAGAGGATCCAGGCTCGACTCCGTCACATTGTGACAGTGATTCACCTTCAGCGACTGCAGCTTCGGGCAGTACTCTGCCAGAGTCCTGTGAGCACAGCACAGTACAGAGGATTTTGGGGATGGGTGCATGAGTGAGGTAGTGGGAGGGCGCAAAACAAAGTTAGCTGGACTCGTCTTGAAAATAAGATAAGGCATACCTGATGGACTGGTTCCTGACCCGCAGGCAGCCCGTCAGGTCCAGCTGCTCCAGGCCCCTGCAGTTCTTGGCCACCTCCTCCACCGACTCATCGGTGATGTTGGCATTGACTGCCAGCGACAGAGACCTCAACTTCGAGCACTTCCTGGCCAGGTAGCAGATGGCGTCGTCCTTGAGCTGGCGGCAGGCGGTGAGGTCGATCGACCGCAGCCCCCCGCAGTGGTCAGCCAGGCTGCGCAGGGACAGGCTGTCCACCCACTCGCAGTGCGCCAGGCCGAGGTGCTGGAGACGCGTGCAGCTCAAGGACACGGCCACAAGGGAGTGGCGGGTGAGCCAAGCACAGCCGCTCATGTCCACCCTCTGCAGGTGCAGGTTCTGGCCGATGACTGGCAGCAGCTCCTTGTCCGTCACCGAGTCAGAACAGTTCTGAAGTGACAGGCTATGGAGAACTTTATTGTCCTTCAGCATGGAGCAAAATGCCTCCTTGGGGATAGATGGTCCAATCTGAGAATATCATAACAAGACAGGTGGCAGATCTTAATTTTCAGCCAAATAGTTCCAGATATTAAAGCTTTTAAAACTCCTTCTCATCAGGACTTACCGTGGACAGACCAAAAATCCTGCAGTTTGCTAGATACAACTGGATGAGCGTGTGGAACTGCTTGCTCACCCGCTGCAGGCTCACAAGGTGCTGCAGCGGCAAATGGCACAAAATGTGTGGTACGAGGACATCCTCCCAAGGCAAATCCAGCAGATGGCATCTAGTGAGGAGATGCAAACATCGTTTTACAGCTGAACTTTTTAAAGCGCAGGCAGCGCTCAAGGAAACGAACATAAACACCAGTAAAGGTCGAACACACGCTTGAAATAGCACGAATGACGACAAAATTAGCACCTCGGCAGCTCAGAATGGTTCGAGTTGGCTTGGCCGCGGCTGCACATAATTCGAACCGAAGTTAGCAGCCAAAAAGTAAACTGAGCAATAACAGACATATACGTTTCTCTCAACCCGTGAGCGACTGGGCGGTTGTCGCTCGCCAGCCATCGCTGTTAGCTGACAAGCTAACCCGCCGGCCGGCGGAGCCCGCGATCTGGTTGCTCATTAAATGAAAGACTGTCCTTTTTAAAAGGCGCTTACGTTCGCATCTTCGCCGCTTCGTCCATTCTGAATCGACTGTATTACACAGCGTTCTGGCGGATGTGTTGTTCTTCGCAGACATGCCAAAATAACGTCTTTTTCATTGACATCTTGCAAACGTTCGAGGAGTAACCCATACCCAATGCTGCCTTCAAAACCTGTCGGAAAGCAGGAAATGGAACGGCATCTTAACTAGGCGTCAATGGTTGACAAATACGGAGTTTGGTCAATATCAAAGGCAAGGAATTGATTAAAAGTGATAGACCTCCATATTGATATATAATATCGTTACATGGTCTTACTTCCTGCAACCAAACGTATACATGTTGAATTTAAATGAGGTGGGTCTAATATGGTCATGGATGATCACATTTACGAGGAACAACTGAATGCAGCTGTCGAGATTTTCCGGGTTTTTACGTCAAAGATCGTGTCGACTGATTTGCAATAATGGCTGGAAAACAACTTTTTAAAACGTTTTAAAGACATCCACCATACTCGTACTCGTACTCGTGCTGGTATTGGTTAGTTCCGTGTAATTTCTTAAAAATCCCTTTAATGACCAAACGGTGCAAGCAGTTTATAAACCTGCATGGAATTAAATATACATAAAATATGCTACAACCAGAATTTTTTTTTCAGGAAGGAATAAAAAAATCAGTGTTGTACCAGACCAGAAGTATCTACATACGTTTTTCGTAATTAGATCTGCTGTCACAAAGAGTAAACAAGATGATCCGAGTAAAAACTGAATTTTACCCTTGATGCTGCATATCTGCAGAGCCATATGTCTTTATTTTGAGTATTTCATTTCCCAATGCCAATTAGCCTTGTTGTAAAAAAAACACAAATGGCCATCCTGCCAGTTCACCTCTGCCCAGGAGAACAATGAAGTCAGTCATGCTGAACAAGTGCTGATCCATGAGTTATGTTTCAGTGAATGAGATGAGCCGACAGGATAGCTGGGCCAACACTCACTCTTGGCTGTGTGCGATCTGATATACAAGCTAGAGTACAAGCATGGCAAATAAATCAATTTATGATTTCTCTGCTGAGACCCTGGACGGACAACTGGTTCCGCTTAGTAACTACAGGGGTAAGGTACTGCTCATCATCAATGTTGCCACCTTCTGAGGGTCGACAATAGAGGAGGTAATCTTCTGCCAGAACACCGATCATTTACGGACAGATCACTTTATCTCACAACATATCATCTGCGAACAGTGATCTTTATTTATGGCATTTGACTTTGTTTCCTTTTGCCTCAGTACCACCGACTGAATGCACTGATGGAAATGTTTGGCGACCTCAACTTCGTTGTCTTGGCGTTCCCCTGCAACCAATTTGACCTTCAGTCACCTGGTAGGTACCCAGAAGATTTTGAAACTTACTTGAAAGGTGTTTTGTGATTCTTCTACACCAGTATTTTCATTTTATGCTCCCAGACCACCACCCCTACCAGATGATACTTTTATTTATATATATATTCTTCTTCTTCTTTTTTTCTCAGAGGTGAATCATGAAACCCTAAATATTGTTAAGTATGTGAGACCTGGTGGGGGCTTTGTACCAAAGTTTCCAGTCTTTGGCAAGGTTGAAGTGAATGGGTTAAATGAAGAGCCTGTTTTCACCTATCTAAAGGTATTATGTTTTGCATAGTATTTATACATGTACTGTTAATTGAAGCTTTTTTTTTTTAGCATTTTGATTTAAATCAGATACATCATCATTTGTTTTTTCATCATTTCCACAGGAATCTTTACCATTTGTGAATCCTGTTATTGGAGATATAAAGAAATTTTACTGGTCCCCAATCAAAGTCAATGACATTCGCTGGAATTTTGAAAAGTTCCTCATCACTGCAGATGGCATACCCTTCAAGAGGTACAGTTATAAACATTAGAAAGTCAGTGAGTCCTTAATTTGATCAAGCATGAGAGCAACTGTTGAAGGATCTAATGTTTTATTTTGACTACAGGTATGAGCTCCACTGCCCAATTGATAAAGTGGAGAAGGACATAGCGGAACTTCTTTGATCGATTTTCTTCAGTCACTGGTGGCATAATGATGATCCCGCAGTAAATGCACTTGTGCACCTGAGTTGGATCTGAGGGAAGAGGACTGGACCTCGGGGCTTCAGTGCATTCACTCTGAGAACAAGTCTTCTTCAGCCACTGGACGAGTTTTCCTGTCACTGTCACACAACTCAAAAATAAATAAAATTTATAAAACACTATGAAATAATTTTATTGCGGGCTGCTTTGGATGTCACTGTGGTATTGCTATTATTAAGAATCTAAGGACATCACGCAACATTCTTTTACAGAATGATTTAGAGTAGAAATATGGCACTGGTTTTATTTTGGTCCTTATCCCGACCCATAGTTTCATGAATGCGCATGCGCAATTCTGAGTCTGTCGGACCACAGCAGCCAGTAAACATGGCTGGTGTTGGCTTCCGACGGTTTGCTCAGGCCCTCTCCAGAGGGAAGGGCTCCGGCATTTCAGCCTTTTTGCCAGGATGTAGAGCGGGTCAGTGTTGTTACAGCTTTCACTCATACTGTCTAGTCAATTTCTCTTAAGATGCATACCAGCGTTCAAAGTTTAAAGCCTCGAACAGACGTAACCTTGACGTGCTAAACCTAGCTTATGCTAGCTACCGCTATTCTGAATGAGAATGGAGGCAGACCGAGTGACGTTATTGCCCTCTCGGTCTTATTCAACAGGGAGCTTTATAACTTTATAGCAATTGTTGGTGTTTCAGCTTCGGGTGCGTCAAAGGATTCTGTAGTTGGTCCTTGCCCGGTGACGCCTGAGGAGAGAGCTGCAGCTGCGAGGAAGTACAACATGACCGTTGCCGACTATGAACCGTACGCCGATAACGGCGAAGGGTGAGCATTATTCTAGCCTGACACTTATTGCACTTCACCCTGTATATGACTGATCATATACCAATATGTTTCGGGTTTTTGTAGCTTTGGTGATTATCCAAAGCTACCAGAAAGATCTCAGCATGAGAGAGATCCCTGGTACCAGTGGGATCACCCGGACCTGAGGAGGAACTGGGGGGAGCCGGTAAGATACGTCTTTGCCCACTTAAGTAATTTTTGTTGTGTTTTCAGGTGTACATGTGTAGTCCACGTGGATTCATTCGCGTTCAGACTCGCATAGAACAAATACAAATACAGTTCTTGTGACCCCCCACATAGAAGCCTCTTAAATTCCCTGTGGGAATTGCAAATAAATAATTATTTGGCAGTAGTCATTAGTGAAACATGAAAGTGGCAAAGTTTGTGTACCAAGCATTGTCACCCCTCACAAATAGCCCTTGAAAAAATGGTTATTGTTATGTATATGATGTTAAAGTAATTTATATTCCTATTATAATAGTACAGCAACAGAGAAATACAACACCTACATGATATTGTATGATCTCTGATGTAAACAATATATATATATTTTTTTTTAGATCACCAGAGGCACCGTTGTTTTGAAATTCTTAAGATAAATACATGGAAATATTGTGTAGTTCTGATGTCCATTATTCTGTCTATAAACATAGGACTTTTGAATATTTAGACATAGCCAAATGTGCTCGATTACACAGAACTACTTATTTCTTAAAACGAAGCAGCATCTCTGCACAATTATATGTTGACTTGGACGCAAAATCATTATAACAGCATGAGATTGGCCATAACTGTAATTGTTCTGTTTTTCTCTTTTTTATAGATGCACTGGCATTTTGACATGTTCATCAGGAATCGTGTGGATACATCTCCCAGCCCTGTGTCCTGGTCCTCCATGTGCAAACAACTGTTTGGTTTCATTGGGTTCATGTTGTTTATGTTCTACGTTGGGGAGAAATTCCCATCCTACCAACCTGTTGTAAGTACAGATCAATGCTAGGATTTTTTTCTTTTTTTTGCCTGCATGTTATTTTCAGGAAATATAAATTGCCAATCAATTAATCAATAGTCAATCAATAAAAAAATATGAGGATTGCCGACTTTAGCACGCCTAACAGTTCCTAACAGTCCAAGCTGTGGATTTATTATGTAGCTGCATAACACTAACACTTATGTACATAATGTGTTCAAAATATCAAAAAAGATCCCATCATAACATAGCATCTTATAATATCATTAACAGTTGTTACCAAAAGTGTTCCCAAATGTTCAAAGTATATGTCCACAAGAAAGAAAATGTAGCCAAATTTCAATTTGCATGTAGGAAAAAAAACTGTATGACTTGCATGATAAGCATGTTTGTCTTTCCATGGCTGTGACTTATTTTCAGGAAGTGTTCCAGTTGTGGCTATGTACCTCTTCTCCCATGAAACCGCCGTTGTTATGTGTTCCATAACAGCTTCTGTTCGATGTTGGAGCAGCTACATGTGTCCTCATGAATGATTGTGATATGTAGTCATTCTTTTTTTACAATTGTCTGTTTTATCACTTCACATATTCTGCCAGGTCCAAATGTCCTGCTTTGCAATGTATATTTAAGAGGAAATTAAATTTCCTCCTGCCCTGTGATTGGGCTGGTGCAAGGGTACTTCCTATACCCATGGGACACCTCAAGGGTCATGAAAATAGTGTTTCTGTCATCCTCTTGACAACCCAAAAAACTGAGCCTCCTTGACGGTAACGGGTAATAACTGGGCTAAAAGAATAGTTCTCCAGAACCTCAAATGCTGGGTGATTTAAATAGCTTCCATTTTGTCCTTTTACCTACTTTAAATATGTGCATGTCCTCTATGCCTATTGACACATTGACCCATTAAATTGCAACTCCTTTATAGTTATTCCTTATCAGCTGGTCATCTTAAAAGCTAAATTAGTATATGTTTTCATTATATTTCTTTTATTTTTACATATTTTAATGTCATTTTTTAATACTGTGCTTCACTGTAATGAAAAGCTCTTAGTTTTGACATTTATGTAATAACAAGCACATTTACTATAATCCATTTGTTTCTTTTAGGGGCCTAAGCAGTATCCCTATAACGACCTGTACCTGGAGAAAGGAGGAGATCCCGAGAAACAACCAGAGGAGATCAAACATTATGAAATCTAATCATTAAATCTGATTCTAATTCTGTACATATATTTCTGTCGAGAATAAAGATGTAAACCCTCTCATTCTTTGCCGTGTAGCTCATCTCTTGTGTATAGGAAAAATTGCAACAAATATATAAAATTTAAAAAAAGGCACTTCATTAATCCTATGTTTCAAGCGCAAATATACAGCACACATGATAAATGTTGGAGGAACGATGACGCCGAGGTTACTTTGTTATGTCATTCCCGAATGAGATATGTCCGTGTCGGCTGCCGTAGTAAAGCACTTTGGTCGGAGTGTCCCTGCGGCTAAGCTATTAGCTTAGCTGGTAAAGTAGCGCTCCGGCAGTTTGTTGTCGATGCGGACGGTCAGGCTGTGACATAAACAATTGACGTGAGTTCCTCCGAAACCCAAATATATCGCGTTTTTTGAATGTAAACTTGTCTAATTGTACCTTTCGTTTCTATCTAAATGCGACAACATGGGTGGCGGTTGTTAGCTAGCTCGCGGCCCCAGTTGTGATCTGGAACGGCTATTCGCTCACCGTCGGCCGAATGAAACGCTAACACACTAGCTTTTGGGACTGCTAACTCATGTGGTGGCACACATAAGAAATTATCTCATCCCATTAAAATGTTTGAATTGTAGTTATGCAATTGCTGCATTCGGAAAGTGTAGTAAATGTTATGCTCACGTTTTGAACGTGTTTGGGATGTAAAACGCCGAATGCTAACGTTAGCTTACTGCACATCCTGCGTTAAGCTCATTTTTAAGCAATTTGACAGTATGTCAAAGCTACATAGCGTCATCGGGAACTACATCAAATCTGCCACGATGTAGTTGACTTGTAGTGTTTGTCTTAACATACATTTTTACCATGGGTAAAGCTGGTAATATGGTAGAATGTTTAACGCGAACTAAAGGAAGTGGTGTTGTTAGCAGGGGTGGCAGCCCCATTTGATCCAAGTTAGCATTCTTAGACCTGCGAGTACATATATATATTTATCAAAAACTCTCCTACATTTAAATGCACTCTCAGATTTATTCGCCATCCAGGACAATAGCCATGCAAGCAAGTGTATGATTGTCTTTGATTAAGTGGAGCGGTTTCCTCTGTTCAGCAGTTGGAACTTAGAGGAAAATGAGGCTGAAGGAGATCCAGAGGACTGCCCACCAGGCATGGAGTCCTGCCGGACACCATCCTATGTACCTGGCCTTGGGTACATCAGCGCAACAGCTTGACGCCTCTTTCAACACCACAGCTGCCCTGGAGATATTTGAGGTGGATTTCTCAGATCCCTCACTGGAAATGCAACTCAGAGGGTCATTGCCAACATCAAACAGGTAATTTAGAGAGCCGTTGGCAACACTCTTTAAACCACTATTCCTGAACAACTGTTCTACATCAGCCACTGTGAAGAACTGACTTGGCTCATTCATGCGATATTTCCTTATGGCTGCAGTTTTCTACAGGAATGACAGTATCCAGTTATCGCCTCGTGAATTATCACAGAATTAGGACAGGCATACATGTTGCAACTCCAGTATTAATATCTTAATCCTGATAAATCAGCATTTGGTTGACTTAGATTTATCTTGAGTCAAAAACCACAAATCCTAATCCTTTATTTGAACCTCATGTAGTTTGGAAAAGGTGTATTGAGTGCTTACCTTAAATAAACAATGGCTGATTAATAGGTTTTTGTTAAATTCTTTCATGTGACTTGTGACTTGATTTTTTTTTTTTTTTTTTTTTTTTTTTTTAAGATAAAATGTAATGTTCTGGCCCGAAAGTTAAAAAGCTGTGTAGTAGTACAGATGATGATGGGCCATCACAATGTAACTTATGAAAAATAACCCTCCACACTTTTCGTGCTTCGTAGGTTGCACAGCATCGTGTGGGTGAATTTTGGAATGGGAGCAGATGGTACCGGAGGGAGACTGGTTGGTGGCAGTGAAAATGGCATATTAACTGTATATAACCCTGATGTCATAATGACCTCTGGAGCAGATGCTATAGTGGGAGAGTCTGACAAGCACACAGGACCCATTCGAGCACTTGATTTTAACCCTTTTCAGGTAAACATCTGCAGTCAAAATGGTTTATCCTTTGAGACCTTTTGTACAGACCGTTTTTTTATGGTACTGGAGCACGAATGGATAATTTTTTTCAACCTTTCCTTTCTCAGAGTAATCTCCTTGCATCTGGAGCAAATGATTCAGAGATATATATCTGGGATTTGAACAACTTTAGCAGTCCAATGACACCAGGCGCAAAGACACAGGTGGGTGTGTAATGGTGAGATTTCAAGTTGAATCATTTTCACAGTTTTAGTTTAAGGGAAAAAAAATCATTTATTTTCACTCTGACCCATTTACTATTAGATTCAAAACACTGAACATAAACCACAATCCATAGAAGGCATCTCTTGTGTATGAATGTAGTTATTGTTTCCTTGTCAGCTTTTTTTTCCTTCAATGATAATTTTTCAAGGAAACCATCCGCAAATTCTACACAAAACAGTTTTTGCACACACAAGTCTTACAGTGCAGTGAAAATTTGATTTTTGTTTGTTTTAATTTCATTAACTAAGTTAAACTTTCAGATATTATTTATTCACTGCACATTAAAGTCAAATAATTCAGGCCTCATGCTTATAATTCACAGATATCTTTAAAAATGTAATAATTCTAGACTAATTACAAGTAAATTTGTTTCAAATGATTGCACGTTTTTAATAAGTGATGAAAAATCACAATATTCTCATTTTTTGAGATGCAACCAACAAACTTTGTCTCTTCTTTTAGCCTGCAGAAGACATTAGCGTTGTTTCCTGGAACAGGCAGGTTCAGCACATCCTGGCCTCCGTCAGCCCCAGTGGGAAAGCAGTTGTGTGGGACCTGAGGAAGAACGAGCCCATCATTAAGATCAGTGACCACAGCAACAGGGTTGGTGCAAAACAACAGTTAAAAATCACTGCACATCTATGTTTGATGAATAAATCAATGGTCTCATCTGTCATTTATGCAATATTGTCAGACTGGCTTTGGCTAAAGTAGAGGAACAAGTGCAGACTCTGATTGTCAGCCAGTTTCGATCAAAGAGGCTTGTCGGCATTTGTCGTAACCTCTTTTTCTTGGCTTGCAAACCAACTAAGTTTGAACCAGTCCACATTCAACACCCATAACGGTGTTTTTATTGCAGATTGCACCTTTGAGACTCAAGTTTTAATGTCTTTCTGTGATCATCATCTGTTTTGTTAAAACAACTGATTTTAATGCAGCAATTTTTATTGAAATGTGCATGTCATGGTCATAATTAAGTAGCAAAATCCTAAAGCAGTGAAAATAATGGAAGCCTTTCAGACTGCTTTGCTCAGTGTACATTTGATGCTGGACAGGGGGGAAAAAATGATTTGATTGATAAAATGAGAATTGCCTCAGGGGTGTCTTGACTGTTAATTTAGTCAGCATTGATAAAATCCTTTTAAAGCCAATCACATCTGTGTTGTACTGTTTGCTATAGAATGTATGATCTTCTCTGTGTTTTTAGATGCACTGTTCAGGAATGCTCTGGCACCCTGATGTGGCCACTCAGCTGGTTTTGGCCTCTGAAGACGATCGATTGCCAGTCATCCAAATGTGGGACCTCCGTTTTGCCACGTCACCGCTTAAAGTTCTCGAGAACCACACAAGGTGAGGTTTTAGCAGTTCGCGTCCTGCTCGTTTCTGTTTTCTCTGTCAGTCATCTTGTCAAATATACTGTAATGTCCCCTCTGTTGGTATTTTCTTCCAGGGGAATTCTGTCAATATCCTGGAGCCAAGCTGACTCTGAGCTGCTGCTGAGTAGTGCTAAAGACAACAGGATCCTCTGCTGGAATCCAAACACCGGAGAGGTACATGACAATAATCGCTGCTTCTGTTTTAATCCCAGAATTACCCTCCTTACTTAGTGACAAAGCCATGGATCCTCACATGTCTCATTTCCTGCATTTTAGGTCATTTATGAGCTTCCGACAGCGAACCAGTGGTGTTTTGATGTCCAGTGGTGCCCCAGGAATCCGGCCCTGCTTTCAGCTGCCTCATTTGATGGGAGGATTACTGTGTACTCTGTGATGGGAGGGAGCTTGAAGGCTCAGCAGCAAAGCACAGCTGATAAGGTAGCGGCTGTACTAATATGATATACGGTATTAAATCCTAAAGCCTCTTGACTGAGCTACAAATTCTATTTGACAGTCTAGAATTTTTCTATTACTTGAGTGAAGCACTGTTTCAATTACTGATATTTTCATCTTTAATGAATCTGGTGATTATTTTGAATTTATTTATTAATCGTTAACTTTTCAGGTGTCTAAAAAAAATTTTTTAAAGGCTACAAATTTCTTATTCAGTAGCAGATAATTTGTCTTTTGGTGGTCAACTAATTGCTATAGTTCTCCCCCAAAGAGTTGTCTTTGTTTTAACACTTAGCGTTTCTGTTTAACAGATATCCTCCTCATTTGAGACAATGGATCCCTTTGGTACAGGGCAGGTGCTGCCTCCTCTGCAAGTTCCTCATCCCACAGTTCAGGACACCATAGTTCCCCCTCTGAAGAAGCCACCTAAATGGGTGCGCAGGCCAGTGGGGGCTTCTTTTGCTGTGAGTAAAATATATCATTAGCATGTTAATGGATAAAGCTTCGAAATGTGCAAGATCATTTTCTTTATGACTGTTTTTTTTTCCCCCCAGTTTGGTGGAAAGCTGCTAACCTTTGAGAATCCCAAGCTGCCACCCGTGCAGAGCCCCCAGCCTGTCCCCAGACAGGTATTTGTGAGCCAGGTTACCACAGAGACAGATTTCCTTCAGCGTTCCAGGGACCTGCAGTCAGCGCTGCAGTCAGGCTCTTTCAACAGCTATTGCCAGGCCAAGATTCAGAATGCCAAGTCCGACGCTGAGCAGGACATATGGAAGTTCCTTTTGGTAGGCCTTTAATATGAAGTCTGTCGGTCACTCTGCTGTTATTGTACTTTGAGCTCATTCTCGTTCTCTGCAGGTAAACTTTGAGGATGAAGCCCGCATTAAATTCCTCAAACTTTTGGGCTTCAGCAAAGACGAACTGGAGAAAAAGGTAATTGGCCTCTGATGCGCTCTGTTGCTTTTAGCTTATGTCCATCCCATATAATAAAGTCTAATCTGTGAAAATGTTTTGTTTGTTCAGATTTCAAAATGCCTGGGGAAGAATTTTCAGCATAATGGACATGGAGTAGATGCCAAAGATCTTGCAGAGAAGATGCAGCGACTCACCACTGAGGTGAGCAAGTCCCGCACAGAAAGTGTATTTTCACATCTTTTTGGCTGTTTTCATTTGCCTGTCGGGTTTTGCAGCATGAGTTTAGTGTAAAATATCTGTTTTCTTATTTCCAGAGGACTGAAAAAGCAACCGACGGTAGAACCTCCGGTTCTGTATCACCTGCAGACTTCTTCAGTCAGACTCCAAAGGAGTGCGTCAACTTCCAGATCCCTGTATCATGTGGTAAAATCACTCAGTTGATTAAAACACATTATCTCTTTGAAATTTCTTACAATGATTGGACATGTTATTATATTTTTTTTTGCTTCTGGGTTGATGTCTAATGCATTTGTAATTTTTTGTTTGGTTCTTCAAGACACGGATGGTTTGATAAGCCAGGCGCTGCTGGTGGGTAACTTTGAGGGAGCTGTGGATCTGTGTCTGAATGATGGTCGCTACGCTGAAGCCATCCTGTTATCTATCAGCGGAGGACAGGAGCTTCTAAAGAAAACTCAGCAAAAATACCTAAGCAAGCAAAAGAACAGCATTTCAATGGCAAGAGAATGATTTCATTTATCGTGTTCCAGTTGGTACAATCCCAAAGGGAAGTGTTTAAGTTCGGTGAATTAATTTGCCCCAAACTGTAGCTTATATCCTCAGTGGTGACCCAGAACTGGAGAGACATAGTGCAAAGTTGTGAGTTGGACAATTGGAAGGAGGCTCTCGCTGCCCTGCTGACCTACGCTCACCCCGAAGACTTTGCCCATCTGTGCGGTACGTCCCTCGCCAGTGTAACAGCACATTAATCATGCTGTGACTTGCTTCTCTTTCACTGTCCCATTTTTTGCACTACTTGTTTTACTTGCTGAATGACTGTGCGTGTTCATCTCATGCTCCCATTTCGGCCTTCCATCTTTGTGTAACAATTCTGAGCATTCATTTTGGACTTCGTGTTGGTAGACACCCTGGGAGGCCGGTTGGAGAATGAAAGGACAGAGAAACGCTGTCTGCAGGCCTGTCTGTGTTACATCTGCTCTGGGAACATTGAGAAGCTAGTGGAGTGTTGGACCTCGCATCGAGACAGCTCCTCTCCTCTTGGTCTGGAGGTATAGTATCTCTCAGGTTTGATCAAGGCTTTGCATGAATGAAATATTGCTTTAACTACACAGTTACACCAAGTACGTGAAGTGAGAACTGAATCAAACATAAAAAATGCAAAACCGGTGTAGCAACTTAAGGCAAACTTACAAGAGAATTTTTATGGTTTTTATGGTGCCTTTTTAGGCCTGAGGTTGGAATGTAGCAGTCACAGTGGCTACATTTCACATGTATACCAAATATTACCAATACAAATCATCATTATTGTTATAAACATGACATTACGCCTTGTTTTGATAATCTCAAATTGGACTAATTCCGATTGGAGAATTTTTTTTTTTTGATTATTGTTTGGGTGTTAGAAGCATTCGTTTGAAACGTATGTCATCCTTGATATCTCAAGTCATGTTATACAACTCGGCAACAGGACTGGTCTAAATGTATAATTATTTATGTTGTGTATTCTTCTGCACAGCCAAAAGGTCACACAGGAACCAGGATTTATCTAGCAAATCCAGAGCCAAATTATTCAAAAGTTGAATTCTGTTCTGTGATGTTACTGCATCTACACGATATTTACAGTAGTAATAGTGCATGAATGAAAACACGAAAAATGCTGACAGCAGCCTTTCTAAGCATTAGTAATTTGCTAAAAAAAACCCCACATATTTGTTCATCAATCACCTGGAAAGTTTGCGCAGTTTGCTTTAATTTGATAGGGCAATATGGCCAGATTCTGATTGTATAAGAGCTGTGCTGCATATCGCTAGAAAGGTTTTTGTATATGTGAATTGCAAGGCTGGCCTTTTCAAGGTTTGAATTAAGGCTTGGCGTGGGCGTTTCAATAATAAGACTAAAGGAAAAGGCTTAAGAACAAACAAAATAGATGTTAACTGTAATTGTATGGATTTTGTATTAATTCTCAGTTATTATTTTTGTTCAAAAAGTGAGCCAATTATCTCTTTAAACAGCTCAACCTCCTGCTCCGGCAGAACTCTACTTCGCTTTTCACTATCCAGTGACAAAGCCAGGTTTTTCTAAACCTCGGCTGAAACCTACTCAAACCTTTTATTTGAATCTTCACGGTTCAACTCTGGCGTTAGCCTAGTATCCCTGGTACTCTCGGGACCCAGTCCCTCTTTAAGGAGCTTTGGGAGTGTTTATTGTTTTTAATCAATATATCAATATTCACTTTCACTCTTAGGTTCTTGTGATTTATGTGTATGAGATCATTTGTTTTGTTAGCAAATATCTCCTGGTACCAAGTGACAAACAAACAACATAAAAAAAAAATCCCGTTAAGATTCATTTAAGAGCAGATAAAACGAACGGGTGTGAAAGGGTAAAAATCATATTAAAAGGAAAGCAGATAGATGTTTGTTTGTATTTTTGTTTGTATGTTTGTTTGTTTTTAATATGGGCCAAAACTCTAATATTTTCTGTGTACAACCATTGCCAATGATGCATTGTCCTTTGTTGTGTGTCAGGATTTGGTTGAAAAAGTAATGATGCTGCGTAAGTCAATCGAACGCCTCCGTAACAGTGAGGTGGCAGTCCAGAGCCCCATTCTGGCAGAGAAGCTAACCTGCTATGCTGGCATACTGGCTGCAGAGGGCAGTCTGGCAACTGCCATGACCTACCTACCGGAAGACTCAGACCAAGTAAGGAGATTTATGACCTTGGAAATCCTGAAATATGCAGTTTTTGCTTACTTTAGATTGAAATAAATGCCTTTGTGTTTTTGCACGATTTTGCGCCCCAGCCTGGGATCATGATACTGAGAGACAGGTTATTCCACGCTCAGGGGGAGGCTGCTGTCGGACGGCAGCCTCCAAATTCCCTCAACAGAGTCGGTGTGTCCACAGCCAAACCCACTCCTGCTGCTCAGACTCCTGCACCAAAAGCACAAGTTATAGTATGTTAAGTTATTGTATTTTGCCATGATCCTCTCTTTGCATTAAATGGATGTTTAAACGTTTTTAAAACAGTTTCCTTTTTTCTACCGTTAGAATCAGTACCAGCCTTCCGCTCCTGCCCAGCAGCAGCCTCCTATGCCATCGGTTTTCACCCCACAAGTTCCTCTAGCCAACACTGGGCCTGGCCTGCCACCTTCTTTTCAAGTGCCGCCCACTGCAGCCCGCCCTGCCATGAGGCCTTCTTACCCCCAACAGCCCGCTCCAGCTGCAGGTCTGACATTGACTTTCGACGTCCAGGTCTTTTAGACTGATTTTACTCAGTACTTGATGAGTTACTCTGTCGTCCTTGTACTTTCCCCCAAGGTTTCCTTCCTCATCAGCCATTCCAGCCTCATCATATGCCTATTGGTGGATCAGCTTCCTTCCCTCCTCCGGGTCCCTCTGTCCAAGCTGCTAATTTATCAGGACCCACACTTCAGCCCTCATCATCGACTCCTGGAGGCCTAGCCCCCATGCCTAGCCCTGGGGTGCCACCGACGAGCTTCATGCCATCTACCTCTTTGCCCTCGGGCCTAATGCCACCCAGCTCCCAAACTGGAGCACCGGTTCCCATGTACCCAGGGGGCCTACAAAACCAGCCTGCGCCCCCTATGGCATCTGGTCCGTATGCTCCTCTTGGATCAGGGTATCCTCAAGGAGGCCCTGGCGCTCCTGCTGTAAAGCCCTTCCAGACCCCTGGTGTTGCTCCTCGTTCCACAGGTAGATATTTGTGCTTGATTCCATTTTTGTTCGAAATTGTTTTAAAATTTGTGTGTGACGTTTTTCTAGCTTGAAGCAGACGTTTGCAGGGATCTGAAGTAAATGTTCATTCAGCTTTCCACCTCATTTGACTTGCAGGATACTTTCCCTGGCTGACTTCCCAATGTGACTTCCCAGGTGACAGGGATAGCTTTGGAGCATGAGTGCAGACACACATCTGTACAATTCAATAATACCCAGTTACCACTACTCAAATTCCAAGAATTAAGAATTAAATGTGTATTAGATATGATTGCATTGTACAGACTTTCTACATTTTCTGGTCACTCATTGTATCTTTGGTGGCGTTTGCTTGTGCCGCTGTATGCTTGAGGGAAATGTAGAGAGCTGGTTTTGTGTGAGTTGGTAAAGGTAATGAGTAGAATGAGTCTGCTTCTACTAGTAATTATTCCACGTTGTGGTATTGTTGCTGTTGAATGATTTTGAGGATGCTGTTTGAATATTTTACCATATTTGCTGTAAATGACACCTCTGGCCTGTTGACATGCATTTTTTTCTACATATATATTTAAAAGCTTTTGCCAAAAAGACTAACCATGGCTCTAAGAGGTTGCATTACTGTCTTTGGTTTGGGGTTGCACGGAAAATCCCTGCTAGGTTCTTTCTAATTCTCTCTCTTCTGCTTCTAACTGTAGGGCCACAAGAGGGCTGGAATGACCCACCAGCAGTGCGAGGCGGACCGAGGAAGAAGAAGGTACTCTTGCCTTAATCGCTGTCAAAATCATTTTATAGGTCTTGCAGTTTTTGTCCAGTCTATGTAATATTCCTTTTAAAATATGCTCAGTTAAAATCATGTTTTAGCAAATGCAATTTTTTTCAAATTTTCAAGTCTTCAGCAGTTATTGTGAGCTAAATCCAACTTTACTTAAGTCTGTCAAACTGTTAACAGCGATGACTTCATGAAATTGTCTTATTTTTGCAACAGCAAAGCCTAGCCTAGCTGTGACATGGAAATCTGTATAAGACACAGTAGTCCTGCAGTTGAGGATGTTTGGACCTCTGCAGTAAATTTGGAGCAATAAATGTTTGCGCAATCATTAAATGGTCTAGATTATAGTCTCTAATCAGATGCTGGCAGGTTCTCAAGACATTACACATTCAAATGATACCTTATCAAATGATAAACCACCAACCATTATTTTAACCAAAGTAAAACAGTATTTCTACTTACCTAATAACTGCTGAGTACTACTACTTGCTGTGCATGGTAAAAACTTGCTGCGTAGTAGTACTAGGCAACAGTAAATTATTCATCCCATCGAGCTCACTTTAATAATTAAATGTCATTCATTTGTTATGCTGTGTGGATAGATATTGTTTTAGTAACAATGAATCAAATATCCATGTAAATTCAAAAGATGTTGAGAAAACCAGTGAGAAGCATTCAGCGCTCATTAACTCAGTTTCCGGCAGCAGAGGGCTGATAATTTCACTAAAAGCTACATTTATAGATTTATGACTTAATCGTGTTAAAATCAAGCTGAACACAGCTCAGTTTGTGTATAACCTTCCTCCCACTGAATGGACGTGTCTTACCGTCGTGTGTACAGGTTCCCGATAACTACACTCCTCCAGCCCCCATCACGGCCCCTGTGATGGGCTTCCCCGGGGAGACCCCTCAGCCACATGACCATGCTCAAGTCCCCCCTGGGGCACCCCAGGAGCCCAGCATGCAGGTTTGAGGGCAACAAGGGTCTGTTGTTTAAAGTCTTAGTAGCAACACGTACGACAAAGTGTGAACAGCATGTTGTTGTGTCCTTGGTTTCCTCAGCTCCTCCAGCAGCTGCCAGCAGAGAGGGTGGAGCAGCGAGAAATCCCAGCTGAGCACATGGTCCTCAAATCCACCTTTGATAGCCTGGTGCAGCGCTGCCAGCTAGCAGCCAGAGACCCAGTAAGTCTGTGGCTTCATTCAACAAACATCCCGATCTGATGGATAAAAAGAGGAACGTTTCATTATCGGGAACGAATCACTACAAACGTTTCCTTTTTACAGCAAACAAAAAGGAAACTTGACGATGCTGCCAAACGTCTGGGATACCTGTACGACAAACTGAGAGAGCAGACGGTAAGAAGCGATGGACATTTTTCCATATTTTCCTAACAATTCATAGTCTTGTCATCAGCGAAGTAGTGAGATTGTTTCTCCGCCAATCCAATCCTATAGCTCTCTCAAAACATCCTGAACGGCCTCCACGAGATCAGCCGCTGTGTGGCAAGCCAGAATTACCAGCGGGGTCTGGAGGTCCACACCCAGGTGGTCAGCAGCAGCAACTTCAGCGAGATCTCTGCCTTCATGCCCATCCTCAAAGTGGTCATGACCATCGCCAACAAGCTGGGCGTCTAAACCCCCAGGACCCCGACGAACCGCACATTCACTGATATCATGTTGTTATATATGTATTTATTTCCTTTTTTTGACCTGATGATGTGCTTTGAAAATCACAATAATTACTAAAAATGGGGCAGATTTCGCTCTTCATCCCTTAATCCTCTCTAGAGGACTTGGCTGATTCGGGCAGCGAGATAGATTGTTGTCGAGATAAATAAGTCAATGTTGCTCCGGTAATTTTACCAAAAAAAAAAAAAAAAAAATGAACGTGTTCTGAAAGTCGTGGTTCTGTTCTGATGTAATATACAAAGCAAGCGGTGCAAAGTTTGAAATGAGGCGGCGTTTGTACAAATAGGTGCATTTTGATAGTACACGTTACATGTTTCGCATATTCTTCTCCTCTTGGTTCATTGAAACATCATTGAGTACGTGCAACACTCTCACTGCATAAACATCTGGAGCTTGCAACTCCCGACGGCCACTGTAGAAGTAAAAACCATGACAATAAAATCTGGGCTGCACTTACTATATATCATGTCTTAGTTTGTACAAGGGAGAAAGGAAGCGATGCTATATTTACTGAGCATGCGTCATTTCACGACCAGCATCGAGTGCATTTTGAAACACTGTACCATTAAAAACTGGTTATACTCTTCACCTGCTGTAACAGACTGTCTATGAAGGCTGCAGGATTGTTATTTTCTGTGGGAAAGCTTGAATGTCCCCCCCCCCCCTCAGTATGAATGTTCCGACAAGTCCTCCCTGTTGATTCAATGTTGCAGCGTGCCAACAAAACTCGCATTGGTGCATGAGTGGGAACGTGCCGCACCCTCCATGTTCCAGACGCTTTCACTCATCTTTCCAGCCAGGTTACTTCTTATCCGGTTGTAACTCACATTTACTTTGTTTTTGATTGGCTCATACAGTGACCCAAATGAGCCAGCAGGCGAACATGACATGCATGATACTCTTGAGGTTTGTAGGTGGACATTAAGCTGTATAGTTTCATATATCATGGGAGTGGAAGGCACAGAAGTGCCTCAGCGTGTGCTCATTTTGGTTGCACATATATTTATAAAATCCATGTCGCTTACTTTACTCATTGCGGTATCTTTGTTTTTTCAAATAAAGTTCCACTTCACAGGTTTTGAGTCTTGACTCACTTCTTGACATACTGACTCATGAATTTGAGTGACACTCTTTAATAAGGTGTAACTAGTAGTTTATAACAACTTGGAGTGCCAGGCTTTAAAGATTTCATTCGTTTGGTGTTATTTTTGATCACTACCTTTTTTGTTGGAGCAGCCTTTGACTCTTTTGATATAATGGCCACTATACATATATATATATATACACTGTATATCCTGTTGCCGATCAGTGGAGGAGAGGAGCTTCTAAAGAAAACAGCAAAAAATACCTAAGCAAGCAATTTCAATGGCAAGAAAATTATTTCATTTATCGTGCTCCAATTGGTACAGTCTCATAGGAAAGTATTTAAGTTCTATGAATTAATTTGACCCAGACTGTAGCTCATGTCCCCAGTGTTGACTAAGAACCGGAGGGACAAGGTGCAAAGCTGTGACAAAGTTGGACAATAGGAAGAAGGCTTTGCTGCCCGGCTGACCTTTGTCCATCCTGAAGACTTTGCCCGTCAATGTGACATGTCTCTCAAGTGTACATTAATGACTGTCCCATTTTTGTGGGGATTTTTTTTTTTTAAATTGCTGAATGACTGTGCATGTTCATCTGGGGTGAATTTAACAAGAAACCCATATTATGCATTATGTATATTAAACAATACAAAATATTAAATGTATATTAAACTAAATATTTTGACTTCTTTGAAGATTACCTCAAAAGGTACTCTTAATTTACGTTTAAGTGAGTTATTTTTTAGATCTTCAAAACTCTTGAGTTTTTTCATTATGTTGATATTGTATGTCATCATTTTGAGAGTTTTTCATTAGACTGCAAATGTTGTGTTACTTTATCTCATCAGATTGGTTGCGTGTCTTCATGTTATTTTGACATTGGGTCCTATAAAGCAAAAGTAATAGTTTTAGTTTTGATGATTACAGCTTATAAAGTTACAGTAAAATACTGTAATATTTTGAATTGTTTTTCAAGTTGTAGGCCATAAATGTCAATTAAATGAATAAATGCTGGAAAAAATATGTATTTCTAAAGCCTCTAGAATATATAATATATTCACTTTCTTAAATAACAGTGAAATAAATATCACGATATTTGTTGGGAGTTGCACTGGCACACTCTGTACCGTTCTAATTCTGACCAGCAGATGTCGCTCCGTTCCTAACCATCCACTTTTTTTACTTTGCTTCAACTCTTAGTGCGCAACAGCTGCAACGCCTCAACCCATCACATGTTCCCACCACAAAAATGTCAACCTCCTCACACACGCACACACAGATAAGCTTGCCTCAAACCGCTGCTCCACTTTCCTGTGCCCTCGAAAAGCACATGAAAGGTGTGTATTTACGACTTTATTTCCCCCATTGACACACGACAGACTGTATAATTGTGCCAGCACAGAACCCTGGGACCGCGCTCTGCAAGCTGGCACAGGTGGTTGATCCGCCCCGCCGCCATTGGTCGACGCGGATCATAAGCCTGAAAGGTGGCCGCTGATTGGACGGCCGGAGTCGGACGCTATGTGCTGCGCGGTGTCCAATATTTTTTAGGGTGTTTGAACTTCAGTAACCTCCAGCCATGTCGCTCGGCAGCGCTACGAATGATGTCGCCACACATCACACCACGGGATCACCCTGAGTCATGTCGGACTCGCCCCCACTTTCATGCGAGGAGTTTTGCAGAGCTCGGATCTCGACTTAACTGTCGTTTCGACCAGCAGCTAACAGCAAGCAAACAGCAAGCAAAGTAGCACGTTTATTCCAGTGCGTGTATCTATGTTACCTAATGATGGTGTGTTTTACTGCATCATCACTCTGATAATCTGAAATGTGTTAAATATTAGCCAGGATGATGAACATTCAACCTCATATATGTTCATTTACTTTTAAGAGATCATAAATGCATTTGATATCTGAAACTTTAAGACTTGCGCAGAAGATATATTTGTATGGGTGAGTCATTTTTCAGCATGATATTACTCAGGTATTCAGGACTTTTGGGTACTTTTATTTTCCAACACTGGTACTAATTTATTACATTTGAATAGGAGCATATTGTTTTTGTGCCCGATTCTTTTGTATTTTTTTCTATTTTGACATTAAGGTGACGTTAACATCTTATTACATCAGTTATGGAGGGATGGATGGTACCCGGAGGGCTCTCAGAGAGTGCAAACCTCCTGACTGTGGAATGGACAAGCTTCTGAATTTGTATCTTCTGTGTTTGTTTTTGGGTTGTTCAAATAAAAAAAGAAAGGGGGCGGGGGGGGAGAATTAAACAAAAAAAAGTGCTCCCCAGCAAAAAATGATTATCTTTCAAGGTCTTTTTTTTTTTTTTCATCTTTCTGTTAGCTCATATTTCAGCTCTCTACCAGACTGATGTATTGAGTTTTTTTCTATTTATGAGGTCGAGGTCACTTGTTTCAAAATAAAGGGGCGCATGTTGCTGCCAACTGATGAGGCCACACACATCGCGGAGCCGACGGGTTCTGGCTATGTGATGAACCCTGGGATTATTTACAAAAGTACGTCTGACCTCTCTATATCAGTTCATTCTGTCGGTGACCAAAAATCAATCATCTGCACCCTGTGCTCTCGGGTTACAAAATGATACCAGTTGGACCTCTCTGTCTCAAATCTGTTTAAATATACTTTTTGATATTTGAGTGACCTCTGACTTTTGGCCACCAAAATCTAATCGTTTGTACTTTGGGCCAAGACACACATTGGATGAACCTTTCAGGGAAGTCATTTAATGCCGCTAACTAACAAACAAACCTGCCAACAAACAGATACAGGTCGTGAACTTCGTTGGCACAGGTCATGATGTAATATGATGGAGACGCCGTCAAATCACCATAAAATGGGCCTGTCCGTGGCACAAATACTTTTGGTTACTGAGATATTTAGATTTTCACTGTACGGCGTTTATTGTAAATTTCACCACAGGTATTTTCACTTTATATTAATCTGCTTAATTGTAGATCCTAGTTTAAATACAAAACCGATGGTTGTAAGTCCGTGTTGTAAAAAGGACACATACTTGTGTAAAAGTAAAGGTATATTTAAAATTGACTTTGCCAAGTCACCTGTAATGAATATCTGGCATTAAATCTACTTCTGATATAACTTCCAAATAATAGCTGAATACTTTCACTTTTGGATGCTCACAGTCTGGAATTACCGCTTTGACTCAGGCGAAGGATCTGACACTCCCTGGTGATCATTTTCATTATTAAAGTAAGCGTGTAATTCGAAATCCTCACATTTGATTCAAACCCCAGGTCAGCCGTGGAAGGCCGATGTGTCCGGTTGGCACATGGGTCCAACGTTCCCCTCTGCTCCGCGTAAACTAACCAACACCTACTCAGAGAGCTTTCTTCATGTGCAGGACTGAACAAATATGTGCAGGACTGAATAGCCGGATCGATGTAGTATGGCGCAGGGTTTTGTTTAGAGCACGCAAACAACATCAACCGTAACATAGTGGTTTCATTTTTAACCAGGTGGCACAACCCCCGAACTGACAGGATGTTTGAACCAAGCTGGGCCACAACACTGTTTGAAAGTGGCTCAGTTTCTACCAGAGAGCACAACACCTCACTCGGGAGTATTGTTGGAGAGTAAGGATGCTTTAAAATCATGTTTCACGAGCTGATCATATGTTCTGTGTCCATTTTAACTACAGAGTGAAAAAGAGCAATACTGAATTGTTACTAATTCCTGAGATGTGAACTGTTTTCCGAGTTTTATAAGTTCTGTGGGGGTCTGAAGTTTAACAGCGTTGAATTACTTTGTAAATTCATCTCATGATATAGTCTTAAAACTTCTTAAAGTGGCGATGTGTTCAAATGTTTCTCGGTTTCACCGTCCGTACTCGGCTACAACATTACAATTAGACTTCAGTCTCAATGTATCAATAATATATATAAATAGATGCTGTTCCATTATCGTCCGGCCTCATTCTTCTCATGCTGATGATTAAATGCTTCCTGTTAGACTGCAGACCCAAACTCAAACTCTGAAATGTTCTGATGGCAGAAATGTGTTTAGAACTGTCCTACAAACTGTAATTTGAACCAGACTTTTATCAAATTAAGGCAAAGACAAACACAACAAAAGAAAGAGAGTAAAGAAGAGCAACAACTGTGTTGAATTCCAAGAGTATTGAAAATATTGTGAATTTTATTTCCAGAATAGAATACAGTTGAGATTCGACGTAATCATTCAGAGTGACAACCTTTGGACCCCCTCCCCGTCCTGTCTTTCGTGTCCACTGTTGATTTCGGCGCTCTGGGCAGCAGGAGTTGTTTGCACGGCTTGTGATTATCGTCGGGTTCTGTTAAGCGCTCTTTATCTAAAATTGCATCTTTGTTTTTTGGAAGTCTTCATACTGTGATGGGCTGAAACATGTTGGCACATTCTTCGGGACCTACGTTTTGCAAGTTATTGGACGTCAGGTGTCGAGTTTGTATCTGTTTGCGTTTACAGTAAGGTTGTCATGCTACCGATGGCCTAAATTAAATGCTCATCACGATAAAAATGTTCCCCGCGGTGCCTGTAAACATGGAGCTTGGTCAAATATGCTGTGTGGCGCTTGAACCTTTCCGTCTCTCGCTAACAGGCCATGAGGAAGATCAGGAATGGATGCAAGTCATAAGGCATTGGGTCGTATCCTGACTCTTGGGAAAAATAAACAAGTGCTCCAATTTGATCTTTTTCCACAGAGAGAGAGAGAGAGAGAGAGCGATACCTGCCAGATCTTGTCATGCGGCAAAAAATGGTTCAAGTTAGGGCAATCGTTTTAGTCAACAAGGAAGAAAAATAAATAAATATATACAAATAAGATAATACAAGCATTCCACGCACCAGAATTGAAGATTCACACTGATGCACCTGAAACTTTGCAATGACAATCCGCTCTGTAGGACATGGAAGGGAAAACGAAATCTCCGCGGCAACGGTTTCTGCGAGTCCAAAAGTGACGCAGCCTCACAGTTCATCACAAAATCATACACGGTTCTGCCGTTAAGAGTCACCGACGACGACGACGACGCACCTCACCACGACACCTACTACAGAATATCATCATGCATGGGTGGCATGTTGCTTTGGGGCGGCGGAAGTGTCCCGTGACCGGCCGCTACATCGGCCACCGAGATCTCCGCCGCGGACGTTCCGGGACAAAAAGAAGAACGCGTCTGGTTAAAAATCTGGAGAGGAAGCGAAGCCACGCTGACGCCACAATGCTAGAACACTTCCACGATGATGGCGAGCGAAGAAACGACACAGATTTCGTGTGCTCGAGCCGACCTTGGAGATGCCTATAAATACACGCAGACAGTTTGGCGCGCTCTCGGCTCTGCCATATGCTCATTTTAAACTTAAAAAAAAAAAGTCAATTTAATGTTGCCTCGTTTCTCTCATTTCGGCCGCCACTCAACGGCACTTGCTATTTCACGATAAATGTGCCTCCGATTATCATCTCGAGAAAAAAAAAAAAAACTCGCTCTTTTTTTTTTTATAAACGCACACTAATAATAAACACGGAATGTGTTTTTTCCAAAAGCTCGACTTTCTCGACATATTTGGTTCGATTAAAAGAAAAAAAGACTCTTCCCGACTCAGTTCCCCCATTCGACGTACAGGTTCGGTCAATATAGTCAGGCTATGTCTGTGCTCCCTCACTCTATCATCATGAGCCATATTTCATTAAAGCTCGCAATATTTAACAAAATATTCCAACTCTCTGCACCTTTTCATTCAAATCTTAAGAGTGCTTCAAAAGGTGAATTTTAAAATCAGAGCTCTACAAAGTTGCTTTAAAATGCAAAACAAGGCAACAGTCACCTTATCATCTGAAATATAATTTCTCCATTTGTTTTTCTATCTTTGATAAATATTTGAGTAATAAAAAAAAATTATCAGTTACATGACTTCGCACGACGAACGCACATAGAAGTGGCAACACAGCAGAGAATGACGAATCTACTTCAAATCTAAAACATCCTTGCGAGATCTTGGCCTGACCTAAACTGGTAGAACGGAGGCCAAGAGCTTAGCAAAATGTGTGTCTTATCCGTCTTGGACAATTATTGTTTTAGTTACAGCTACAAAAACCCATAAAAACAAGCAAAATGTGGTCAAGGCCCTCATGAAGCTGACGTTTTTTTTTTTTTTTTTCCCTCACAGGATGAGAAATGTATAGCTGTCGAAGGACTGCGAAGCTTCTTCTCTTTCAGCCGTTTTGTCTTGCAGCGGACCACAAACTTAGCCATTCCGGTGACTCCCGTCTCCGGTGCGCTGTATCCGGGCCAGGATCAGGTCGCGGGACGCCCGCTTGCAGTCCCTGGCCAGGCCCAGGGAGCACATGAAGTCGATGAAGCACGTGGTGAGGTTCAACTTGCA
>KV751339.1:1945894-1984247 GCA_001698575.1 Mola mola
CTGTGAAGGTAAGAAAAAAACGCTGCTCAATAAATCAGGTGAATAAAAGTGAACAGCTGGTGATGCACAGCTGGACGCTTGGCCTGATATGCATATAACAATTAGGGTACGTTCATATTTTTAGCATTATAATGTTAATAGAATTAGATTCCAACGGTGGCTTAGAAGACTTAGTTGTGACTCAAAAGGGACTTGAAAACAGATGCGTGGAATCAATTTTCAGAATTTTTGACACATATTTATTTAATAAAACTAGTCTGCTTCGATTGCTTTTTGTAGGTGTTTGAGCTCTCAAAGACTGTTTTCACCGTGCTGTCCTAACTGCTGCACAAAAACGGGATCTGGAGCTACTTTTACATCAGCACATTAATGTAATAACTTGCTCAACTCATGACTAAAAATGAAATAAGACTACATTATGTATTTGGTCTGAAATCTGCACTCAGCACATTTAAGCTCATAATTCAACTTATTCAAATTGAGGATTTTATTTGAGGGTGCAGTGATCTTTTTTTAGAATGGCAAAACATTTAGAACTTCATTTGAAAACCACAACAGTAGCTTTGAATATCCCAAAAAAGTGTTAGAGTTATCAACAAGTGTCATAACACGATAACAAATGTAACATCTGTGGTTCTAAACAATTTTTTTTCATCCGCTCACACTGATTAAATCTGCAGAGGAGGTTGTTTTGTTAGTCATCAGGATATCCTGTAAAGGTAGCCACTTTGCCAGTTAAACTAAATTAAGGCAACAGAGTCAAGTTTCCGTAAAGAATCATTGCAAAAAAAAAAAAACACTGTCTACTGAGTAAATGGGTATAATTTAAAATTAAAATGCCACGAACGGACATATTAGTTAGTTATTTTCACAATAGTCACAGTAATACAGAAGCCCGGTGACCATTTTCATTGGATTCAACTGGACGCCATCTTAGAACTTCCAGGTCCACGTCCAAATGTTTAAAAATATCCATCAGAAGCTCACTGTTTCTGCATCTGGGCATTAAATATCCAAATATTCCAAGAGTTGCTGATTTTTTTTTTTTAATTTTTATATTAGATAACTGAGTTCCCATTCACAGTCATATTGGGAATCCATCTGACTCAGCATTGATAACATCGTACACACACATTCAGCTAATGTTTGGCTCCGACACCTGCTGGTTTAGATGTTTCCCTCCTCCAGATAACATTCGAAGCAGGTGTTTTATTAGCAGGGAAATAGTTTTAAACATGCAGAGAGTGTGTCAGCTGGACTACAAAATACCAGATGAGACACACCCAATTTCAAAGAACTGATAAGTCTTTGTTCTTTTTATTATAATTGTGTAAGTCTGGACTATCGTGCATTTTCCATAACTATTTGTGAAGACAACTCCTGGCAGCTAAAAGCCCCCGGCTGTGTGAATCGACATAGTAATGACACGCTATCGCTGGCACAGGTCACAATGATGCAGAATGAAAGACGGGCATTCTGCTAAAATAATGAGTTCAGTAATCATTTTAATCCACACAGTTGCGACGACGGATCCTTTAGTGCTTTCTTTTCTCGTTAAAAGGGCCCATCTAGACTTACTGCGGCCCGGCCGCTTTAATTCTTTCTTTGTCTCTCCTTTTGTTAAAGTGAAGGCACACAGGCGCGTTTTCCATACCTATAGCGCTGAACGTGACAAACTTGTTCTCCCGGGGGTTGATGAAATGGTCATAGGGCCGATTTCCCCACATGTGAGCCGCGCTGTTGACCAGCCAGGTGGCGTTCAGCACCAGGGTGTACCTCAGCACTGCCGGGATGAAGTAGGCTATCCACAGGGACTCGCCCCACAGGTACCAAGGCACAGACATGGGGATAAAGAAGCACATGAGGAGCACGGACGGCTTGTAGTACCTTGATGAAGAGGAGGAGAGGGCAGACAGAAGGGAGCTGTCAGTGCAAAATAAACGTTATTTGTTTGTCATGCAGAGCTTTTGCCTCGCTGCTTCCTCCGCATGACACAGTTTCCACAGGAGCAAACCGTGAGTCGGTCTGAACAGGCCGAAATAATCTGTTGGTAGTCGTCAGCCTGTTCAACTAGAACGACTAACACAGCCTGCATGCCAGCAACTCATAATGGGTCAAAGAGTTTTGTCATTCGTATTCACTGAACCTGGCCTAATATCGCACAGTTAGTGCCTATTTACTGCGCACCTTATTAAGGGTGGAATTTCTGCGGCCTGTTATGTGGTCTTGCATAGACAGAGCCATCGTCACACACTCTGACAAACTGTGCCAGCACTGGAGAAACTGGCTGAGCCAGCAATTAGTGAATCATCTGAAGTGTCATTTATGAACTTGACATTTGAATTCAGCAATCAAATTCTGTGCAGCTTGGATTCTTTTTTTTTTTTTTTTTTTGCACTTGTACTGATTCTGATTAAACCTGGTTTACTGGTGCACCTCAGTAAAGTACAGAAAGAATTGTGGAAAAGTTATTTTTATAACATTTCAGTTTATGTATGATGCATGTGAAATATATCAAGTGTTCACTTTCCTAAATAACTGACGGAATAGCTAACAATATTCTAATTTTTTGATGCAGTATTATAGTATTATGTAACATTTCAAATCTTGCTAACTCAGAGTATGTGGTAGCCCCTAAAACGGTGCCATGCAGAGGAGAATCAGCCAACGGCGGCCACATCCCGACAGCGGACGTCCCGTGAGTCTGACAGCGTCAACTGCAAAATAAACCCCCGAAAGAAGCCACTTACTTCCTTTGAAACATCACGACTTTGTCGGCCAGCAGGTCGCTGAGCTCCAGCTTGCGTCCTTTCTCGATGACGTCGGGGTGTTTGCGCACCAGCAGCCAGCCGATGTGAGCAAAGAAGAAGCCCCGCACGGCGTTGTGGGGATCGGCGTCTGTCTCGGAGTATTTGTGGTGAACCCTGTGGTCCCGAGCCCATTCGAAGATATCGTTCTGTGGATCCGAGCAAAGGGCAGAGATTACACACGCTGCAGACACAGTGCGGTACTCAGGCAGTAATGAAAACACCACTGGGTGCGCGCTCGTGCGGCTGCACATCTGTGTGACAGGTACCTGAAATGCCATGGAGTTAGCAACGCCAAGAAAGATCCTGAGAGGTAATGAGGCCTTGTAGGATCTGTGACTCCACAAGCGATGAGCTCCTGCAGTAATTCCTAAAGCACTTATCACAAAACAAAGCACGGCTGTGGGAGGAAATGCATTGACAAATTAACTGGGGCACCGTCTACTCATGTCCTTCAGTCATAAGCACTTTATTGCATTGATAATGCACATTTTAGTGTCTATGCATTGCACTATCAGTGTTGGAGCGGCGATGGTAAACCTGCAACGCGTGAAATGGTCGTTTATATTGCATACTGTGATATCTATGTAACATAAGGGAGGAGGATCCCGTGGAACGAATGAAAAAGTTTCCACAAAACAGGACCGATTGGAGTCCTGTCACACGTCTGGTCTTGGCTGCCCTTTAGCGTGATTCTAATATTTGTGAATCCACGTTAAAATGTGTCACGCCAGCTTTCCATCAAAACATTTATGATTTGCCTTCACGCGACGTGATTTATAGTCCCCTCATTTCACGAGAGATTTAATAATCACGAAAGAAGCCCCAGCGTGTTATATAGGTATCGTAATTACATCATATCAGATGAGGCCGGATGGAAAAGCAAACATTTGATTATGGCAGGTATGACGAGACTGGGTCCATTCTATCTATTCAGGAGTGTGGCTGTGATTAAAAACAAACAGCGTCACTGCACGCTGCCTTTGTCCAAACGCGGTGACATTTGATTTCTAATGATATAATATGTCTGGTCCGTATAATCCCACAACATCCCCGCCGGTGGGAGGATCACGCACGAGCAGACGTGCACTAGTGGAGGCCAGCTTGCTGACACAACACCACAGCACACTATCAACCGACAGAAAATGCTCGAATCCAACAATCTGTGCAGAAACACAGTAACAGGTAGGATTTTTCCCTTTTCTTTTCTTTTTTACTCACACCAAAGCAAAGTCCAAGGAGATGCGGACGGGATGAGGATTACGCCGTACGCGGCACTTAAATGCAACACAGTCATCAACAAGACATTTTTCCAGACGATCCTCCTGGCAGGTTTGGGGCCCTCCTTCTCCTTGTACGTGGTATCAAACGCGTCTTCTCTGGTGGCCTCTGGCGGAGCGATGCCGGTGCAGGACTTGCGCTGCTGCTGCTGCTTCATCTCCAACGCCTCCGCCTCCGTCATCGTGGCAGCGGTTTGGTGACGCTCTGCGCCGGCGAAACGACAGACAACGCGGTTAGCGAGGCGGCTGCGAGGCGGCCTAACGCCGCGGAGGCTAAAACACTATTTATGCTAGCTGGCTAAGCTAGCTGGCGCTGCTGAGGAGGTGGAGGATGGCAAACAAAACTATGATGCCGACCTCCATTAGAAAGAATAGACACAGCGACAGGGCGCTGAAATGACTCACCGAAGGGCCGCACAAGAGCAGAACCGAGCGCTGTGGCCGTTAGTCAGGGTGAAGCTGGCGAACTGGACCCAAAACTCCAGTAACCGAGACGAAGGAGAGTGACAGTCGGCTGCGCAGCGGACGAATGAATAAGAGCCGGAGCTGGAGGTGCGACTGACCAATCAGCGGCCAGATGCCGCCTCGACCTCGCGAGCTGATTGGCTGCGTCTTTATCTGCTGTTCACCTTGCTCACCATTATTTCCCCGCCAGATGTATGTTTACCTCCGCTGGAGAAGAGCCGCTGGCGTCTGGACACGCAGCCGAACTAACTGCCTTCATCATGCCATCCACACGTGGATTAAAGCGACTAGAGTGACGCAGGGGTTGAATCCGATCAAACTGGGGACGAAAGAAGTTCCTGCGCAACAACCGCAGCGGCGGAGCGCGTCCCATCCCTTTACTTCATCAGCCAACCCCCCCCACCCCCCAAAAAAAACCAAAACTCCTGATAATGATTTATTAAATCAAATAGCAGCCGCCCACAGTGTGCCACACAGCGGATGTTTAATGAATATTTGGAGAATAGAACTTCAGGCACTTTGGCAGGGAAGGTAATCAGGGGTGTTTTCCTGTTTCCAAAGAATTTGGATTAAATTCAACTCAAGCCAGTTTCAGATTCACTGGCCCACTGGATAGGCACTGCCATGCCAAACGGAACAGAATGTATTAATGACACCCGTGTTCGCCTGCGATCAATCTCCACTGAATATGAACAAAAATGTCATATTCAAAATGCATGTGCGGAATTGCGGTCGACTTGCTTCGATCAAATAATACAAAAAAGAGGAAACTAATATAAATGTGCAGCCAATGGATGTGGGAGGCTTCGAAATGGGGAAGGAAATCACGCTTTGCATGTAAAGGAGAGTGTTCGCTTGATCCATTTTAATGTTCGCCCCGAAGGCCTACATTCGAAAACAGACGCTTTGTCTCCATCTAGTGGAACATTTGGGCAACGCAGGACGTCAACGCCGCGCTCATGTCGTAAAAACGGGCCCATCGCAGCTCTTCGTCGCCAGGTGAATGGGCAAGAACGGCCAAACACGGAGTAACATTAATGTCACCAAATGACTCTCGTTTTATTTCCAGCATCCTCATGACGTCGTCGACAGGCGCCTTTCTTTACTTCTGTCCCGGTTGAGCCGCCGTCCCGTTGCCCGCCGCGATGGACGTAAACAGGGACGAGGCGGAGCGCTGCATCGACATCGCTACCGCGGCGTTGTCCGAAGGCCAACCGGAGAAGGCGCAGAGGTTCCTGGTGAAGGCACAGAGACTCTTCCCCACAGAGAAAGCGAGGGGTGAGTTTAAAAGGAGCGGGCCGAAAGCGAGCGCGGGCCGCTGCCTCCAGCCGCTGAGGTGCGCAGCATCAGCAGCGGCAGCATCACCCGCATCCCGGATGAGCTCTGCGGCGCACGGAGCCTGGCCGGGGCCCGTGGTCGCAGCACCAGCTAGCTGTTTCACTCACTTTGTTCATCACATCAGTGCCAACATGTTGTCAATTCAAGGCAACTCACACTGCTTCTTTATGCAACACTCTGCACACAGGCTCAACGTTGAGCAGACACGGTGAAGATGTCTGTGTTGAAATGCAGAGAGGCACAAAGACGAGATGTCAAGATCCAAATGAGAAAAAAAATATGCAATTAGCTACTGTATGCAACAATCAAGATACAATGCTTACAATGCTACATTTTGGGGGAAGTAAAGTTTGTCTGAATCCTACAACACTGTTATTGTATCCATTCTAGTGCTACTGGAGCTAATGGCAAAGACTGGATTCACCGCGAGGCACGGTGGCCCCTCAGACTCTGTGTCGGGGCCTCGGCAGCAGCAGAGCAGCAGTGAGGAGGATACCAGACCTGAAGAAAAGCCTTCAGACGCCTCAAAACCCTACACGGCAGATCAGCTAGACGCCGTGAGGAGGTAAGACAGGTAAATCTGGAATGAGTAGGACTAGTTCACTCAGTGGACACTGAGAACTGTTTGTCTTCTGCGCAGGATAAAACAATGTAGAGACTTCTATGACATTCTCGGGGTCCAGGCCGACGCCTCCGACGCTGAGCTCAAAAGATCGTATCGAAAGCTCGCCTTGAAATTCCATCCAGACAAGAATCGCGCTCCAGGTGCTACAGAGGCATTTAAGGGTAAACTCTCACTCATACCGCAATTGCCTCCGCCAAGGAGGTTGTGGTTTGTTTTTATTGCGTCTGTTAGCAGCCTACGATTTGGGATAATTTGACCTATTAGCGGTGGCTGCAAATGATTCAATTTAGGGCTTAGCAGGTCAAAGGTCAAAGTCAGGAATATTTCTTCCAAATTCCCTTTTTGTTAACGATCTTTAATCAGCCAAAGCCCAACCAACTGAACTTTCTTTCTAAGTATGTTCAGTGTCAAGGTTTAATCCCCAAATAAGTTTGACTGAGAGGGGTTAAAGGTCAAGGCCACGACAGGTGAGTTTTGTAAAAATTGCCACATCCTAAGATTCACCGGACAGAATTCTTCCAAATGTCAACCGCAGTATGTGTTACTGCTGCTGTAATTAGTATATATATATATTTATTCTTCTTATATTTTGTTGGGGCTTTAATAACATTTTAGGCAGGAATCCAAGACAAAACACTGATTGACGGGCCTTGGCCCAGGCACATGCGCTCTGAGTGCTCTTGTTTAACTGATAAGTAATGTCTTTTAGCTCTTCGTTGTGATGCTCAGACGCCGTCTCATCAGTTCATTTCTCGTTTTCCGACAGCCATTGGCAACGCGTACGCCGTTCTGAGTAACGCCAGCAAAAGGAGACAGTATGACCAGTGTGGAGATGAGGGGGGGAATCCTTCCGGGCAAGGCCCGGACGATGGAAACGTCGAGCCAGATATTTCACCCGAAGACCTCTTCAATATGTTCTTCGGAGGAGGCTACCCGTCCGGTGGGTGTCAGTTGTGAGGTTTTTACAAGAATACCAAGTATGGTCCGTCTTATTAACACGTGCTGCATTAATCCAGGCAATGCAGACGCGTACACTAATGGACAGATGCACCACCAAAGGCAAGAGAGGAGGGAGCGACAGCGAGACGTAAGTTACCATTAAAAACTCCTGTAAACTGCTAAAGGGTTGGTGTAAAGCTATTGTTTAACAAAAGGGGGAGACATGGAGCCATGTGTGATTTTACCTTTGGAGGTTTTTAAACCCAAGAATGTAAAGTGTGGTGCGTGTGTTGTGTTTGACGCCGGCACCCTGTGTTGGCAGGGAGGCCTGGCTCTCTTTGTGCAGGTCATGCCCATCCTCATCCTGGTGATTGTGTCGGCCCTCAGCCAGATCATGGTCAACAACCCCCCTTACAGCCTCAGCTTCAGGCCGTGAGTGTGAGCGCCTGCCCACGGGGCTGCTCTGCAACGTTTGAACACACTGCGACAGACGATTGTCTTGATCCTCACCTTGATCACAACCGTGTTTCAAAAAGCAATTTATAGATTAAGAGATTAGCTCAACAAAAATGTGCAATTTTAACCATCCCGAACTGCATTATCTTGCGAATAGTGTTGATATTTCTTTTAAGCTTGTTGCGTTGTATTTGTATTGTTATATTGTTTTCCTTACTGCTTCATATCTCCTAGTCATATCAAAAATACCCAGTTTTGCTACCCCTTTAAAGGAAAATCTTATTGAATAGCCGATAAGTATGTTTTCTTAATCTACGGATCAGATGCGTAACCATGTCATTATCTTTGATTTAAAATGAACATCTTGATGCTGTCTTTGTAAAGATCGCAGGCCTTTTGTCACTGGCCTCTCACTTTGTGTTTCTGGTGCACTCCTTCAGCTTCTTCCTGTCAATGAGCCTCTGTTCAGCCACGAGTCATGGTCACGCTGCCGCTGTGATATCTCTGTCACACTTTGTTCCGTCATCGCGCAGGTCAGCAGGTTACACGCAGAAGCGGCTGACCGAGAACCTGAAGGTGCCATATTACGTGGGGGGGCAGTTCTCCAAGGAGTTCACCGGGGTGCTTTTAAAGAATCTGGAGCAGACGGTGGAGGATGATTATATTTCCAGCCTTCGCAACAATTGCTGGAAAGAGAAACAGCAGAGTAGATCGCACTTGTTTTCGACTCTTAGTTCTCCCATTCTCAGCTGTGGGGGAGATTTATTAACTCGCATTTTTTTCCTTTGTCTCCGTCGCTTCCTGCAGAGGAAGGCATGCTTTACAGAGCTCGCTATTTTGGAGACACCGATCTTTACCAAAGAGCACAGAGGGCTCGCACACCAAGCTGCGCCAAGCTCTCTGAGATCACGGCTTCCTTACACGGCTGAGGCTGCTCTCACCAAGGCAAGTTCCATCCGGTCCGAGACAACACATATCGCTGTGACCGCCTACGCGTTACATTTCACTTCACAAATACACTTCTTGTCTTGATTTTTTCTTTTTGTCTGTAGGTTTGTGGAACCAACCTTATTGGCTGTAAATAGACAAGCTTCAGCAATCTGCAGACTGAGGATGCCTGAACAAGCAACACCAATCAACCAGCGGAAACCTGCATCATATCGACCGCATGAACCGGTGGAAACCCTTTCTGAGGAGTGTTAGTGTAGGAAATTAAAATATGTCACGTTAATGTAACACTCCCAGGCCACTTTAAACCCCGTACTCCTCACAGAGGGGTTTGGAAAACTTCCCAATGTATGAAACCAGAGCGTAGTGAGGTTAGTCGTAGTCCTGAGGTCGATTTATGTAGCAGTTTATTAGATGCCACAGTGAATGCTTCCCCCCTCTCATTTTATGCAGCCAAATCAGCAGAAGACACAACTTCCCGATTTCACCTGAAATGCACCTTTGAAACTATGCAGGAAATAATGTGAAACCTCTGGTGACTATACACCCTCATGTCGACCGTTTGTCAGACACTTGAGCACCTGAATTTTATCTTGGCCTACTGTGTATGTGTGTGAAAGAGAGCGAGAGAAACTGTTAGACTTTACCTCATTAAATAGTCTAAGAGATGGCATTATATGGTGCAACTTTATTGTACTCGACAAAGGCAGGGAAACGAGGGACATGCCTACCCACAATGTGGGGCTTTAAAGCTTCTAGTTTGGGAGCATAAACAATCTGATGAACATCAGTTGGAAGGAAATTGTCCCACGTTTTGTTTATCGACTGCTATGTTTTCTCCGTGTATTTAAAAATAGATGATCGGCAAGGAGAAATCACTTTTTCCATCTTGTTTCTACTCCGACATGATAATAAATACAGATGCTTACCCGCGCTGGACATGAGTCATCACTCAGCGTGGCGTGAGCAGACAGCGTGAAGAGAAAAAGCTTAGTCAGCACGTCAGCCTGCTGGCTGAGACTGCGAACATGGATCTGTGCACGTTCACACTTTGGACGGACGTGCGAAATGTGTCACACAGAATCTTAATTAGTTCATGTTCTGCAATTGCAGTTTTTATTTAACATTTGAAACTCGTCATTGCTGTCAGCTGATCTGCATCAGGGCATTTGCCTGCTCTCCCATGTCGCTGGATGTACTTTTCCCCTTTTTGATGCCTCATAGTTTTGCATTTTTAACTCATTTCCGGCATCTAAAACTGCAAATGAATGATCTAAACTTGACCGTCATCAAAAGAAAACAGCAGAAGAGAACATTGCTTACAAAAATAATTTATTTGCAGTCATTAAAGTACAAAAACAGTGCAATGAAATGGGTATTTGAATGTCAAATAAATAATATTGAAAGCAGGACAGGACTACACAGATACAAGATCAAGTTACATTTGAAGTCAGCCGCAGCTCACACGTTTACTGCAGAGGGCCTTTGCTTTCAAAATCCGTCACCAAGGTCCTTAATCGTTTGCTCGATGCTATTCATCACTCAATGTACATTACAATTAACTGCCATGTATAAAAAGAAAGAACTCAATGGTCTTCGATGACTATAGCTAGCTGCCATTTGTGTGGTTTCAATAGAAACTGAGGTACGCGCAAAAAGCCTATTTACCAGATAAATCACTATGGTTACACGTTTGAAAATCTGACAATTCAGGCGGGAGCGACACCTGCTACCCCGTACCATAAACTTCAGCTCCCTTTCAGTGGGAACAGGCGACACCATGACATGTCCGTCCTTACGCTCCAGGAGGCGTCACATACAATGCATGCCGTCATAGCGATAGAGGCTCTTCTGTGAGCTAAACTGGGCATTTTTTTTAAAAATGCCGACAATAAAACACAGGCGGTCCCTCAAATCTCTTAACATTCCTCGATGAGCAGCTCTTCGGAGCAATACAGTTTCTTCTTGATCACACGGAAACCGGTGCTAAGTTTAATAGCTTGCCTCACTACTGGCGCGGAGGGAGACTTTGTGCTAAAAAGTCCTTGGATTTTAGGCCACAGCCCGCCAGATTCTAGCCTCAGCACCAGAGTCAGCTGAAAGGTGGGGACGAGGTAGGGGTCCACGGATAGCTGCCCCACGCTCTCCCAGACGGCCCCCTGCTCCACACACAGGTCTATGAGGGCCCCTCGCATGCCGCAGGGCTCGCTGGCCGCCAGGTGAAGGAGCTCCTGTCCGATGTGCTCCAGGAGTTTCTCGGGAATGAGGAGCTTGGCACATCGCAAGGCGCAGTCCGAGTCTTTCGCTTCTCTCAGGCTTCCTGCAATTAGGCCCACGACTTCTTTCAGGATGGCCTCCTCCATCGGATCATAGAACAGGTCCCCACTGGAGGGACACAGGTCACTGGCAACGTCCCATCCTGCCAAAAGAGACACAGAGGGTTGAAAAGAAAAAAAAAAAAAAAAAAAATGGAACTGCGAAATCTAGTCCGACTCTCAACGCAGCGCTGGCAGCTCGGCTCACCTGAGTCTGAGAGATCACTGTTGCTGCCGTTGTTGGACACCGACTCGATGCTGCTGCTGGTGGACGTGCTGAAGTCGGCCAGTCTTTGCACCAGCTTGCCCCAGGACAGTCTCCTGGGACTGCCGTCCACTGGAGACGGGGGCAAGCTGCTGATATCAGTGGGCGCAGAGAGAACAGGCATGGTTGACCCCTTTGCAGTATTCAACAGAATCAGCTGCGTCTGTGGTCAGCTGTTTGTCAGGGAGCAAAAACCAACAAAAAAAAAAACAAAAAAAATAAGATAAGCACTCAAAGTTGAAGTTCGCAAGAGTAGTTAACAGTGAAATTACATATCTGGAACATACAACGCAGAATCTTAAGCGCATAAACAAGTTTGCACTGAGAATATCTTTGTTTGCTTGCAGCTGTCTAACTCTTCAAATTAGCAACGGAGCCTGCAAAAAAAAACAAAAAACCCCAATAAAAACAGCAATAAGCCCTCAAATACTTACAGGTTATTTAAAAATGGCGATGCCGACGTCCGTCGACAGTGTTTAGGATTGCTTTTTTGAGAGGTTATTGTCTCCAAAGTCGACTGTCTGCTATCTCCTGCACTCCGCGTACTGTCCTTCTCGCCAGCTGCCAGGCTCTGCGACGCCCCTGCAACAATGCTTATATAGGGAGCCGTCCGGCCACGCCCACCGGCCTGCAGCCAGCCAATGAAAAAGGGAGGCACGCCATCTAGTGTTATGGAAATGTACAGGGACCCGCCTGGGCTCGCAGGGACCATATTGTATTTCTCCAATAACCTTTGCAAGCATGAAAAACAACGGTTCCTCCAGTCGTCCATGTCGCTTGTTGACTGCAGAGAGGTCCGTGCACGGCGAGCTTCGGCCGCGGCGCAGTGTCGCAATGAGCATGACGTCAACTGTTTTGCCCAAGCATGACATCAGAATTAGTTATCTGCCACACAGTGGTGCTAACATCAGCTCATCAACACAGTCAGCCGCATAGGAGAACACTGGGTACATTGTTAGCACCCTGATAAGTCCAATGGGAGAACAATAGCACTGTGTCGGAGCGTCTCTATGGACATTCTGAGGCCTTCATTTGAGGTGCTTGCACTTGATTTTCAAGATTTATACTTGCATTCCTCTAAGGCTCAGAGGGAGATATTTTCACCCTGCAGCTTTTACGACACATTTACTGCAGCTTTAGTCAGCAGCTAATTTGTTTAAAATGAACAATTTGTGTTGTTTTCAATTCAAAACCACGAGTGCCCAATGCTCAAATGTGCAGACTATTTCAATGCATGTTTCTTTGAATAAGGATAAATGGTTGGGCAAAACTTACACTGCAAAAAAAAAAAAACTCTTTAAGATTTTCAAACCAAACCATCAATTGATTGGAGAAAACAATCACTAGATGAATTCTTAATTAAAAATATAAGTTGGCGTGCAAACACATAGTTGAGTTCCACTTAAACCTGCTGCAATACTTCAATGGGAGATAACGTTTACTTTTAATACTTTTTGTTCTCTAACTGACAACGCTGTATTTTCCAGTGTGGTGTTAGTTGTTGTTGTTGTGGAACACAAGATGGAAAACACAAGCAAACTGCAGCCAAACCGACAAATGAAAGCAGAAACTTCTGTGGCGTTTCTGTCAGGCAGGGCCGCACTGTACATGACACTCTGAATGTTTGTTCAAAGGAAAGTTTTTGGACAGCAGCCAGACATAAGCTGCGTGGGTACATGTGAGGAGGACGGCCTGTACTTTAAAACAGGGAGGAACTGAAACACAAAAACACGTGCCTGCACACTGTGTTCTGAGGAGGATGTTGTGAATCGAAGGTTGGGAGGGGGGTGAAAAAAGTCTGTTCTTCCGTCAAGTTAACATCCAAAAACCGCAGCATTTTAAACGAGCCGTGAGCTCATAACTTGAAGTTAACCCCAATAAAGTGCATCGACAAACAGACTGATGATCTTTACGAGGAACCGAGTCCAAGGTCGAGGCGTGTCTTGTGCCGTCCGGGGCTGTTCTCGCACATTTGCGCCCAGAACATTGTGTATGTTCCCATCTCCATTTGATTAAAAACATCTACTGTACACACTGAGCAAAAACAACAAAATCTGCATGTTTCCTTGGCGTCGACGCGTCAGATAATCAACACGGAGGTTTAATGAGCTGTGTACAGCCTAATGAATCCGCTTAGTGAAGTGGGACAGGACAAAGTTTACTCCCCCTCGCACAAACAAACAGCCACTGACCCAAGGAATGTCCAAGTGCAACTTTATTTACAAGCTCTCTTTGTTTCACTCCGAGTGTTGTCGAAGCAAGCGAGGACCCAGAGAGAGCGAGAGAGAGGGAGAGAGATAAGATATACGAGTTACAGTGCACCCAGGTAAAAACACAATGCCTCACTTCTGTGGCTTAATCACATCGTCACAGATATTCTTTCCCTTAACACCCAGGTGGAGAGCAGGATGGACAATAACAGAACAACTTAATTATCTTAGAAGTTACAATTTTTGAATGTTTTCTCATTAGAACACGTAAACAACAACAGGGGCATTTTTGTTAAGTGTTTTTGTTTAAGAATGATGGTTAAAATATAATAAATTGTAAAAAAAAAAAAAAAAAAAGCAAACCATGCTCACACAGTAGTAAAATTGATAAAATAATCTCACATTCAGTAGCTCCAAATAATATTTGAAACTTTAAAATAAATATTCTCTCACCCTTTAGAATAAAACCAAAAAGAAAGAATATAAGTTACGAAATGAAAAAAATAAAAATAATTCTATTTGGCTCATTTATTTAGCAAAGGAATCCGCATTTCTTTATTTAAGATGGTGTAAATCCCAGTAGCTGTTCAATTGGCTTGTACCGCCACTCATCTGCTTCCAGCTCCTCCACCAAGCTCGCCAGTTTCTCCATTCGTGATACTTGCTGATCTGGAATAAGACACGATTATTAATTTATTAATGGGGAAGCTTTTAAATGCATCGGCGAAAACAAATGCGTTCTACAAATACAAACTCTGCCTTACCATGTTTTACTTGTTTTAGGGTGGAGGCAACTTGGTAGCTGAATACAGACTCGCATAAAAATCTGTCAGAGCCATCTACAAGAAACACAAAAGGAAAAGTTAAGAGAAGATTTGGTGTTTTTGTCAAAATATTTCATTCAAGCTACTGTAGCAAGAGATCTTACGGGTTAGCTATTATGCAATTTATAGTGTTATGTAAAAATGGCCTTTAGAATAAGGACAGAAAAACTAGGAATGTACCTTCAGCATCGGTGAAATCTAGTTTTTAAGAATGCTGCTCTCCGTGTGTGCTTTTATAATATACTTTCACATTTTAACTTTGGAACTTTACCATAGCCCCAGTTTATGCAATTAATTTAATCATAATTTTTACTTGAGACTTCTGAACTGATGAAAAATCACATCTTTCTCTCTTAAAGTTAATTACAAGCTAAGCATTTACAAAATGACAATACAAAACATTCCGTCCACTCAAAAATAATAAAGATTTGCAACCATTTTTTTGAAACAGCTGTTGCAGTTTCTTTATACAAACTTGTCAGATGCAATTTTCGTATGAGATAAACTGACTATAACACAGCTTTCAATTTCAGTAATACAGTGTAAAGAAGCATGGAGATGTCACATCCAAGTGTCAGCTTTGTTAACTTGAAGCATGAGCCCATGGATTTTACTTTTCAAACATTTTTTGAACTGGAAAGAAGAGGCATTAAGGAATCTGGAAACATCTTCAATACGATCATACAAATTGGTCTTTATCTGAGTTTGGCTTTTATGCATCCACCATGAAGCCAGATTAATGACTTAGCGAGGCGTGTTGAGCAAAATTGTTGTCAATGTCGAGAAGGTGGCTCTCTCTTTACCTGGCTAGATCGCCATGGTAACTCATGCTGCACACATAACTTAGTCAGGACCAGGTTTATTCTGAGTTTCGGCAAAAGTCGGCTATTAACATTGTTTTCCTTTTTATTAATTCTATTCCTGACTGAGATTCAGATTGTAGGCAGCAGAAATCCGTTTTAGGTTATAACCTTGCGGAGCTGTACATTAAACTATAGATACAGTAATGGCATCAAAAGAAGGGCTGCAGGTGTAATTTAGCTACAATACTGCATATATGCATCTCATTGTGCCCCGCCCCACCATGGACACATAAATGTTGGTGATGTCTTTTCCTTAAATTATATTAAGACAGCCATGCACAAAAGGAATGATGAAGACTCAGCCGCTATCGACCGCTGTGGATGGTTTTATGTTTCTGACTTATACTGCTGCTTACTGCAATCAAAAGAACATTACTTATAAAATTAGCATTATCATAATATTTAATTGAGAAAAACATTTTCATATTGAGTTGTGATTTCACAGAAATGCAGTATAATGTTTAAATCTCCAATATCAAGTTTAAAGTTTTCTACAATGTGCAGTCATTAGAAATCAGAGACACAGGAGTGAATTTAGTGATGAAATACATATAGAAATGATGAATTTTCATGAACAGCAACTTTCTGATGATGTCCCGCTCTGCTTTACATGCAGCAAGAATACATTTTTAATATGTGTCATAGCTCTGCATTATAACAACTTGCTTATAATGAATTAATGTGCGGAAGGAATGACGTATAAAACACCCCTTTTAATAGGAAGGTGCACAGAATCTGAAGCGGAAAGTCTGAGTGAACTAAGAAAGTTGATAACCACAGTCGTGATGACCATAATGTCTAACTGTTTTGTCGAGCCAGCTCCCACAAAGAAAGCCTGGCTCTGTTGAACCTGCTTCGTAGTATCCCCCTCAGATGCTCTACTCCTTGTAGGCTTGTGCATTCAACGCAAACTTCAATTCACAACCCTTAGTGCAAATTTCTGCGTCAACAATGTCTGCATGAGGGGCAAAAAACTAGAAAACTAGGGATCCATGTGTTTCAATGTAGTCTCGTGGTCCCGTGATAGTTAAGTGCAGATGCGATTAGCTGTGTTTTAACTCACCTTCCATCATTTCACCTGCGCCTTTGGGATAAGTGTACAGGACTTTCCTGGGAGGGATGAGCTCTGAAGCACTGAACCCGGAGCCTGTTACCGAGCTACCGCTAACACCTCCCGCAGAAGAGGACGAAGAAGACGCAGCCATTGCCTCAAGAAACTTTACAACACACAAACACACCACAAGGACTGTCACCGTCATGTCCTTTAACCAACACTGAAATGTACTATTACATAATCCCGAAGGTAGTTAAGTAACACAAATCAGGCCAAAGAAGCCAACGTTAATTACACTACGAATAAATACTAGTATTTTTAATGTTAACACTCAGTTAGCTAAACTGCCACAACTAGCTAAAGGTGGCTAACAAGAAAGCTAAGCGTTTCGCCGACACCAATATAGGCGACAACGACAGCTCACCTTTATTATTACCGTTACTAGACACAACATAGAAAGAACGCATTACTTTCTAACGATATAACTTACTGTTGATCTCCCAGCAAATCTGCAGCTACTTTAAATCCGCGATGTTGTTTCTGTTTGTTTAGACGTCCGTCAGTAGTTTACGACAAAGCTATCACTTTACGGTTAAAGCGACTGCAGTAGAGTTAAAAGCAGCCCCTGAGTACGTGTCGTAAAGGAGCGAACCGATACGTGAACAAAGTTGGGACGAGAGAAACTAGCTACCATTAGCTAAACAAAGTTAATCAATTTAAGCGCTACCTGCTTGCTAATTTACTTTAACCTGTGTAGCCACATTGCTACTCAGGTATTTGTTTGTGTTGTTGTCAGATTATATATATATTTAGCTAACTTGAGCTTGTTTACATTATGGACATTTTACGTCCGCCTCTTATCAATATAAGAGGAAGAATATACCGAAGGAATATCGTCAAGGAACAACGTTATGAGGAAGAAGAAGATTTCTCTTACATGGCATCACGACGTAGGTTGAGTCAATGCTTACAGCTGGTATTTTTATGAAGTCACAAGGCATAATTTCTTAAATAAGACACCCAGTGTATATTTATATGTGCTTTTCCATGTCAAGAGTGTGGAGACCTTGCGGAAGATGAAAGCTGCGACACCCACTTCATTGAACAGACTGATAAAGGCTTCCGCTGTGCTATTGAAGTCCCAAGTGTTCTTTATAAGTGCGTGGTCTACAAAATCCACATTTACTGATTGTTTAGTATCACCCCCAAGTGTAAAAGCAGAAAATAATAAGTATAGTGTGTGTCTGTTTGTTTGTGTAATTGCTCTACAGATACATCATCGGGAAAAAAGGAGAGACACGCAAACGTCTGGAGTTTGACACCAATACGTCTATCAGCATCCCAAAGCAAGGAGTGGAAGGACAGATTGGTGAGGATTAAGAGCGTCATAACACAGGTTTAAGGGTGCTATCGGAGAACAAAATAGTTCCTCTCAATTCTCCTCCTTTGCCTGACAGTTATCACGGGTCCCAACAAGGCTGGCGTCTCATCTGCAGTCACACGAGTTGAGGTTCTTGTCGAGAGCTTCCGCAAAAAGCAGCCTTTCACGCACTTCCTGTCATTCCCTCTGAACAATCCCGACATTCAAGAAGGATTCCTGAGGTTTAAAGAAGATGTGTTGCAGCAGTGTTCAAAGGTACTGCAAAGAGATGTAAATATAAATTATCTTGATGATGGGCAGCGCTGGCAATGTATTATTTCAGTTGTTAGTGAGTAATTGTATAATGTATGAAATGCCAGCCCAAACTGTTGTTTTCCAATTGTGTACTTTGTTCAACCACACTAGAATACACAAATGCTCTTCATTTACTATAATAAATGACAAAGAAAACCAGCAAGTCATGACATCAGTGAGGCAGGAGCCAGCAAATGGCATGGACATTTATGATGATAAATTCACTTATTATTCACTTATTGTTGGTATCCGAAATGAAGGATCATGGAGTCGAGGAAAGTATCTTTCAAAACCCTGCAAAGCTTCACCTTACTATTGGCACCCTGGCTCTGTTAAGTGACGTCGAAGTGAGAAAAGCAAGTGAACACCTGCAAGAGTGTCAAAACATCATCAGGTAGGCTAACAAACAAGGTTATTATATCACATGGCAAGATTTTAACTAAGCCAACAAAAGCAAGAGATAAAAGATAAAGGCTGGATTTATGGAAACCAAACAAATATTCATTATTTTGAGGATATATCTGGAGATATATTTTTCTTATTGTTATTAAACCAACAAAAAACACCAATTCAATAAACATGCAGCCACTGTGTATATAATGAAAGCGTGATATAACTTATTGCTCTGTGCCATAGAGAAAAAAAACATAAAACAGGAGGATGGGCCACACAACTGGACTGGGTGACATGATCTTTTATCACTATGAACATGGGCACTGTTTATATTGTTATTTTTAGACTGTCTCTTGTGCAACAGCGTCCTTCAGCTGTAAATAGAAATACTTACTGTCGCAACATGTTGACAGAAAAAAATTGTGTTCATCAACTAGTGTTTACTTCCTATATTGCTGCATCTAGTGATTGTTTTGATTTGCTGATTATTTTCACAGTTAATCATTTACTCTATAAATAAACCACATTTTTTTAAAAAAAGGCAAAATTGATGTCGTCCAAATTGCTTCTTTACTCCAACCACCAGTTAAAAACCCAAAGACTCGAAAATTACAAAGTAAAGCAGCAAATCCTGACATTTAAGAAGCTGGAACCAATATAGGTTTAATAATTTTGCTTAATTATCAAAATAGTTATTGATTAGTTTTCTTTTAATTGACTAATCGATTAATCATTGCAGCTCTACTCATATTTAGCTAATGTTTAATAAAAACGTAAACAATTTACACCTTTAATTATAATAATGGAATCTTCGCTGTGACATGTTGGTGTTGGTCTATAGGATTTGTTGACAGAAAAATATGGAATAACACCAGCCTTATAGTTTAAAAATCAGAGAGCTTAATACACATTATTACAATACATTTTTATAGTCCAAAGTAAAGAGAATTTAAGGTCTAAGAATATTTCTGGCAACATACACAAATAAAATCTGATGGCATCCTTAAACTCTAAATGTCTTCTGCCAGGTGATTAAATGCTTTTTGTTTGTCCTCTTGTTGTTTTGTTTGTTCCATCAGGGACCTGACAGAAGGAAAACCTCTGCCGCTGGAGGTGACAGGTATAGAGTACATGAATGATGACCCCGCTATGGTGGACGTCTTGTATGCAAAAGTCACTGTGAAAGACGGATCTAACAAGTGAGGGCCTCAGTAATAAATCCTGTTGTAATCTAGTAAAGTTGCAAAGTTTCACACTGTATTTTTTTAAATGTTGTTGCTCTTAAGGTTGCAGGTAATTGCGGACCGGTTGGTAGAGCACTTTGTGTCGGTGGGGTTGATGATCAGAGAGTGGGACAGAGTGAAGCTGCACGGCACTCTGATGAACACTCTGTTCAGGAGGGACTCCACAGGTAAAGACATTACACACCGTGTCTGCGTCTTGTGTAAAAAGAACAAACAAACAACTACAAAAAAAGGTCACTGACTGGCTGTGATCATGTTGGGAACTTCTGCCCTGATCTTGTTTGCCAGTTCACCTTATTATCTCGTGGCTTAGGCCTGTGCTGCAGTGACGGCAAAGCTGAAAGCTGAACAATTACAACCACAAATTCCTGAATATAGGCATGAGGCAGCTAGTTTAGCTGCAGGCCTGTTTATGTGCACCAGGCAGTTTGTTTTCCAAGTACTGTGACAATGGCCTCATTCATTTTGGCCATGGATAAAGTCCAGCCCCAGCTCTCAAATTTGTTCTGAGCTGACCAACAACATGGCACAAGTGAGGGGCTGTGTGTCAGCACGTAGACAAATTCTAGTAATATAGACCTGTTTTTTTCCCCCTGTTTCACAAACAAAATTACCCCAGCTGCCCCCTTACCATTGATTGCCCATTGTAAAACTGTTCTGTTACATTTATCACACTGTTGTTTTTCCAGTTGAAGACACAGGTGGCCCAGGAAGGCAAGCCACGAGTGAAAGAGAGTCTTTTGATGCCAGAAACATATTAAAGGTTAGAAGAAACGTACTTCTCCCTGCCCGTTTGAATACTACTGAATTACAACTACTCACACTCATTACTAAACTACTGCTAATACTACAGTGGATGCCACCTACACAGAGGCCTGAACAGTCTCATATTTTTTGGGTGCATTTTAAATACTAAAATATATATATTAAAGAAAAAAAAAAAGGTAAATGTTGTTTAATCTAAAATAAATGTGAAAATGAACCAGATCTCCATTACATTAGGCACGTGTTGCACTGTCTGCAGAGACAACATGCTATGCATAGGTTTTTCAGCTGTGCTTAACATTTCTACTATCTTTACAGTCCCACTGGGATATTAGAAGTAGCCTATTTAATGGGTCTTAAACTAAAGAGATTTTTTTCGTCTCTTGGGAGGAACAGCATGCATAAAGGGTAATCAGGTTAATTTAGGAGGCTGACTCACTGCTTCCAACATTGCAAAAGGTGTTACGATTTCAGGCTGGTATTAAATGATTACGTTCCCAGAACAGCAGCGGTGATAATAGTAATAATTAGCCAATGAAACACCTGATCTACTTAGAGGTCAGCTATAGCAAGCCCCATTTTTTGAATCACAATACTCTGCAGAGGCCTTTTTTCACATTTTATCCCAACGGGAAGAGCAAAGGTGTTACTCAGATTGATATTAACGCCTCTGTCCTATTCAAGCGTGCCAGAAAGGTGTGATTGAATTAATCATTGTCACCCACCATTTTATTTAAATTTTATTCACACCTGGACTTTTCATACTTTCACAAGTCAGAAAGTCATATTTAAAAAGGGCCTGTTCGTTATCTACGTTTCAGTTTTATTTATTTTCAATACTTCACAGGCTTGATTCCGGCCATTTAAGGCTTATTTTTAATAACATAAAAATCTAGACTATTTTGAAGATGTTATTTTTTCAGCACTGAAATCTTTAACACCCAAAATGTACATAGAAAAAAAACTTATTTTCCAATTTTTTCTGCAAAGAATTTTCTGCCCATATAGCACAAAGAGAAGGATTTTGATTGATTTTTTTTTTTTTTTCCTCTGTTATTTTTATTTTTTTGTAAGAAATACTTCCCAAGGCCAGGCTGTAAAATCTCCCCAAAACAGTTGTGATTGACAGCTAAAATTTAACATCAAGTTGGCACTGCAGATTAAAAAAAAAATCTCTGAAATTCACCTTCCTTCTCTCTCTGCACAGAGTGTCTTTTAATGACAAAATCCTTGACTGTCTCTTGTCTGAAAATAGCTCAAAGGTGCCTAACGAATCCTGAGCTGCCTGTAACAAGGTTACTTCTATGAGTTTCATCAGATCAGCTTTTCTCCCTACTAGCTTACACTTTTTCAACATCACTGACTTTTCCAAACTATAGATTTGTTATGAGGCATGTGAATTGATTTTGGTGCAAAATCCTTTTTGTGTCTTTTAGATTTGTATTATTTCCTTTTCGTTCTCATTTCATTACAGAAATTTGGTGCTCATCGTTTTGGAGCGTTTGATCTGAACACTGTCTTGCTGTCCCAGAGATATTCATGTGACTGTACAGGTTACTATACCTCTGCAGGGAGCATCAACTTCTCATGAGCTTCTCATGAGCATCTCATGAGGTGCGACATTAACAATGAAAAAATGTTTGCTGCTCAGCAGATCACTGAAGCGGTCTTGATGGTGTTGTCCAGTGGGTGGCAGCATAGTGTTTTATTTATTTTACCACAATGGGATTCTTATGAGGGTATCTGAATTTAATTCTCAGTTTTCTGAAACCCTTTGTGAGAAGTTTATGCAAAGAAATAGAATCATCAGAGCGCAGAATGAGGGGAAATTTAGGAATAAAGTTTGTTCAAAAGATTAAACATGCAAGAAAAATCTCTGAAATGCTCGGGTTTTTGAACTTCAGGCTCTAGTTGGTCGTCTTCAGGGAATCCAAGTCATGCATGTTCTGAATAATTAACTTATCACCACCCAACTGTAGTAACTAAAATAGTTGTCCGGAGATTTCTCGTCATTTTTCAGCCAGCCACTGCTCTGCTGCTTTATGAGTCAGATGTTTACCAGCAGAATGTTACAGGACTTAAAAGACAGAAAAGTTATATGGTCAAAGAAAGTCAAAATGAAAAGCTTTAAAAAGCTTAAGCTCTCAACTTTCACTCTTATCTGGTCTCATCCAGTCACGATTGAAAGACGAAAACAAGCATTATCCATTTCTTTTCATCTCACTGTCTCACAAATGTGCTAATGCGTCACTGACATGATTTATTATACCATTCTGGGCCCTCTCTTTTTTTTGTTTTTTAATCAGTGCCCTTCCCACACGAGCCTCGTTCCCACTCCCGTCTGTTGAGTGTTTCTGTGAACGCAGGCATTGGTCACAGACTCCGGCCACTTCCTTTTGCCGTCAGAGCTCCTTTTTATCCTGGCCCTCGCCTCAGCTGCTGACGCGCTCTGCTTGGCATGCAGGAAGGCAGTCACAGAGCAGCCAAGAGTTGCGCTGATGAAAACTGAGGGTGCCTTTTGTTTGTCAGCTCTCCCATCCCTTGCTGTCTGCCCTCCCATTTTAGCAGTGGCGTGACTTGTCTTTTTTTCTTTTTTTTTTCCTGCTTCCTAGACTAATGTCAACAGACGCCATTAGATAGGGACATGCAAATGTTGCTATTGGAAAACAATCGTCTAAAGCAGAGACCTTTGCATTGACTCTGGTGCTGTGTTGACATAAAATGTATCTTTTCAGAACCAGGAACGGGGCCCAATTAGCTAGTCCCTGTCTCCTAAGAACCTGCTTGTTGGTAGGTCAAAAGTGCACATCCAGCACTAGGGTAACGGTGAATATTCTGGGAGGTACCAATGCTATTGCTCATAAGCACACAGACAGAGAGTGAAAGAGATTAGCGATTTGCAAGTCAATGAAATTCATTCATGATTGTTTCTGTTGGCATGGACATGAGTAAGGATGCGTTGGACAGATGTCCTCACTAATGATGTTACTTAAAATGCACGTACATCATCCACAGAGAGACTGACACACTTGACATTTAATTTGTCTGGTATTTCGGTGTGGGATGTTCCGGCTTTAGTGTTGTTTTAATGGTCGTTTGTATAGATCACTCTGTAGAACATTGGAAAATTTGTGAAAAATTGGTAGCGTTTAGAGACACAAACCACCGAAAGTTGTCCCCTCCTCCCCCGCCTGGAAAGGATGAGAGTGAATGAAGAGAGGGAGCGGCTTAGTGACAAAGCAATGATTGACAGAGGATATTTCACCACATGTTTAACTTGACTTCAGATCTTTTGAGGGTTTAGTTTTATATACATTTATTTCTGCCTCATTGGCTGCATATAAAAATGGTGGCATTGAAAGCTCTCTACAAGTGCAGTCAAGACCTCTCGACCACCTCTAATGATGGGATGCATTACAGGTCATAAATCACACCCCATGTAAAGGGGAGTTTATGTATTTTTCAACCTAAGCCCTATTTCCCAAACATTGAGGATCTAAAATTGCTCAAAATAAATCTCTTCTTGAAACTTACTCAATCTACTTCCTGGCTTTATTTCTATACTTGTGGGGCACTCTTTTTTCCAATGTTTACAAAACACCAACACATTTGTGTAGATTTATTCCAAACTATTTATCCCATGTTGTTTTTAACTTCCTAATTATCTGACAGCACTTTGGAATAAAGAAGAATAACTTGTCTTTGAAAAATATCAGAAATCTTCAGAGCACAGTGCCCTGGAGGTAGCTCGGGCTAGGAAAAACAGTCTCAACAAAAATTTGTTTTATACTCACATTAATTGGTTCAAAAACACAAGTGTTTCATTGTAGCTATCTACTGCATGTTACCAGACACCAGACCAGCACTGCAAGAAATGCAATTTATTTCTGACATTTTAGAAACGTCGTATAGCCTCATCAGGCAAATCTGCCTCAGCAATATAACGCCATGCTAAGTTAAAGACCCCCAAAATAGGACTTAAGTGGAAAAACACCATAATTCTCTCGTAACTATAGCCCATGGGCCACATGGCAGCGCTCATATCCAGCATACGATTGGAGACACGGCAGCCAGCTTCAAATTAGTGACCTGCTCCTACCTCTATCACATTATACCGTTTTTTGAATCTGTATGCAGTATACAGCTTCTGATGATCTGGGCAAAGGGCAAGTTGAAAGTCTTGACCTGTTGAGAAGGGAGTAGCAACAATTTTTTTTTGGCATTTGTTGGTTGATAAATGAATAGAATGTAAATTTTTGTCACATTCTTCATAATTAAAAGCATTTTTGATGGTCATAGGATGTATCTGTTGTTCGGGCAATAAATGAGATGTCTCTTGACAAAAGCATGTTGCTATGCATGTCTGCGTGGGTGAGCCTGCTTATTTTTCACTGTTCCTGACACAGCTCTCACCCTAATTAGTCAGCTTTCTGCTTCCTGCTGTGGGAACTTTGAAAGTGGCCCTTGAGATTTCGAGACTCGCATGTGCCCTTTTCAATAAGCTGGATAAATGAGACCTCAGAGCCTGCTTGTGCTACCGTGGACCTGTTTCCTGTGCGTGTTTGCGTCCTTATTTCTAAAGATGTGAGGAGCCACAGGAGCTGCGTTTTAATTAAAAAATGTGGTTGTCCTTGCATTTGCCCGTTCACAGCAACAGATGAGTCACTCCGGGAGTTTGCGCAATATAAAACCAGGGGAGTAAAAACATTTTTTTTTTTTTTTTTTTCTTATTTACTTTACTTCCCTGTGTAGAAAGAAAAGCAGTCGGTAGTGAAATCAAAGGAATGTCTTTAGTGACCCAAACCTTACATTTAACCTTTGAGTAATGAGATCTGAGGTTTTGTGTTATCCTGACCAAGTGCTGTTTGGACCTCAACTCAATTTGCATATTTGATTTCATGTCACTTTTCAAAGTAGACGTTTTTTGTTTTTTTTATGCAGAGGCTGTTTGAGATCGGTCTCACTTGATCAATGTCAAACGTTTCAGCACATTTCGGCTTTTGATATTCACAGCCGCACACTGCAATTTTTCGAGCGTAATTAGAAGTTAAGCTTTCATAGGGATGGGCTGGTTTTAACATCCACTGAAAAAAAATAAAAAGCGTTTTGATAGACGTGACCCTTTTAACACAGGTGATATATTTGATTTGCATGTTCCAGCGTGATAAGGCACATGAAATGAATTAAGCAACCAATTACCCTTTTTAAACTCATTGTGAGTTCTACCTGTGTGTGCCTTTTATGAACGAATGTTGACCAGATAGATAGAGTGGTATGAGGAATATTGTCAGCCAAATTAATTTAAAGGACTATAACAGTTTTTTGTTTTGTTTTTTTTTTTTCAACCTAAGCACTATTCCTCACTCAAAATACAACTTTTTTTAGAAAATGCCTCGATGCCTTTCTCCCTTTCCTGGTTTACTGTTTTCCGAAGCTTTCCCATGTTCACCAAAGACAAATGAATTTATGTAGGCTTATTCCAAACTATTCCGTACTGTAAAAGGGAGTTTTAGGGCCACATTGAACAATTTTTATGAAGTCAAAAATGTATGAGAACTAAAAGCAGTAAATCTATCAGAAAAATGTTTCTATCCTACGAGAAAAAAAGTTGAGTATAAAGTTGTTAACAAGATTTATGCTGGAATAAAACAGGCAGGTCATTGGTCAGCCTCCATCCCTCACAAAAACTGTCCCCAACATTTAGTCCTCCAAAAAAGAGTCTATTTCCTCAAAGTCCCCACTCATAATATTTCAACTTTTTTTTCTTGCCAAATTATGACTTTATTCTCATAATGTTTCTACTTTTTACCTCATAATATTATGGCCTTTTTCTCATAAATGTACAACTTTATTCTCATAATATTTTGAGTTCTCATAGATTTACGACTTTTTCCTCTTTTCTGTAAGTGTTGGGATTAATCAGATGTCACTTCGGAATAAATCTACACAAATTTATTTACCTTTTGTGAACATCGGAAAACAGTTACAGGGAAGCAGAGAAAGGTAGAACGGACACAGTCCGCACAAATATTGTATTTACACAGTATCTTTACAGTGATTGGATTAAAAACAGATGAGTGTTTCGCTGTAGGTATTAACTCTGTTACCAGACACTTGCAACCACATTTTGAGGATAGTTTGTGGTGATAAAATGCAAAAGATATATTTATTTATTTATTATTCTTTATTTATTTCCAAATGGACTAAGTGACATAACTTCATAATCTGGTAATTTTCAAACAAAAAAAAAAAAAGATGTAGTTTATGAAATTTTAAATCCTCAAAGACTGGGACATAGGTGACGTGACAGCGAGGGGAGTACTAAAATAACATTTCAGTAGGTAGTTTAATTGTCCTGGTGCCATATTCCCCATTCAAAAGCTTAAATCCTAAAGTTGTTGTGTGATTTTGATTGATCAGACAAGATTGATCAATCCCAAAGCTCACAAATCTTTCAAATTGGATGTTCACTGTGAAATATGACAGTCTACCTTCCTTTAATTCCCCCACATATACATCATATACACGGCTTCTGTTGGATGTTTCTCTGGTAATTTTCAAACCCGCTGGTTGAATGTCACCGCTGGTTGAATGTCACAGTAATCACTTTGGCCTTGACGGACAGACAAGCCTGGAGCGTTTGGAATGTCTGATCTGTTTCTCAAGCGAGGAGGCAGGTGATCCCTGTAGCAGCTCTTTATCATTCAAAATACTGCGTCTGGAGGCTGCCTGCAGCTGTCCAAGTGTTTACCGTTGGAAGCATTTACACAGGGAGGAGAGGCACAAAGCCGAGTGTGTTTGAACAGCAGGTAGCTCATTCAGAGCTGTTGTTTACTTCATGTACATGTTGGACAGTGAGTCAGTAAAACACAGCCGTAGCTAGTTTGCATTATTGTTTATCTCTAAACAATTGTGTTTTAAAGGAAACGATCTATAAAACACTATTTTTTTTTTGTCCTTAATAAATTGTTTACATTATTTGTGTCTTCCTGGGGGCAGCAGAACAAGCTGTAACCACAACACTGGCCTCACAAAGTTGCCAAACATTGGCAGACAGTTGCCTTTATTCAGATAAAGCGGGAAAAGCATCATTAATTTGGAGCCCTGATTCTGGCCACGTACCCAATTCAGATCCAATATTCACCCATTTTCTGTCTCCACCAACTGCTGAGGAAAATATCTGGCTCCTCAGCTTCGACATTCTCCACACTGTTCACCAGATAACCACACACTTTGTTTGCTACTTGCTGTTGATCTGATAGGGTATTTATTCCAGCATTTTAGGCTAAAACATTTGCCTGCTGTGGCTCGAATTGAGCGCAGAGAGAGAACCAAAACAGGAAAGTTTTCAGTATATGCTTCAAGATGCTTAAACACTCCATAGAGGAGGGGAACTGCAGAGCTGGGTAATAAATCTCTGGATGCAAACCCTTTTGCATTGCAATAGTTATTTAATCCATTTTTAATATAAAAATATTGATTGGTGCATCTTGAGCACAATATTGACACAGGATGAAGATCTAACCAAATCTAAGTTGAATAATTGCTTCTTCATTGATTGATTGTTTCATCACTAAAGCCGCACACAGTGATAGATTAGGTTCAATATGCAGATCTTCAGTGCTGCAAACTCTCCCTGCATCAGACTGTACTATTGCCTCATGCAGCACTTGCTGCTATTCCGTATATGTGGAGTGAAACTGACTGGGATTTGTTGTTATTAGTAGCTGGCATGAACTTGATAATGTGGGTTTGAAAATTAATCATCTACTAAGATGGCGCATGTCAAGGCAGCGTCTGCCTATTGTGCACATTTAATTGGAAAAGGTGCTGCACTCCCTGCCACCCCTACTGCAGCTGCTCGCACTGCAAAACAGCAGCTCGCAGTTCTTTCCTGGCAAAGGCAAACTGCTCGTCCGAATGCTCTCAACTAACTTTGCACTTTTAATAGCTGTGTGACCCACTTTGAATCCAATTGAACTATATCTACACGCGTCTCTTGCAGCTCCACTTACAGCTGTAAGTCACTTGAGATTACTTATTAAACGCCTCCCGATGTGGTTTATTCTCTCCTCAACTAATATAACTTCTTTTGATGGCTCTACTATCCAGGAACCTCCTCCCAGGTGACTTTTTTCTTCATGTGCACTTTAATGCGGCGGCACCCATCACAGGCAGTGACTGCCAACACAAACAAGCGCCAGTAGTGGCTGTTGGAGAAGAAAGACAGTTGCAGAATATATTATTTTGTTTGTTGTGCCATACATGTTGCATATACAGTATGACATCATGCATTAATCAAATAAACAGTTTTAATAAAGTCTGCTGCTTGAATTACTATTGCTGCTGATTGAATGCATACAGAAAGCTGTCCTCTAACCTTCTCTCTCATTATGTGGACATTATAAAACTCTTGTACTGTATTTAAGTGCAGCTGATGAATGCTTTAATAGTTGATGGGATGAGGACATGTATTATCAATTATTTTAGCCATTCAATATTTCCATATACGTACAGTATATCTGTGTTACTGTATGTATTCAGACTTCAAAGTCCATTTAAAAAAAATAAATAAATAAACAGATGAAAAAATACATGTTCATGATACTGGACCTCTAATTTCCCAGCAGCGGAAATTAAAAAAAAAAGAAAGAAACCAAATTGAATTGAGTTTACACACGAGTGAATGAATAATTGTAATGAGGGTGTGAATATTGTAACTTTATATGATCATGTTACAGGCATGAGTCACTATAATGTGCTTGATTTCATTTTAAATGTATCCATTATTATGTTATATTGTCATACTTTATCTAGATGTTTTACAATATATCATTGGAAATGGAATGACTTTGGTGTCAGCTGGTCAGGCAGAACAAAAAATTGTAAAAACACTGGACTTTGGGAAGTGTTTTTTTTTTTTTTTTTTTTTTTTTTTTTTTTTTTTACTGAATAGATAAATAAGAACAAAAAGAAATCAACAATAATTCAAGTGTTTATCCCTAAGATGCTTTAAAGTAATATTAATCTATGATTCTATGTTGCAGGTCACAGACAGCGTTGTTGCACCTTTGGTGGATCTTGTCAAAATCAGTTGGAAAATAAGCCTCAGTTTGGGTTATATTTTCCTTCACTTTGTTGCTGCATTTTTAAAATTCTGTTTAATTTTGGCAGCAATAAATAAATGTGTAATTTATTCACCCTTGGCCTGTTGTAATTAATTGTTGTGCTCAGAAATTCCCGAAGCAATCCTTATGGAGTTCTCACAGAATATGTCAAGACGAGATAAGCAGAGAAACTCGTGTTGGGCTTCTGCAGCTATTTGTAAAACAGGGCGGGAGAGGCTGCCTTTAATTTGAAGACTGCCGATATTTTCGCATAAACAACACTTAAGATTCTGCTGCTTGGAGTGCTCGATGTTAGTCAAATAAAGCTTTGCTCCCTTCAAATCCTTTTGTGTAAAGCAAGTGTGCATGGCGAACAGGATAGATATGTTTATCAGCATCTGCCTATACGGGGCGGGGGGGTGACATCAGTTAATCTCCTTACAATTAAAAGCACTCTTCCACAGCATGACTCTGATGCGTAGAAGAGGATGCTAAAGAAGTCAGTGCTGTAGCTGCTGTGTTTACAATATGAGAGGATGCATCTTGTCTTGCATGTGCAAGCGCTGGTTTAGTCAACTTAAACAGTCTTGATGCACTCATTGGAGGGTGTGTTATACACAAAATATAAAACAAAGTCAACTAGAACATCATGTCTAATTCCACTAAAGGCTGCAAATCATGAAGCGGGGTTAAGATGGGCTGTAAAATACCCCATTCTATATTACTGGTATGTTCGGGGTCATAAGGGACGTCAAAATTGTGTAGGTCGTTTTCATATATACTAGCTCGCTAAACTGGCAGAAAAATAAGTTGAAAATTAAAAAAAAGCTTAAACTTTCCTCACTTTGCAAAAAGACACAGGCAACAACGAGCACATGGCAATTCAGCATAAGCTATATTTAACCCACAGTGGTTCAGACTGAGTTGTGTTGTTAACAGCACTTGACACTTAAGACCAGATGTGCAACAGTTCCCTTTCTTCAACTATCAAAGTGCTCGAAATCAAGCAGTCCAAAAGGTCTGGCGGGATAAAGTCAAAAAATTGAAAAATTGTCTTAATGTTGATGTACGAAAGTATACGGTGAAAACTAGAAAAATGGTATTCAGATTTGCAAACCTCTGCCAACGCAGCTATACACTCTACATCATATGTTCCCCGACAAAAAATGATCACCTTTCACGTTCATTTTTTTTATTCTGTGTGCTCATATTTCAGCTTTCTTCCAGACTGTGGTATTACTGTTTGTATTGGGTATTTGATGCAAAGAAGAGAACATGTTGGCTCCACCTGACAGGTGTCACTTGAACTGCAGAGCCAGCTAGTTCTGGCTACGTGATGGCCGCGGCATTCATTACAAAATGACACATCTATGTCATTTCCTTCTGGAGATATGTCCAAAAATGTGTTTGAACTTTCAGTGACCTTGATTTTTTTTTTTTACCCAGAAAACTCAGAGGTTAATCATCCATAGCCAGTGCCAAATGACACCACTTGGACCTCTCTAAATCTAATCAGATGTAGGCTGGGGCACGAACCACCTCTGATGAAACCTTAGTTAACTTCGTTGGTTGAGGTCACTTAAAGGGCAGTAAGTGGAGCGCATGCCTCTGTCAATCCCAACAGTTTCCCTAAAATAAAATTCCTGGATCCACCGGTTATCTGGCACTGCACCAAAATTTTATTTTTTCGTCCTTGGTTGTTTCATTATTTTGCCAGCAAGTTTCCTTAAAGTCCATCCATTTGTTTTTGTGTAATCTTGCTAACAAACCACCAGCTGACAGGGGTAAAACCTAAGCTCTTTGGTGGAGGATAAAAGAAGAAAAAAAAACAATTATCAAATGAAAAAGGGTATGTAAATGCAACCATATTAGGTTTTTCATTCCCATAGTGGCCCTTTTATATCTATTACCTGTGGTGTGAGTGTGCACACAATGTATCAAGGCTGAGAGCACCCACAGCCAAAATCTCACACAAACCCTAAGACTGAAACATCCATTTTGTAGGATATGCGTGATTTTGCCACCACTCTAAGATGAAATACTTGAGCAACTTTTAGCAGAAAATCGCAGCATCAAAATTCAACGACACGACTCACAGCCACAGATGTCGAAGGCTCGGAGGAGCACAACACCTGTAGCTGAATGCTAAAGAGATGATCTGAAGTGTTCAAATGTGATTTAATTTTACCAACATCGAGACTGAGAGGTGCAGATGCTGTCTCAGTAATTTGAAAACATAAATTAATAACCAGAAAATCTAAACTGACCACTGACTGCTGCTTTTAAAGAGAGGCACGGGCCGGATCACATCTGAAAATGTTAATCTAGCAGAGGCATTTATCTCTAGCCGAGAATTCAGTTTGATCAATGAAGTGCAAACGTGCTAAAAAAGTCATTTTGCTCGCGCCACATGTACTGCAGTTTACTGTGATTACTAGTCCTGTGGGGCCCCCGGACTTCGTGCTTCAACTTCAGATATTGATTGAGCAGAAGAGCTCTCTGCAATTAAAAAGGGCGAAAGATCCTTGGAGTCTTCTCATCCCTTAAACCTACCCGGTTAAGACCCGACGCTTTCATCAAAATGTTTTCCATTTGCCGCTGCTGTTGTTGCACATGCAGGCCTCCCTCGGGAGATTTCCCAACATCATCCCAAACAATCATAAAAAAAGTAATGGTGCATAAGAGGACCACAGTCTTTAAACAGAGCAACCCAGCTCAGCTGCGTGAGCATCGGCCTGCAGCACATTCATCCGCATCCTGACAAGACTGATGCCGACCTCTTGATTAACACGTCGTGTCTAACACCTCGTGCTGTTGACATGCACAGCTGGTTCACGCTGTGGGACATTTCTCCTGCTGCCCTTGCAGACTCACTCAACTCTGCATCTACTATTTTTTTGGATGCCAGTGTCAGAGGGAGTTTAGCCAGCTAAGCATCATCCCAGGAATGTGATCTGCCCCCGGCTGCTCGGGCTCAGCCAGTGTTGGTAACCCTAAACTCAAATGAGTCCGAGCAGAGCGTTGGATTACGTTTTACCTCTGTAGGGATGAAGCACAGAGCAGAGGGGGCGAGGAGAGCGAGGCCACGATGAGTTTAAGGAGCGGCAGGGCAGATTTAGAATGTGCAGGTACAGCAAAAAATCTCTTCAGTTACCATTCTCATATTATAGTGCTCAAACACATGAAAGATAGATTTTATGTCAAAAGTCAAGGTTTTTAAAATGCATGTATGTCACGCGCATTAACAGAGAATGTACAATACATGCATGAGAGGTCAGGAGTTTTCATTTCAATGTACTTACACGACATCAATGTTGTATAAAACTCTTAAAGGCAATTATCCACCCACCCCATTACGTTTGATGAAATACAGCAGTGCCCTTCCAGTGGGAAAAGCAATAAAGCGTGCCCTTTCATTAGACACACCTCAATAAAGTGCCCTCCACTGTGCCCTTCTAGTGGGCATGATGACAAAAAAAAAATGCCACTCTGGTGCCCTGATGTTAAAAAAAACCCAACACACACACAGAAAACTGCCCTCTACAATGCTCTTTGGAGTAAAGTGCCCTCCGTTCACCCATGACCTCAACTATCCTGAGTCTGCCACCGTCTCAAAGGATTCATCAAGACATCTTAACCACAAGATTTCTCTGTAGGTGTGTCTAAATATCCAATATTCATGCTCCATATTGTGTTTGTGGTATGTCCAGTGAGTGAGCGAGGCATTTGACAAAGATTGGAGAATCAACAGGGTAATGGAGGCTGCTGGGGAAAGGTGATTTGTTCTGCTGTATAAATTGCTAAACCTCACCTTCGATTCATTACAAGGGTCTTAACGGAACAATTTGACATTTAGGGAAATGCGCTTATTTTCTTCTGTCAGAGTCTTCGATGAGAAGATGGATACCACTCTCATGTGGTATTGATCTTCAAATCTAAATCTGCCAAAGCAAATAAACGCATCTCGCCTTGAAATAGGTTCCGAAGTCAATATCCAAGTTTTTTGACCTTTGGTGTTTTTAGTTGCGTGCTGATTTTTATCCCTGGCAACCAGGAAGTTAAGAGTGGCCCTGAGCTTATTTCTTGCCCGACGGCCTCTAGTAGATTAAGCATGGTGGCCTAATTATGGTTGAAAGAGTTGATAGAGCAACAACTGCCGCTTGTTGATTCCCCCAGGGAGAATGAAAACAAAGTAGCTGCTCCTGCAGCTATGCATCCATTTTCATACGGCCAGCCCGACCAATCAAGCAGATAGTGGCAAACTTCCTATTTCAATGCGACAATCGTATGAAAACACCGATACGAATAAAGTTTCACCCCGTTTTTCATAGCAGCTAACTTAAACCGAACTGATTAGAAAAATGAACACTTCACTTGAGCATACATCAGTTTGATAAAGAACTGCCTTAATGAGAGGAACCATCTTTGGGGAAACATTTGTTTTCAAGGATCACTGAGTTTTAAGTTCGGAATGAGTCCCCCTTAAAGTAATGGATGAGGTGGGGATTAGGATCTGCAGCCTTCGGGGGTGATTGAGACGCTTTTCCTTCACTTCTGGGGAGTTCTCATGTCATCCATCTTTATATAAAACATTCAGGTTCTTTGTTTTTTTTCAAATTGTGCAATGAAATCAGTTAGTTTGGTAGGTCAGTGGGAGCATTTAGCCCCCATGTCCGTGCCTTGTACATGCACCGAAGCATTTTGAGACGCTTATGATTAGCCCGTGAATTAGTAGAAAAAACTGTCAACTATAAAACTGTATATGATAATCACCTCATTACAAGTTTTTCAAACCGTGACTCAAACACATTGGAAAAGTACAAAGCTCAGCTCTGAATTCAATTTTCCCTGAACTCATATTCCTTTCATGTGTGTCGTTTGAGTTATCGGCTTATTGGCCAAAAAAATACAGACGCTGGCCTTCAAAAACACTCTCGGTAAATGAAATCTGACTTACAGTCAGCCAAAAAATAAAAGGAACTGCTTGTAAGGTGCAGTGTTTGTGCGCTTGGGCTGCTTACAAATAGCAAAATGCCCCCGGAAGTCAAAAATAGGTCTAATGAAGGCAAGCAGCTGAAATAAATGATTGGGTGCAGGATCTAATCTATCCTTTAACTCTCTTCCTGCCCTCCCTCCTCTCTCTCCCTCTCTCCCTCTCTCTGTCTCTCTGTCTCTCTCTCTCTCTCTCATTTCCATTCAGTCAGTCGAAGCAGCAGCAGCAGCAGCAGCAGCAGTCTTGGATGTGGATCTGTAACAGCAGCAGCATCAGCAGTAGCATCAGCAGCAGCAGGAGGAGGAGGATACATCCCGGACCAAACTGCACCAGCATGGTTTCTGTGCGCGTCGTCGCCTGCCTGTGCCTGCTGGCGGGCTTCTCGCTCCAGGTGGACGTGAAGAGTGGCAACCAAGAGGCGGGAAAAGCCGGGAATTTCATGGAAGACGAGCAATGGCTGTCCACCATCTCCCAGTACAGCCGTAAGACCAAGCACTGGAACCGCTTCAGAGACGTGAGTGCCGTGCGTAGTGTCATTTACGCGCGCGCGTCGTCGTGCCCTGTCGCCAGATCTGTGTGTGTGTTCGGGGTCAGCACGGGTTGTTTCCTCGGGTTATTTTGTCCCCAAGTGCACATATGCGCGATGTCATTGGTTTCTGCTAGATGAAACTAACTATAAAAGGTGGGGAAATGACGCGCATGCATGAATATACGTGCGCCCCATGATTTTCTTTCTTATCCTCTCATGACATTTAATTTACTGACGTGCCAATAATGTGTTTCTGTGCTTCAATCAAAAATAATCACGTGAAAGTGAATGGAATGCAACTCAAATTGAAGCCTCAAAAGTCATTTCCGAGCCGTGATATTCCGAACACTGCCTATATTCAGTGATCAATACCCATCGATCTTCCATGTTGCACGGACTTCCGGAGCTTTGAGACCGAAAAGCCATATAGCAGAGCACCAGTCTATTCCCTCCATCACTATAAGCAAATATAAGGAGACAGACATTTCTTAATCCTTTGTTTTGACTTAATTCTGGGCTGTAAAGGGACCACTTGGTTTATTCTCTTCAGCCATGCCTCAAGGAAATTTAATCAGCAAGGATTTTGTAGTTTATGCTTCTCAGATGTGAGCATTTAATGCTTTTAATAGTTGATTTCTTTTTTCTTTTTTTTTAATTAGAAGGTAGTTGAGACTGAATGCACAAATTTATTGGAATTTGAGCTACTCTTAATCGAAAGGCCTCAGTATGAATTCCAGGTAAACGTACGACAGTTTCACATTAAAATGCCAAAAGATTACTGCCTTTGTTGGATATATTTTAGCATTGTGAATAACACTGTCCTCTATGGTTCTAACCAGCAGAGAATGTCATTTTATTCAGGGAAATGGTGCATTTCGTTTGTCCCTTAACATCCTGGACAGATTTGGGAAGGAAGAAATTCGCTGTAACTTTAAAACATCACCTTGTTGGTGAACACTCCATTTTCTTCTTCACTTCGAAGGCCATAGTTTCCACAGCCTCTCATCAAACGACATCTTTTAATACTGTTTGGATTGAAAGACTCTTGGCACCAGAGATTGAATACTCTGAAAGTCTTAAATTGAGATATGGAGAATGGAGTGTTTTTGATGAATCCACTAAACAGATGGTAAATCAAGGTTATGCAAAATGCTGCTTTAAGTCCTGTTCATGAATTTTACTCCAGTAAAAACTATGAAAACACCCTTAAAAATCAATGCTGCTCTTACATGGTGAAAGGTTCTTTAATCTCTCAGGCCTGCAGACTCTTAAATCCTGAGAAAGGCTGCTGATTGTCTGTCTTCCTTTTAATGTTGGTTTAAAACTTGCTGGAGAGTTTTGCGCTTGAATTGCAAATTTGTGCCGACCTGGAAAATGTAATATTATCTTTTGTTTTTTGGGTTTTTTTTTTGACTCACCTGTCTTATTGGATCTGCGCTGACATTTCTGGAAGTTGGTTATTGTGTATCTCTAATCCGTTAGAATTGAGTCAGGGCACCCAAGTAGCTCACTTGATAGCTTGCAAGTCTGAGAGAGAGGCTGAGTCTTTAACAGTGGCTTCAGTTCATTTCTGATCCATGTTTTTCCATCTCTCACCCAAATTTCATGTCAGTCTCACTATTCTATCCAATTAAAGGCTAAAAGCAGTCCCATAAAATAATCTTAAACAGCTTGAATTGGAAATAATGTCATTGTGATCCTCTAAATTTATTGCATGATTCAGCATGATGACGTAGGCAGCAAGGATGCTGATTACAGTGACTGTAAGGGCTTAGATTCAGTGCTTATAATATTAGAAAATAGTGAAAAAAGGTTAAGAGAGCTCAGCGTGAAACCTTCAAATTGCTCTTGTCACCTTGGAGGAAAAAGTGTCTGGCAAATGCTCATATTGGATTAGCTGTTCCACAAACTGATTAATCAGCTAATCATGTCAGCAGTGGTCCAGAGATATTCGCCCACCTGAATTTATCCTGTTTATCTTCCCAGTGCATTAATTAGACTCTCCTGCAATTGATCATTAGATAAAGTTTCTTTCTAAATAAACATGGCAAGAAGAGAGCCTGGTCCCTTGGCAGAAGAAATGATTATCAAAATAGCTGTTACACAATTTTCTTAAGCTTTTGATGTTTTTTACGCCACATAAAAGACATTATGGATATCAAAGAAGAAAGACTTGGGACCCGTTTTTTGTTTTGTTTTTTAAACTCTGTAACAGATGTAATGCCATCTTCGACCAGAGTGTGGGTGGCGCTGTCTGTGTTTTGGCTCAAACGGTCAGACGAAGCGTCAGGGGGCAAAAGGGCAGAAGAAAAGGCGTTAACTCCATCCATCAAATGCTAACGACAGAGGGCACATCCTTACATCCTTGTGCCATCAGCAAGGCACCTACCAAGTTTGGTGTCAGTCCGACCAACGGTTTTGGCGCAATCAGGGGAAAGTCAAATAATTAGTTCAGCGTACTGAAACAAATGCACCTTCCAAAGTTAGATGAGAGAATTGATGCGTTTGTTATCTAAATATGGAGCTATAGAGCTAGCAGGCGATTAGCTTAGCCTAAATACAGGAAGCAGGGAAATCCCCCTGCATCCATTCAAAGCTTAAAAACTATACTCATCAGCACTTTGTAAACCCTTGATAACATTCCAGGGCTCAAGATTACTATTCATAATTGGGAGACATGCTTACTTCTGCCCCCAAAATTAAACGATCCCTGAACTATAAATACACGCTTAAAGGGAATTATCCTGTATTATTGGTACCTTAAGCACAGTTCGTAATAACACTTCAGCAGGCCATTTATTTATAACTACATGATATTACCAACAGGATAAGCGGTAGAAAATGGATGGATGGATGGATATTACCAACTTTCATCGTCAACGTTTGACGTTTCTTAAATATTGACTCTTTAAGATGCTCTGCGACTTCTTTTAACTAATATGCTAGTGCTATTAGTGTTTGTGTAGATGTAGTTCATTGTCAGTCAAACTGGCTTTGGTGGGCGAGCATGGCAAAGCTTCATGGTTTACGCCCTTCCTTGTTCCCAGCTGCATCTTAATGAAAATTTAATCGACGCTGAACCACGACACAGGAGAATGGTAATATTTTAGAGAGAGAAAGTGACAGAGAGATAACCGAGTTGGCTTGTTCCTGCTTAAATGGGTCTATTCTCTGCTGGCTGGCAGTGAGATAGGCTACACCATTTGCAATATAAAAGGGTCATATTTGTTTACTGGCTGTCTTGGCGAGCAGGTGGCG
>KV751339.1:1984261-2002077 GCA_001698575.1 Mola mola
AATAAAAACGAGTGGGAAAATAAAAATCACCATGTGGGCTTTGCACAACAGTGAGATCTGACAGTTTAAGCTGGATCACCGTATTTTCCAGTAGGAAGACATAATGAGTAGATGTTGAAAGTGCAATATGACCAACAGCTGCAGTGGCAGCTGGTGTCTGAGACATCAACAGCAGTATATTGCAGTTAAAAGCTCCATGACTGGCGCTGAGGTAAGCAGTAATCATGACACAGTGAAAAACGTCAAATTTCCTAATGCCCCCTTGAAGCCCTCTATGACCACTTTACATTCTGCTGCGTTCGGGTGGTGTCGGCTCAGTAGGAGCTTAGGCCACCGCTCATGTGAACAATACCGTGCTGTTCATTCATAGCCAGATTCTCCCATCTCTCGGAGCCTGGCAAAGAGGTAACCCATTAAGTAGCTATGCAGCGATTCAGCCAACCACAGAGGGCTGTTTTAAGGTTTGCACCTGCTCGACTGCCAGCTACATTTTTAATTAGGGAAAATTACTACTTTTTAGGACAGTGATAAATGCAATAATTGATTAGCATCGAGCGGTTCCTTTAAATTTTGCCCAGGCCTTTCAGTGTGCCTAAATTTACATTCTAATTACTAATGAAAGCATATATAAAGAGACAAAATAACTTTTGAACTACAGCCAGAGCAGGAACTTCACAGGCTGCCTGGCCAACTTTGGCTCTCTGTCTGGCCTTGATGCCCTAATAAAAATTGTGCCCATCTGCCACTGGGGTCTCGTTGCCCCACTCTCTGCATTTCTGCTCTCTCTTATAAAGTCTGTCTGACAAACATTGCCATCACCCGGGTGGGCCACTCGGGTCATAATGAATTTAGCTACCATTTTAGCATTTTTTAAGGCAACAGTATGTTATTAACCCTATCCTTGAATATGAATTGCGCATAAATTGACCACATTACAATAATAGAGCTCTTGTCTGTTACGCTGTTTTCTGAAAAGACATTAAAGCTTTTAGAAATGGATTTGTTGTGGATTTTATGAGAAATCATGTTTTCTCACCTAAGGCATTGATGCCTTTGTGGCATTTGTGCTCATGAAACTTGCTCTGCTGAAGAGCAAAGGGCCCTGCCCCCAAAATTACAAAATTCCAGGGTCTGCTACAACATTTTTTTCCACTGTTGATTAGTCTCTTAATTGCCTCAATTGTGTAATGAAAAAAAGAAAAACAACTGTAAGCAAAACTAAGACTAAAACGAGACTAAGTGTTTACAATGGTGGCATTCACTATAATCTTGGTGTTGAACCTGGATGGAGGGTGTTTTGTTGGCTGTAGCTCATGCACACATTCGTGTTGTTTTCATATGATTTGTATGTTTGGTCTCACGTCTTCGTACACTAAAGCGATATTCTGCCTTGTTGGAGCCTTTGGGGCTTTTATATGAGGATTGATATTTTTATATGCAGGATTAATATGAGGGCCTTTTGTTTTGGATTGTTGTTTGGAGGAATTGGGTTAATATACTATGCACAACCATGTAAATCTCTCTTAGAGAACATGCATTTTTTTTTAGGTATCTAAAAATTTCTGTTAGCTTTGAACCATAGTTAAGTTCAGGATAAGTTTAGATAATAAAACTACGAATAGGTTTAGGAAAAATTGCTTTAGAGACATCACAAAAAGTAATGAGGACAAAAAATGAATTATGTCCATTCAAAGTTGAATGAAAGAATGAGAGCCAATAAGAACAGAAATCAGACGTATTGAAATTGGGCATTTCGTCCAATAAACAGTCCAGAATGCAATTAATTTGAATTAACACGGATCTAACACTGAAAAACACATAAAATCCACAAAATCTTAATAGGAAAATAAGATAATAAGAAAAATGACTTTGATATCTTAGGTGTTGTTGCACCTTTGCTACTTTTATTTAGCTTTACTGGCATTTTTTTTACTGAAGCTTGTATCAGAATGATAGGAAGAGAAAAATGGGGCGAAGGAAAGGAACAGCTGATGATTTAAAGCGTCCCACATCATGTCAAAACATGGTGGAAGCAGTGTTATGGCATGGGCATGTACGGCTGCCAATGGGATCACTGCTGTTTATTGATGATGTGACTGCTGAAAGAAGCAGCAAGATGAATTCTGAGGTGTATAGGGCTATAGTCTCTGCTCCCAGTCAGCCAAATGCTGCAAAACTGATGGATAGTGCTGATGGATAATGGATTTTTCTTTGTACTTTAGTCAATAAACGCTTCACAACACTTCATCCACAGTGTGACATATTAGCACTTTTTCTGGCACCAGAGAAAGACAGCAAGAGTTCTGGATGAACCAACTGAACAACCCGATGCTTCAGCCGACAACGGCTCAGGGTCATTTATCTGCGCGCCTGCGAATGAGATGATGGCGTTGGCCTGGTCACTGATCCTCCATCATCGCAGCTACTCAGTGAGAGCTCTTAGATAAATGCCGGATCAGGGTTCATTCTGTTTTTCTGCTGAACATGATGCCGTCGCCTCCTCAGTGACACCGAGCTCCTTCACTTAGCACAAAGACAGGCTGCCAGCTGTGGGTTTTTCTGCTCCTTTCATCAACCTCAGCCACTTATTAGTCTCCCACGGGATTTATTCTCAAGCACCAACAGCCGATGTTATTATGAATATTAAAAATTATAGTAAGAAGATAGAATATAAAAATTGTAGAAAATATGATAATGAGGCTTATTTCCAATTAAAAGTGAATGGCAGCGCGGGGGTTGAAAATTAGCCATAACAGTTAAATGAGCTAAGAGTTATGTATTTCCTCTGGTGTGAGACTGGAGATCATCCGATCCAATCAGCTATATGTGGAAAACTTCTCTTTGCACACTAATGAGATCAAAATGGGAGTAGCAGTGGAGGGTGATGCTTTCTTCTCCTCTTTTCATTACCGTGCATGTGTTTTACTAGATGTGAACCTCGGGGGGGGGGGTTGCTGGGCTGTGAGCGTTTGGACTGCTCAGATGTGACTGAGGGTGGAAGCAAGAGAGAACATTCCATTTGGCTTCCCAACACAAGCGTGGGTGACTTCTAATTGCGTGGAGAAGCTGTTTTGTTTTGCGGCTCCAGTGGAAAAGATCAAGCCGTTGAAACCGAAAAAAAGAAGAAGAAGAAGAAGAAAGCTCAGCCGCTGCAGCAGCAGGAAGGGGTTTTTAAGCAAAACTGTGTTCCACAGTTCGCCCAAACATTAAAAAAAAAAAAAAAAAAAATCCCTTCCTTGTTCTGAGTGTACAAGGAACTGTCTTGTTGTGATTGGATGGTAATTTCATGTGTTACATAAAGCAACATGGCTGCACCTACTACATGTGTACCAACACAGCTACAGCTGCAATGACGGCCTGCGCTGCATCTGTTTCAGCCGTTAACTTCCTCTGTGAGTTTCTCAAACACCGGGCTCAATAATTAGCTGTTCCAAGGTTCTTCTTCTGGCCCAATTGTTCATGCATTATTTATAGTGGCATCTGCCTGAGACGTGTCTCTTTAGCGGTGAAGCTTCTCTATGCCTTGCTGCAGGCACAGCGATAAAAGCTGCCATTCTGTCTGTGTATCTGTTTTCCTTCACGGCTGGCATGGTGGCACGGCCGTCACCCAATCGATGATTAATCTTTGGAGCCGACACAAATACAGTGTATCTCACAATCAGTGGGTAACATTATTGTAAAAGTAACACATTTATAAATGAATGTGAGTAAAATGCGACCTGTCACTTTAGAGAGTTACTTGCTGAGAAAATTAAAGAATTCTTTCTGATATAGTTTCATCTGCATGATGTGTTGAGTGGCAGTCACCTTCATATGAAAACAAAAAAACAATGTTGCCCCTATTTATCATCCAAGAAACATCCTAATAAGCCAAATTATGTATTTTCTGATGTAGCCTCTATAGCCTTTATTTCACATTTAATTTAAAGCTTCTTGTATTTAAGACCATGTATTTATTGACACCTGGAAATACATCTGCCTACAATGACATCCCTGTCTGTTTATCTGCAGTGACCTTTATTGTTATCACTCACGGGCACAAGGCAGAAATCTGAGTTTACCCTCACGGGGTAAACACCTCAGACTCTCCTGTACTGGCATCGTCACGGGACCTGGTTATTTGAGTAGAAATTATTAAACCTGGAAAAAAAACCCCCCAAAGATGCAAAGATACCTATGCACGTATTGTCCAGATAGAAATAAATTTAGTCTGTCGGAAAATGCTGTCCTATATACTATATTCAGGTCTGCCCCTGGTGTTTTCGATACATGTGTTCGGGGTCACCCTCATTGTTATGGGCCTGAGCTGCACAAAAACACCTGGTCACTGACAGCAACCGTGTGACAAACACATTCAAAAGCCATTTTGCTTGTGCTCGCTTCCTAAAGATGTAATAAAGTAATAAAAGGTGCTGGGGTTCAGCCTGGCTTTGATGGATCCTCTGCTTAATCCAGGAATCGCTCACTGTCGAACCAGCAGGTCAAATCTTGTAAAATTAGCTGCTGAGACTTTGAGGACACGCTCTTGCCTGGGGAGAATCAGCCTCTTTCGCTGTCTTGTGTCCGTTTGGTTTTAATGGGTGCCCGTCCCAGAGCTGCTTATGGAGGAGCAGTGTGAGCTGAGCCTCATGGTTATTAACTGTCACAGCAAGAGAGAGGTGTCAAGGACACGCTGGCAGTGGACTCTAAGCCGTATCTCGTATGTGTGGTTGGTGGTGGATATATGTGTTTGTGTATGCGTGTGCGTGGCGGGCTCTTCATTTGCCGGGTTGGCCGCGTAATGGATACACTCTACAAAGTCATATTGAAATGACCTTAATCAAGCAAATCATATAGAAGGGATAGGGCTCAGAGCTAAGGCGCTAATAGCTTTTTTTCCTCAGTTGAAAGAACCGGACAGAATCTCATTTATGTGTGATGTAGTCCTTCCTAAAGCGATAACGTGACATCTCAATGTGGCTCCCTGTTTTACTGTAATATCCCGCCACCACAGCGGGAGATTGCCATTATCAGCAGCTGCAACAACCCAATTTGTTCTCATCGCCACGGCGGGCGGGGGGAATTAAATGCAATCAGTTATCTAGCATATTTAAGTTAGATACTCCATGTGAGCTGTCTCATGCAGATCCCAGCGGCAATTCAGCTGGGGTTGTTATCGCCATTATCTTCTCTTAACCATGCTGATTTCTGAAGTCTGACAGTTGTGCAGGAGCTCTGGTAGGTATTTGTCGACGGAAGATCAGTCCAGTTAAAAGAAAAAGAACGAAGACCAAAACCATTAACATTTTACTGTACTTTCCACTGAAGTCATAAATCCTTAAAAGCACACCTTACAAAAACGGTTTCCATCTTTTAAACAGACTCAGATGGAAATTTCCTGCTGGTTTAATGTTGAGAACACAGCAACGGGAGACTTTTTTCAGTGTTGGTTTAATATGCATTCTCTAGTGGGCATTTTATAGCAGCAGAATGGCATGTTAGCCTTTTTCCAGACCTCTGAATCACCACCCACAACTTTGATTCAATCAGTGCTCTAACAGCTCAGACTGCTGCTCCTGTTTTTGAAACAGCTCTCCAATTATGTGCGTGTTATCCGGGATATAACTAGGAAGTTCATTTCCACTGGGGCTTGTGGGCTTGGGGCAAGTTGCTACTGCATGGATAGCCGCCGCATGTTATTGTCTCAGTCGGTAGTTAGCATAGTATTCATGAAGAGAGCCAGGAACATCGCCACAAGTGTGGATGAGATGGATATAGCTGGGGAAGTTGTTTACAGACGTAAAAAGTGTCTGGAATTAAATATTCTGATTCTTTTTTAAAGAAGGTTCAGCACTGCTCTACTCCGTCGATTATACTTAACATTATAAAACCGTAGCAAACATGAGTAGACAAAAAAGTGGTTTGGTAAAACTTGTATTAAAGACAGTATTTGGGGATCTGCAACTACTATTAAGACAAAAATAATAAGGTCAAAGTCAATTCATGGTACAAAATTATAAGTGAAATGACTCTAATAGTGCTTTATTTGTGTAAGCAGTCGTGTTTTCTTCCTTCTTGCTGTTTTTTACGCAATCAATCAAAATTCATAATACATCAGACTCGAATGTGATCTCAAAATTTAACTTTAATCCCTGAAAAAATTTTAAAGAACTCACAACACTGTCAATGCAACCTATTGCATAATAAAAACTTCTACATGTTTTTCAGATGGGTCCTGTTGGAGCGGAATGTAATTTCTTTGCTTTCACGCACACCGATTGATTGAAGGTTCTTGTGAGAGAAGACTTAAGACCATTTATCTATTTATGCATGCTGATAACTTTTTGTCTTTGCAGATCAATACTAATGAGTTTGGCTAGTGAAAATAGCACATCGGCTTTAAGTGTTTCTTGTTCCTGTGGAGTGACGTGCATGATGTTTCTCTCTGCTACTGCTGTACGAAGAATCAGCAGCTCTCCGTGCAGCAAAGACGGCCCTGCATGAGCCGCGAGCTCCCCGGGGCATCCGTGTAGAGCTCAACCTGAAGGCTCGCCTCTTCTTTTTTCTGCTTCTTTGTTTTGCAAATGGCGGGGGGGCAAAAAAAGATGCTGCAGAGACTCCGGGTTCTGCTTGGCTCAACAGAATCCATTTTTCTGCATTTGTGCCGTCCTCCTCCACTCCAATTACTGCACCTCTCAGAGCATGCAATGCCTTGATTCAGCTCAGTCTGCTGCAGCGTAGTGAACCCGGACACTGTCTGATGCGTCACCTCATCAGTGGTTTGGAGACCTATGTTGAAAGGCTCCTGAGAATGGAAAAGCTTCATTTTTGTGATGCAACTTCCTGAAATGTAGTCTTATTAGCCGGCGGCAGGAGCTCAGCTAAAAAGCCACTTGTCAGAAGGTCTTAATGTTTTAAGACTTTTGTTTCAGGTTGAAAAGAAGCTCTTTTATGTTGGCTTCACATACGCACGCTTGCGCCTTGAAAGTGTCCCTGCAGGTTAGTTAAATCATCGGCGTGATCCACAGTCAGCCTGATTCTTTCTGCGTCTCGACATAGTGCAAAGGTCTCAGATGGAGGCAGGCATTGACGGTCGGCTACTTGTTGCCCTTCAGTGTGCAGAGATGGCTGCAGATTGTGCTCTGGATTGTACTGCATTGCAGACAGGCATCTTACCTGGTGAAACAACATGTCCTTTGCCTGCAGGCCCCCGAGCACTCCGGCTTAGATGATCAATTTGATTCAGCTCTGTGCTGCTGGCCTGTGGCTTAATCTCATAATGCTCTGGTGTTTTGTTGCAATAGAGCCAGTCCAATTTCTCTCTCCGAGTTTGATGAAAAATGTCATGCTTCTTTCTTATACACAGCATGTAATCACCTCGAACGCTGTGTAATACGATCATTGATCACGTCAGCATCTGTCAGCGTGAATAAGGTGGAGAAATCTTACAGCTGTCATGGTTCAATTAGAAGATAATTGACAAATTGTTTCTTTTATACGAGCGTGGGAAGGACACGAGTTGGTATGTGGAATCCGAGGATATGTGAAAATGTTTCCTCAGCTGTTTCCTGCCGGAAGTTTAAGTGGAAACGCAACGTTTTGCCGCCGTAGTGCCGGTGGGTTCGGGCCGAAAGACTCGCTGCATCATTTGGAGCACTCTAATGCATTTCTAAGTGGTTCAATCTGTGGTTGGTCTGCGCCATTAGTGTCTTTCCCATTTATCTGTCGTTTTCAAAGACGGTGGGGTACAAACAGACCAAGGCATTACCTCCAGCACTCGGGGCCCCAATAATGACCCGGGAGCAACGAGATGTACTCCCGCTGGTCCCTGGTAACTACAGAGACATGAAGTCTGGAATGTGGACTCATGACAGCTGCTGCCCGTGTGCCCTTTTGCAGTGATTGAAAGCGGGCAGGGAGACGTAGCTAATTTGCCTACATTAATCAGGCGGAGCACGTTACTGTGGAAATGACTGGCGGGGCAACGATGAGCTGGAAATGTCTGTCAGTCTTAGAGGTAGACACACCTCAGTGATCCGATAGGATGACACAACCCCAGTCCAGAGCGGAACAATCACCCAGGGAGAGCATCTCGCACGGACATGACCCGGCTCACCAGTCTATCTATCAGCCAGTGTTTATCCAGTCCCCACCAGAGTAAATGACTACATGAAGCCAGATAAATGACAACTGGAGGAAATGCAAAATGACCGGACCACCAGTTAACCTCCAAGTCACCTCCCGCTGCTCAAGGGATGTCTTCACTGCAAATATCGTCTTTGGAATATCAATAAGGAACGTTGCGGAGGATGAAGCGCACAGCTATTGCCCTGAGAGGGAGGGCTTTGGTTTGGTCTAATAAAACCGGCTTTACACTATGTGAATGTGAGATCAGCAGTATGGGGCTTTTAAGAAGGCTTGCTGTTTTGTTTTTTAAATCTCCACATCTGTATTCGGATCCTTGTTCAGTATGTAAATAAACATATTGAATGGCTGTTAGCAGCAATGACCAATGACATAAAGGGAAAATGCATCTGGTTTTGGCTGGATTGCTAAATAAATAAATATAATAATATAATATATAATATATAAACCTTTAAAAATTTATTTATTTTCTGTTGCGTAAAATTACACATATCAGTCTTTTTCTAGCGGATATAGTTCTACATTTTTTGCTACATTTAGGCTGTTCAGATCTACGAATGTGCTACTTTAGTTCCCCTCCATCTCGCCACTCTGCCCTTCACCTGCAGCTGGAGCGAGTTGGAGCTTACCTGCTCTGCCTCTTCCGACTTTTTAAACTAGTCTACTATACGCTGCGCAGTGGCAATTTCAACCTTTGGAGCAAAGGATACATTTTGTTTCTACATGGTTAAAACCTGTTTAATTATGATTTTCATCTTCTTTCAAGCATGTTTTTCACATAGGGTGTAGAATCTTGGGAGCAATTTTTTTAACAAAAGGTTTGTTTTAGTAGGCTCATTAACCCCCCAAAAAAAAGGGGTTGATGAATTTATTGCTCACAATTCAGAAATTACTTTTTCCTGTTCAAACAGGCATACTCAGGTTAGCAACAATTCAAGGTTTTTAATGAGGAAATGGTCGGCACACAGGTCACACAGGCACACATCAGTTCAGGCATCGAAATGACTGCCAAAATGGGGTTGACGGTCCAAAAAACGCACAAAGAATACTTGGATAACCACCGAAAAAAGAAAATCTGGCACCGAAGGAGGAAGGAGGAAGATGCATACTAAATGCTCTGGGGGAACGGCGTCAACAACACACAGGTGCAGCACATCAGGGCGGAGCACATACTCACACAAGGCGGGTCACCTGACTTGGAAGTGAATATGAAACCAGACGAGTGACGAATCTCATCTCAAGCTCATCTCATTGTTAAATGTTGATAGACCCTGGCTACCTGTTAAATCCTGTTTCCAAGCTTTATGCTGAGCCAAGCTCACTGTTTGCGGCCTGCAGCTTTATATTTACCGCTCATCTTATTCTCTGCCAAAAAGGTGACAAATATGTTACTGAAAAGTTCAGCCTCTTCCTTTGAGGCAGGATAATATATTTGTTGGAAGAGGCAGCTTGGATACAGTTTTCATATCTTATAGAACATATAACAACAAAACACGAGGCGAATTAGAAAATATGATGTTCTGTGTTCAGACAGGAGCTCATCCTCATATCAGCTGTAGATGACTATCTGGTGGTGTGTGCAGGAAGCGCTCAGTTCCTTTTCATCTCTCTTGGTCTAATTTCACAGATACACAGTGGGTGTTGACGTTCAGGGCTGGGTCTGTCTGTGAGAGTCCTTACAGGAACCCCCGGGTGTACCGAAGCTGTCACATTACAGGAACAGATGAGCTGCAGTGACGGCACGATCAGGCCGCATGCACGTGATGGATCGTTGAAGCGGTGCCAGGAGATGCAGATTTCCACCCTGACATTTCTTTTTAACCCGAAACGCGTTGCTCCAGCGAGCTGAAGCGAGGTGCTTGTTTTGTTTAAGTCCTGCTCCTTGATGAAGAGGAGTGCATTTCGTTTTTAAGCCACTACTTACTTTGTATTCTGCACGAGGGTGTTTGCCTGTGAATTGCTCTTGACCTCTTGACATCTGAGCAGCGGTTAAACGCAGGTAAACAGATGACTTGACAGCACTTTTTGAGTATCTGCTTATACTACGAATAAGCACTGTTTGTTTTCTTGTTCTACAAAAATGATAATTATTTACGTTGACTGCTTCGCCAAAACTGTAAAATCAAAACTTAGAACAAAAGTAGAACTAATGGCAGTTCATACTTATCTATTGTAGTAATAATGTGGTAAAAATGTCTGATAAAATGTCATTGTTTAAATGCTACTCCGTACATCTGTCTGTACTGACAATAAATTGTATTAATTTAACAGACATGCATATCAATTAATCATCTTACAGTGATCTTGATAGCACCACTGTAAAAGTCTGATATCAGCTTTAATTTCACCTATAATATATATCAAAATCCGCTAGTTAAGCTTAACGTCCATCAGTGCTCATTTTTTTCCACTTAAAGAGCGGTCTGATCGCTCATGCACCACGCTGCCTAATCGTTATAGCTTTCTCTGAAAAGCTAAAGAAATAATAACGATCGCCATAACAGTTACTGTAGCCACATTAACGATGAATGGGAAGTGATTGGTTATGGGCTGGTGGCTTATTGGCTTTACCCTTTTTGCTCTCTGGAGGTAGTTTCCCACGCTTAACACTTTTCAACCGTCTTTCCTGTTCCGGGAAAATGTACCTTTCTGCACTTCTTCCACGGTTTCCACAGCGCTTGCTGCTGTTGTTGTCTCATGACCTGATGCAGATTCTATTACTTTAATTTGGTCATCGGGCGCTCCTTTTCGAGCATTTTAGCATTCTTTATTTCCAGATAAATTTCGACCGGACACATTGCACTCTGAGGCCCAGCTCTGTATGCCCGGCGAATCTGTTTCATGTGATTTATCACATCACGACTTACATTCAGAGCCAACGTGAAGAGCCAGCGCATGACGTAATGGGTTCTTTTTGTGGCGAGGCAGTGCTGGGTGAGGGAGGTGGATGACTGACATTCATACAGGAAGCCACAGTTTGAATCCCACCACAGACCTTTTGTATTTTTATTAACTGTCAGCACAATATTACTCCAACCCTAACCAAGTGTTTTGATTGCCTAACCCTGTAGATGTCATGTGCAGATATTGTCAAGGGCTAGGATTGTAAAGTATAATATAATATAATCAAGTGCAATTGTGACAATAGGATGTGCATGATCATTTTGGTGTCAGTGCTGGTCACTGGCGTGTGCGTGCGTGTTGCAGTGGACGACGTTAGGGTTGGATGGGTCGGAATTATCTGTCGTATTCATGTCGCCAGCGAGACAGGGCTCGGTTGAGGTGAGATAGACGTTAACTCAGAGGAGCGCAGATAGGCTTGTGGCCAAAACACTGTCAGCTTAATACCAGCGAGCGGTCGCGGCATCTGGATAGTCAAGCTCCATTAGCCTCTCGGCTCTGTTTTACACCGGCTGCATTACAGCCCTTTTGACAAATGGCAGAGGACGTGGTGTGTCTGATACCAATCACATAACTCAGGGGACCTGCACCACATATATCATAAACCGTTGCTCCCTGATCTTTTTCCATCCTTCCTCCCCTGCCTCTTTTTTGGGCTTCATGGAGAGCTGTGGCAGCAGCCTGGCTGGGATTCAGTGAGACAGCATTAGCCCTCAACCTTGGTGAAGGACTAAATGCAGCGTCAGGCCGGTGTCCTTGCAGCCACGCTGCTGCTGGACGAAGATAAGCGCCTTTAAGCAGCCTTTAGGACACACTGCAAGGCTCCCATTGGCCCCTGAAGCGTGAGAGCAGAAGTGCTGTGAAGAACTAATGAAATGATTTTTAGATGTGGCACAAGGCATCTTAAACACATCTTTAATAATGAGATTTTACGATACTCCACTTATTTTAGTTATTGGTAAATCTGCCAGTTATTTTCCTGTTGATCAATTAATAGTAATATTAATGAAGTTTATTGATATAGCACTTTTCAAAACAAAAAGGTTGCAAAGGGCTTCACAACAAACAAAACGAAGCAATAAAACAGATGGTGTTATGAATATAGACCAAAACAAGAATTACACAGGAAAATAAGCCATCATTAGAATTTTAAAATGACAACTTAAAGCATTATTAAAATACAAGAATAAATTGCATGACAGTGGGTCCGGGTACGGGACTCAAGTACAGCCACAAAATAAAACAAAACAAAATACAGTGCAGCTTAGATCAATATAAACTTAAACCTAAAAGGATAAAAGATTGTTTAGCAAAACACAGTGAAAAATGTTCATCACATTTTTTTTTTTCCCAGAACCCAGAATTATGTCTTCTAATTGCTTATTTACTATTTGTAAATCATGAAGATTCGTCAAATAAAGTGAGAAATGACTGACATTGTACAAGCTGGAACCGACAATATATTTCCCTTTTTTTAATCAGTGATTGCTGAACAATTGGCAACAATTATCAAATTTTTTTGTTGATTCATCTCCTTTTGATCCGTTTTAATTGAATTCCAGCTCCATTTATCAGTATTTTGCGGAAGCGGAAACAGCAGTTTATTTAAGGTTTTGGAAATCATTGTGGCTCTTTATGCCGCCGCCACCCTGAAAGGTTAGTGTTTCAGCCACTGAAAAGCCACATGTAAATGCAAAAAAACCTTCAACAGGAGAAGTGTCACATTTCATATCTTTTGTTTCTTCTCCTCCTGTGGCCCATCGCAAAAAAAAAAACGCCCAAAACTCTGTGATATTGTTTCTCTTTTGTTTTGTGCCTGGACATTTTCACTGTGACACAGTAAATATTTTCCCTGAGAAACAGCCTCCGAGGTGAAATCTGGAGTCCTGCGGCGACTCGGTGACGAATTCTTGGATTAGCCTTTTAGCGTCTTCCACTGGCGTTTTTTTGGCTCGTCCTTGTGCAGCCCGTAAATTGTTCATGGTGATATATAGAGTAGACAGGTGTGGCTGCTGTGTGTGTGTGTGTGTGTGTGTGTGTGTGTGAGAATTGGGTTTATTTACTGGGTTGAGTTGCTGAAAGAAAACCGTGCAGTGCTATATTTCTCTCCAACACACTGAATGATGAAACACGCAGGGAGAGGCTGGGGGGGGTTTATGTGGACTGCCCTTGGACCGAAGGCAAGGCGGTGAAATGGAATGAAAGGAACGCAGTCACCCCCCTGTTAACTCAAGGTTGCACTTTACAGGAGCTATATCTGTCTCTGTTGCTAGCGGCGCGCTTAGTAAAGGTGCGTGTTCCTTAAAAAATAAAAATCACATCTACTTGTTAAAGATGCCCACCGCTTTGCCTCCATTTTTCCCCAAGGCTGATGCAGTATGTCATGGCTTCTCCCCAACCCATGAGCTGGCAGGAGGCTGGCTCTCGGTAAACAAAGCCAGAGAATGGAGCCCTTAGTGATCGGGACCCCTGCCAGCTCATGGAAGTGGCAGCATATCATCCTCTGTTAATAGGCACTCGTAATCCTCTGTGAATGTCTTATGTTGTCCCCCCCACCCGAGAGGAGCGAGACTGAGGCATGTATTTGCAATCAGCGTGCATTAAGGGCTGACAATTTTACTGCTGCCGCAACTGTTCCAAGCCAGCCAACTGTTTGCATGCTGAATGGAAGCAAAATAAAATCTGTGAAGCACTTAAAAAAAAAAAAAAAACAATTTTTTTAACAATGGCTCTCTCTCTCTTTCTTTTCCTCCCCACTGCTGCAATGTCCTTGCCACAGGAAGTTGAGGTTAGTGTCTCTTTTGTGAATTTCTACACTGTCTGTTTTGATTTTGATGTCTCTTAGGGGCTGTGGGTGGCAGCTGCCCTATGAGTAAGCGCTCACACCAACTAACAAAAGCATAAATCTGCAACTGAGCAGCCAAATGCATTGAGAAAATCCATAAAGTGACACAAAAACTGCATTGAAAGCAAAAGCTTTTCCTTTAACGCCTCGCCCAGTGCACGATGCATAACAGGCCTTCAGCTCTGTGCTTCTTCGGCTTGACTTGAGAGCTTGCAGTTTGTGTCCTCTGAGCAGAGTACGACAGAACGAAATGGAACAGACCCGATCCTCGGGGTCCCGTCTGGGCCTCGTGCCGAGCAGAAACTGCTTCATAGTTGATCCTCTCTGTCTTGACGCAGAGAGAAATGGGTCAGAATGGAGGGGATGGTGAGTTTTTATTATCATATCGGCGCAACGCCGCTGGGGACACGATCTAAAAACTGGGCTTAGTGTGCAAATATTCCCTCTGCAGCGGCGCAGAAGCGAAGATAGTGCGAGCCGTCTTATGAAATGCATTTCAGTGCTCCGAGGCCTTTATTGGGCTGCTCAGTTAACTTTAGAGGCAGCAGAAGAAAAATCAATAATTGTACTTGCTGCTAAGACAAACTAAGCGCTTTAAAGTGTTTGGTAAGATTGAGATGAAGATATTCTAATATCAATTTTACTCTTTTGCCTTGGAAACAGCCGGTAACTTGGAGACAAATTGGTCTCAACTCCACGTCCACTTGTTCAACTGCTCTGGAGCGTTTGGCCAGTTCACACAGTCCACATTCATCAGCTCAGTCGCTACAGGAGCTCCCAGGCGCGATGGGTCAGTCGCCAAACGGGCATTGTTTTCCTCCGCTTTCCGACATTTAAGGAAGAAATTTGTGATTGAGTTAGTATCAATTGGTTTGTTGTGGGAATATTGGAAAGCAGCAGGAAACGGTGTCCCTTCCATGTTGAAACACTCAATTCAAGCTAGTAGACGATGGTGAGGAAGAAAAAAGCTGAAGAACAAGAATTGCTGATGCTACTGTTGACTTATTTGTCTGTGTTTAAAAAAAGATGCATTTTGTGAAGTTTTAGACGCTCAAAGTTTGAGAAATAGGGCTGAGGTTGAAAAAATACCAGAATTGTCCTTTAAGACTGGGGGAACAGCCTGCCGCTCAGCTCGATACCGTGACGCGATTCACAATCCTATTTTCACTATTCATGATTTCCTCACGATTGAGAATGAAATTTAATACAAATTAAAAAATGATAAATTGTCCTGTTATTATTTCTCGGACAAAACAGACAAAATAATCATTTTTTTTGTCCCATTTATGCAAAAACAAAAAGCATGACAATTTGTCTCGTATGGGTCCAGGTTAGCTGCCTCCCTGTGCTAATGTTAAGCAAATTGGCTGCCGTTGCTGTATATTCAGCATGCAGACATATTAGAGTATCCATCCTCTCATGGAGAGGAAACTTTTTCCCCCTAAAGTCTGTGGTCCAATTGTCTTTTCTTGTTATTGTGTGAATCGGCCGGCCCGATCTCCTCGGGGTATTCACACCGAGTCTTCAGATTCTCAGAGGCAGAGTCACCTCTGTGACAAATCCTGGAGGGGGTATCGGCCTGGCCCGACCATCTCAGGCTGCTCGCATCAGGACGGCAGCTCTGACATGTAGCTGTGCATCGCGCCTTGCATCATCCACATCTGTTGTTCAACGAATAAGCGGTAAACGAGCGTAATTTGATCTTAGAAGGGTTTTTTTTTTTTTTGTTTGTCTCTACTTTTTAATATTTATATCAACTCAAGGACCGCCGTCTACCAATGAACCGCGCCAGAAAATAAACAGAGAGATGAAGATGATTTGATTAAGGGTTGGATATATGTGAAGCCGGAGGAAACTCTACTAGTTGCTGCATCTGTGTTTCTGTGTTGCAATTGGTTTGTATGACAAATAGCCAGTGGCTGTGCTGATACGGTGGGGTGTGAGCTGCAGACACGCAGCTGCGACAGCCTGCGAGGTCTGCCCGTACACCACAGCGCGATCAGCTGTATCTGCACTGCCGAAGGCTCTTTTACAACCAACCAGGAAGACACGTGTGCAACCAGAGGAGGCAGCCTTCACAGTCACAGTGATGTTTTCGGATTTCATCCAAACTGCGTTAGCGTATAATGACAGTGTGTCACATCCCCTGCACAAAGTTGTCACAACCTCTGGTTTCACAAGTACACAAGCTCTGCTTCCCCAAGTGAAGGTAACGCATGTGGCCGACTGCACCTTCACCCGTCTCTCCTTTGAAACGTGTTGCTTTTCAAAAGGTTTACATGCAGGTATGAGCGCACCATGTGGAATTTTCCTCAGCCGATAATTTCATATTTTTTAGTATTTTAAAAAAAAAAGTTAAGTAGCCACAGTGTCCGCGAAGGTTCTCAGTCATCCAGGTCATCTTAATCTTGGAGCGTTCAGTAGGAAGACGTCTTCAAACGAGATAAGAAGTCCAGTTGCATCCTACTAAGCACTCCAAGAATTAGCCACAGTTTATGTAGGCCCGAAGGAAAGAAAGGAGAAGTAGCAGTTTCTCATAAACTGTAAAAAAAACAAACTACCACACTGGGGATATTTTTGGCCTTCTAGAATGCACTACAGAGTGCTACTGCATCAAAGTGTCCTCGTGACGTAAGCAATTTGACTTCATTATTTCATTTCATTTCATTATTTGCTGATAGATGATAATATAAATATTGCTATTATTGCCCCCCTAATCAGCCTGATAAATAACATGTCCTGTATTTCTACATGGAGTTACCCGAAAGCCTGCTGCATCTCATCCAGATGCTCAGAAGTGCATTCTGAGCATCCCGGATAAGACTTGGAGGGATGTGACAAAGCATTTCGACACCCCGAGAACAAGCTGGATGTTCCATACATTTAGACCAACGTTTCGGAAAACATTGTGCGCCACGATTGTTGCCCACTTGATTTTTCTTGAAACGTGACGATTCAGCGCAGCTGACTATATTTGAATTGCTAATACTCACCTTTAAACTGCATGCAGCAGAGTTCCTGTATCATTTAGCATGTCTGGTGTCTTCGTTGTTTTCACTCTTTTGAATTTTCATCAAGAGCATACTAACTCAGCACGATTTATTAAATCCATTAATGCAAAAACATTCTCTTCCTAGGATGACTACATCAAAAACACGGAGGAGAACCCGGCGTCTGATGAAAGTAAGTCAGGAAAAAACTTTGAACGTTATCTGATTCGGGAACAGTAATTTTGGGTGTGGACCAATGAGTGCGGCTGTGTGGTTTCCTTTGAAGTCGCAGGGACAATTTGCAAAGACTTTAATTATTTAAATTGCCAGTTCCACTTAAAGGAAGAAAAACAAAATGACTGTAGGCTCTTACAGAATCTTCCAGAATAATCAATGCTAAGTGCTGTCTGCATTTAAACATCCGCTCAAGACAATAAAACGGTGCGGCACACATTAACGATGCGCCGGATTCTGCTATTTGCGGCAGTTGTCTGAGGTCGTCCAGCGTGAGGTGAGTGCAGGACTGAGGTGTCACAGCTTGTGGAGGTTGAGAGCGCAGCTGTGATTCAGGAAAGAAGAGGCTGAATCTTCGGTCGGATCCATTAGTTTGAAAAGCCGGCTATAATTGCCTTTGTTGCTGAGGGCTCAGCTCAGAACTCCCACCAGGCTGCATTTACCTCTGCAGGGGTCTCTGTCTCACCTTTAGAAAATCAGCTGTGGAGGAGGAATGTGTGAAAAATGATCAACAGTAATGTGTTCCTCTCACACGTGACTCTTTGGTGTTTTTCGCTCATGTACTGTGTGTTTGTATTCGGTGGAAATTCAAATGGGGCCCACCTCTGCAAACACTCAGTCTCATTTGGTAAAGCTGAATCATAAATGATAGAACGGAGTACAAAACGACCTGCAAGTGAGACCTTCGCTTCGCTCGTTTTCTTGTTTATTTAGGTCAAAGA
>KV751339.1:2009090-2045522 GCA_001698575.1 Mola mola
GTGCACGACGCTGCAATGTTTGCCATCGCTCATTTCACCATTCCCTTTGCATGAAGACGTGCGATGTAAACATGAAATGCCTGCTCGTGCTTTCTTTGTGGCACTCTCTATCCATCTCATGATACATGCTCCCTGTTAAAACAAAACAAAGCAAAAACAGAAACAGCTTGAAGCTCCGCGACACAGATAGAATATTTAAGAAAAAAACAAAAACAAAAACACATTAGCTGTGATGGACAGCCCTGAATTCACTGTGCCGTTGTTGCGTTTTTTTTCAGCCGCGGACACCACCAAGGACCCGTGCCAGAATGTGAAGTGCAGCCGCCACAAGGTGTGCGTGGCGCAGGGCCACCAGAGGGCCATGTGTGTCAATCGCAAGAAGCTGGAGCACAGGTAGGTGGCACTTTCGAGTCACACGAGACTTATCCTGTGTACGGGTGGGGAGATTTCAGCGTGGACGATCGGCACCTTTCTGTGGAGATGGTGTCGACGGCTGCACGTCAGTTAAAAGCCTTTCAGTGTCCGGTTTGAGGGCTATTGATTAAACTCAGTAACGGGGTCAGAGAGAGTCGGGAGTGAGGTGGTTTTAGATGGAGCACTCGTTACTAATTAACTGTGTGGATGGTAGATGGTAAAACTGAACACAAGACAGTTATAAAAGCAACAAATGGAACTTTTTTTTTTTTTTTATTTGAAGCAATTAAATACCTCTCTATTTTAAGATTAAATCCCTTTATTGACAAAACATCACAGTTAAAATTAGTTCTTGGTTTATATGACAAAAGTTCGATTCGTCACATAAATTAGAGCTTAAATGCGCACAGCATTGAATGATACGAATTGAACGAAATAATATTTTTGAAAACATTCAAATTGTATTTATATTTGGATATTTATATAATATCCAAACATTCTCTCTGACATGCAAACACCGTGGATGCCTCAACTAAATCTTTGAAATTACCCGACAGAGAGCTGAGGTGGATGGTTTTCAAAGAGCTCTAAATTTAGTGGTATTTAAACCTGTAGTCGGGCCCGTTTAAGGAAGATTGACGTGACTTCAGGCAGGACGCAGCAACTATGAAGTATGATGGAACATTAATTATTCAAGGATTCTTAAATGTCAATTAGATATTTACGATTTTTCTCATCAGATTTTTATGGCCATTATTTATTTCCATACACTCTTTTTTTTTTTTACATGGTTAGACTTAAAATTCAACAACTATAATGCCATCAGACTGAGATGCTACTTTATTTGGCCAAGACTGAATATCAAGGGTGCATACAATCAATTAAAACATAACTAATATATGACTCATTGCTAGCTGATCTAGTGCGTGATGCATCGTGACCTCCCGCGACTCAACTCTAGTTCGTAATGAAACAACTATTACTTGTTTTTAATTGCTTAAACCTACATGGATCATCAGCTTGCAAATTCATTACTTTTTACGTGGTTAACCCAAGCTAAAAAACATTGTCAAGTCAGACGTAGACCGATAGCAGTGAGAAAACAAAAGAGCAGCAGATTCTTGCGTTCTTCAGCAAAATATACACTTTGAAAGTGGCTGAAGAGACTTTGATCAGCTTCCTCAGTTCGCTGTTTGATGCTGTGTGCCTCAAAGTTTGGTCTTTGTACGTACTCAGTGGTCAAGAAGCCGTTCACATCAGCGTTCATTTCCAAACGGCCATCTCCAGCTTGACGAAAAGAGCTTCAAAAGGTTCAGACTGGTGCCAAATTGGATATCGGCATCGTAGTTTAGAAGATCTACATAAAATCTGATATTGACGCAAAAGCATATAACATGTTAAACGGCTAAAGTTAAGCAACATACATTTAAAGCAGCTAAAAATCGATATTTGCATATTGGCAGGGGATCACATGAGATGTATGTGAAAAAGTTGTTGGTGACCAGCCCACCAACAACTTTTCAAGCCATTCGTTATACTTCACCGCTGGGTTTATAGTATTTTTAAAGCTCCTCCCTTCATGGCCCTTTAGTGGTCCCTTGTAAACCTCTCTTATAGGTATTCATCTATTACCTCACCCTTTTATTCCCCCTTTGACTGAAAAACAATTGAGCAAGGTAGCAGTCTGAAAAGAATTAATGGGCTGAAGTATTACAACCTGCAAAGTCTATCTGTTCCCACAGCCATTTATCTTTTTCAATGAAGTGCTTAATTTGCAGAGTCACTCCAGGAATGAGCGCGACTGTGTCGAATAACGGGTGCTGTAAGCACGGATGCAATCACACTAAAACCAAGTAGCAGTAATGCCTCAAAGCGTCGCGCTCGCGCTCAGCAAACTTGAAGTCAGTCGCCGAATGAGAGGAGAGCAAAAAGCTTTTTTTTTGTTTTTTATGATGCAGTGAATTCAATTTTTTAAACAATTCACCTCCCCTCAAAAAAAACATTTTTTTCTCTTACCTGAAGGGCCATTTTCCTGTCTATCATTTGTTCCGCCGTCCGCCTTCTCCTGAATATAATGGATGGCACTTCTGCGTGAGGTGCTTAAAGCATCAAAAACATGATTAAAAAAGACAACAGCACTTCCACTTTCCAGAAATCGTGACCTGTTTGCTCAAGATAATCCACAGAGCTCGTCGGGCATGTAGTGGACTGCTACGCTCTGTGCTCCTACTTGAAACTACTCGCAACAAAATCATAGCAAAAAGTACAAGTGATTTTGATTTGGGGTGTACTGTCCCTTTTAAGAGGCAACGGAAGGAACTTTCATTACATTGATTTTATTTTTGCAGGGTTTTTCATAGCTCACACTAAGTACATTCAAACCGGACGGGAACTAGTGGAGACCTGGAAATGCAGCTATTCCATTCTTCTCCTTTTTGTTTGTTTTACGTGTGGTGTCAGGATGTCACCTGACAGATGTCAGATTGTCAAATTCCAAAAAGTCCTCTTTTTTTCTTTTTTTCTTTTTTACCAGTTTTATTTTCAAACGCTTTCAACTTAAGACACGGTCGCTTTGAAAACTTGTGTGTAACAGGATCATTATGTGTGAAAGTGAGGTTTTAGCCACGGAAGCTGCGCAACTCTAGCAACAATGTGCCATCCAGTCGGGCCCCAACTTTGACTTACTTTTGTGACAGCTATTGAATATTGCCATGAGCTTTCTTACGCTGACGATCCCCTGACTTTTTCTCTTATGTTGTTTTTTTTATTATTTATTATACATTTATGCTTCCATTAAGCCATTTTTGGGTCAAAATCCTTTTCAGTTCCGGCCTTTGGTTATGACCAAAAACCCACAAAACTACTAACACGCCCACCGGACTGAACTTATAAGATTACACTTTATAATAAGGGTACATTAGTTAACGTTAATTAATGTAGCAACTAACTGATTCTTATATAATACAATAGTTTAAAACCACCCTATTAAATCTTACTTGTGTGATGCACGTTTTCAACTTTGCAATAAGGGTCACAGAAAGCATAAATAAATGGTTCATTTAGGTTAATAAATGCTTTAGGGTGTCACAATGCTTCTCATTGCATTATTTAACTCTAGGTTAATGGGCATATGTTAATAGTATGGTCAGAAACAAACTCTACCGTAGTACCTTAGTTAACAAGATGACTGTTAGTAAATGCTTAGTAATGCATTACCTATTGTTAATTAATGTACCCATATTGTAAAGTGTTTCCCTTTGAATTGTATTGCCAAGCAACATCATCAATTAGATAATTAACGTGATATTAAAATGAAATCAACATACCTGCTGATGCTTATAAGGATCTATTGTATTGTCGTTGTGAACGTGTTTCCATTCATCTTAAAGGGGCACTAGTGTGTTAGCAGTGGCGTGGCTGCAAACTTTGTTTACTTCTCATAAATGTTGTGAATGCTGTGAACAACATGAACAAACTACAATCACCTCGGTTTTCTCGAGCGCCATCTCAGAGACGGGAAAACCTCTCACTGCACAGTTAGGTTCCTCTAGAGGTGGAGGTAATGTCTCTGGTCAGCCTGCTGGATTTGAACTCTTCCTTCCTCTATCCCTTTCATGTTCAGGGTCCAGCAGTCAGGGCAGCCGGAGGCGCACGAAAGCAGCTGCAAGCCTTGCCCTGGTACTGCGTCCTCGCCCGTCTGTGGCTCCGATGGACACAACTATGCTTCTGAGGTAACAGAAATGATTCTGCACCCAGCCTGTGAGAGCACCCACTAGGATAATTTTTCTTTTGCCTTATTACTGGATTCCTGCCGCCATAGAAACCCTGAAAAAATACGTGGAAAGCGTCCACGTCATGGTTTTAAATAATGAGAAGAGTCCGGTCACGTGCTGTCTCCTGCTGCGCTGACATATACGTGGGCGCAGCAGGGCAGCACAGTTCATCAGTGACCACAGGAGGACCTGTGCTCAGCGTGGCTGCATGATTGATGACCAACGTGGTTTTGAGCGGCGTCGCCAAGCGCCTGCACTCTTTTATTGATTTATGTACAGTTTATAATTTTGTCCTTGCATGGGAGGGTAGCGGAAAATGACAGCTCATTCTTGCTGCCTCTCCTTCAAAGTGCAGTGTCTCATCTGAATGAGCAATCCTCTTTTTCCTGCGGTCACCACCATGAATATTTTACCTGCATCCCTCTCTCTCTCTGCACACAGTGTAAGCTGGAGCAACAGGCGTGCCTCACAGGCAAAGAGCTGAGCATCATGTGCACTGGCTTCTGCCCCTGCGCCGCTGCCATCAATGCCGACACAAAACGTGGCAAGTGCCCTTTTTCCGCATGCTTGTTTTTTATGCAATTTTTGTTGTTATTCACACCTCTGCGCCTGCATCACTGTCATCCCTTTCATGAGTCAAGCGTTCAAAATAAAAGGAATTTATGGCCACCACTTACTGTATAGACAGATGGACGAGATGAGAGCTCCCCAAAAGTGAAGCCAAAGCATCTGGATTGCCCTCTGGTGGTGGGCTGCGGTACATGACATACATTATTGTACAGTGGGAGGAAGTTGAGACGCGTCGTCCATCTTTATTAATGTCAAAGCAGGATGTCAGATAGGAATTCAATTTTCTCACAACACCAATCAACCCGGCGCTCAAAGTTTTGGATCAATATTTACCAATTTCAGGGATTACTGTCCAAATATCCCTCATGTGGGTAAACTGCTCTTTCAATCACATGGCAATTAATTATTTAGAGTGTACACTATAATTGCAGCTAAACAGTATTGATCGTCCAGGCACTCAGGCATGTAAAGATGCCAATTGATCAAAAGGATGAAATGTTACTTCTGGTTTTTCATCGATAGCCTGGCGATTAGCCTGAAACTCAAAGTGGAGCAGAGGTAGTTCCAGAATGTTTTCTTTGCTGAGCAGGACACTGAGTTATCAATGATAGCATGAAAACACCACTAGTACACTTTAGCAGCTTTACAGTGAAATGAAAACCGCGCCTTTCATTCTCAGAAAGCAAGACATGAAAAGCAGTCTGGGAATGTCTTTAGGGAAGGTGGGCCAGATTGCTGTTAAGTCTCGGCCAGGGTTTTGAATCATTGGAGTCGCTGCTGTGCTCCCTCAGAGAGCTGCACTGGCCAGGACCTGGCAGACCTGGGCGACCGTCTGAGAGACTGGTTCCAGCTCCTTCATGGAAACGCCAAGCAGAATAACTCTGGCAGGCTCAGTGCTGGCACTGCCTCAGGTTAGAAATTCACAAAGGGACCTTATTGTCTGCTAAAATTACTGATCACTTGTTTCTGCAAAGAAATGTTGTATAAACAGACGAGAAGCTTAAGCGCGATGCAAATTGTTTCTGACAGCGCTGGAAAGGAGCCTTGTAGCCAGCTGCAAGGACTCCATCGGATGGATGTTCTCAAAGCTGGACACCAACGGTGATCTGTACCTGGACCATGCGGAGCTGGCTGCTATTAACCTGGACAAGTACGAGGTCTGCATCCGACCCTTCTTTAACTCCTGTGACAGCTACAAGGATGGGAAGGTCTCCACGGCGGAGTGGTGCCTGTGCTTCTGGAGAGAAAGTGAGTGAATGATATATTGTATTATAGAAATATTTTAATCACGTTTCTACATTTAGAAATGGGGATCATCGACTTTTGTGCATTTATGTGATATGAGTTGCTAAAAACCAAAATCGCAACACAATTTGAAGGGGTGTACAAGACATGAACATGACAGACTGACAGAGTTCTTACGAACGTTTGTGACTGTTGACATTAAGTGTCATCTAGTCAGTTTTACCTACGTTTTTCAGTGCAAAATGTCAATCGAAATGTGATAAACCTGCTATAGCAGCCCTTGTTATTACTTAAAAAAGCTTTTACACATAAAGCCTTATGTGCTAGCATAATGTTGAATGTGCTTGGTTTTGACATCAGTTATTAAAAGACTATAATAATATTTTCCTTGATTGCTGCTACAATAATACAACTTTCATAAAGATGTTATGAAGTTTTATTTTATGTCCTACCGATACAAATGATTTTAAAGCAGTGTCATGAGGCATCCCTTGATCTCAAAGAGTATTGAGATGATTCAAGGACTTCCTGAACGGTTAGCGCGTTAAGAGCAAGCGTTTCTCTTGTTTGAGTCAGCCCCGGGGTGCCAAGAACCAAACCAGAAAAGAAAGAAAAACATCTGTAATCCCCGTCAGGCAAGCTTGATGTTGCTCTCTGCTTTTCAATTTTTATTCAAAGCCAATCGCGTCCACCTCATAGAGGTATTATAACATCTCAAGTAACATCTTCATAGCACATTCTGTTAGACTGCTTCTCCTCTCTGGCCTCTGGCACTTTGTACTAATTGTGCTTGAATTCTCCATCCAAATGTGTGTTCTCCACTGCCTCTCTGGGCCCTTCAATATTCCCAGACATGATCAGCAGGTCTCCTCCCCTGCTGAGGACAATCTGGCCTCTTTCATCCGAGTCATCTGACAGGTTGCCAGAATCACTTTCCGGCAAATTGGTCCATCTTCATGGCCTCAACCCGCTCTGCCCACAGCAAAACAGAGTTTTATCTCTGTAGAAAATGGAGTCCTTGCTTGATTTAGGGTTCACACTGGTTTGTCTAAGAAAGTCTGAAAAGACTTTGTTAACTTGAAGGCTTCCTCTGCCGCTCACCTTCACTTGATGGTTTGTTTGGCCTTTGTGTGGTGGCGTCCTCCATCAACAGCTACATTTATAAAGTACAGTGTGCCGGAACATGGGGTTGTCTTTGGGCATTTCTGATTAGCACTGACCAGGCAGACTGTTCAATCCATTTCCTCCTGGATTCCTGCCATCACATCGATGCACCTACCTCATTCGTCATCCGGCCCATAAATTGCTTTTTTTTTTTGTTGCATACACAATTGCAGATGATTTACTGTGTACCGATATACGGGACGTGCCCTTTTTATTAGAACTTAGCTTTATTTTGCTCAGAGTAGACGGTATAACCTCAGCAGAGCACCAGGTGAAATATCACTGAATACTGAAACACGGTTTAAGGTCGGGTTTGATTCACTTCTTCTCTCCTTCATGGAACGATCGCTGAAATGAACCTGAAACCCCCCCTGCTGTGCGTGAACGCTGGTGATCGAAAATGAACTTTCCTTTGAAGCCATTTTCATCACGTTTTGATTCTAGTGGTCAAAAAAGTAAACGATCAGGTGTCTCTGTGGACACCATCGTGCTGATAAACTCACGATGCTATTTCAGCATCTGCACATTCGCAACATTTGACCTTTACCGAACAAATATGGGACATTCACGGCAGTCACCTTATTTGCACATCAAATATCCCATTGATTCGGCATTTAACCTGCATGCAATTGATTACCCCGGCATCCTAATCAATTTTTCTATCACTAGCTGGTGGTATTGATAAGTACTCCACATGAAACCATAAAGTAATAATGGTTTTAGAGTAATATAGATAGAAATGATATCTCGGATTCTTGTGCAAACACGAGGCACACGAGAAATGCTGTGAACTTTTTTCTTTCTCTGAAAAATCTTGAAATACTGGGGAAGGTTTGTCGCCTTGGGGGTCCGTACAAAGCGTCTTTCTCGCCTTGGTTTCTATTTCTGTCTTTGGAGCATTTCCCCGTCACTCTCAGACTGCACTCACACGCTCTTTCACCTGAGCTCTCGACAACCGTTCAGGCGCTGAGGTAACAAACAGATCAATATGGCAAAAGAAGCATAATTATGAAGAACACTGATTGAGGTAAAGCTTTGTCAGTCATCAATTTCTCCTGTTTGTTTCTCGCAGAGCCGCCATGCCTCGCCGAGCTGGAGAGGATCCAGGTGCAGGAAGTGGCCAGGAAGAAACCCGGTAAATGCATTTATCATAAGAGAACTTTGAAGCCCCCGATATGTTGAATTGAAGGTTGAAGAAACGTTACACCTTCTTAGAAACACCCGTCGCCACTGACTCAATTCGGAGCCTCTGAGAGCCGTGAGGTCTAACTGTGCGCTCCGGGTGCTGTGCTTACAAAACAAGGTGCCTGGTGCAGCAGGGTAGACGCTAGACGAGGCTCATTTAAGAGATCACAAGCACACGGCTAGGATTAGGCCCTAATCAGGCTGTGGGGGGGGGATTAGGGGGCAGCGCTGGCTTTGAAAAGAACAAGGCTAATGCGCCTGTTTGGCTCTCTCAGAAACCCCATACCGCAGTATCTACCCAGTGCTCAATATGCTACGCAGCCGCTTTTTGGCCTTCAGAAGCCCACTTGTCTCATCGTTTGTGTTTCCTCTGGTTTTCATGGTGGTGTCGCTGATGGAAGGGCTTCGATGCTCGTTAGGGAACTTTGCTGTGGGTTTGACAACAGTGTTCTGAGGGAGGCCGGAACAGTGGAGCTCTGTCACCGAGGCTGTCACTACATGAAACTATCACAGCACAAGGAAACATGCTGTATGAAATCACCACCACCGGCGTACGAGTGCCCGTTTTAAACAAACAGAGATGCTAACACTGTGTATGTTTTATTCTCCGCCTCTCTATCCCGGCTGAAAGTCTTATTACGGGTTCACTAAAGCGTGCTGGCAGTCTCATTTATGCAGTGCTGATCGCAGGCATCATAAGCTGCCTGCTGGAGGCATAAATATTTTACAACTAGGCATGTGCCCGTCCTTGCAGGGATGTACATCCCCAGCTGCGACCAGGACGGCTACTACAGGAGAGTGCAGTGTGACCAGGGCCGAGGGGAGTGCTGGTGCTCTGACCAGCACGGCGAAGAGATGATGGGCTCCAGAATCCATGGCAACCCTGACTGCGGTATGAGGGGAGGCAGTTGAAAACTCACACTTTACACAGCGGAAAAATGTCCGCATGCAGTAATTCAGTAATTCTGGTAGAAATCCATGTTGTGACTAAAAGAATTTTTACATTTTTTTTTATAAGTTATTCTCTTTGATGAATAAACCAATTGTGTCATCTCTACCATGTCAGAAAATTGTGAAAAATTCACATCATCAAAACCCATTGAAATGGGGCTCCAACCCTGCGCACCAGCAGCAGCGCTTGTCTCCAGCTGTCATTTCATCATTTTTGGCACTAGAGACCCCAAATTTTAATCAGCTTGGGATCTGGACCAATATTATGCCTCCGTAAAAATTTGGTAACAATCCTTCCCGTCGTTTTGGACTTGTTTTTTTCACACCCTCGCAGACGGACAGACAGATGGGAGAAAACAAGAGCAATGCTGCACCAGTGTGTAACAAAACAGTGTTTTTAATTTCCATTGATATAAAAATGAGGCACAAAACAAGTTGATATTTGTCATTTTGTGCCTGATAAACCTGCCAGGCATTAATGGGAAAATCCCGTTCCTCTTCCAGATGAAGTTGCTGGATATTCTGGCAATTTCGGGAGCGGCGTGGGATGGGAGGATGAAGAGGAGGAGAAGGAGGCCGAGGACAACGGAGAGGAGGCAGAGGAAGAGGAGGAGGAGGAGGGCGAGACGGACGATGGCGGATACATCTGGTAGAACTGTCTGGAGCCGAGTTGCAGCTGCGGGCCTGAAAATGTCCGGAGCGTTTGCTCTCCTTACCACGAAGAGATTTTGGGATGGGACAGGGGGTGGCATGGAATCGTGTATCATCCTGGCGGGACATGCGGTGCTGGTCCAGGGATGAGAATTGATCGGTTTTTGTCTTAGATATGTGTACGTGCTTCGTTCTCCTCTCGGGTTTTCAAGCAACAGAGCTTTTTAATTTGCTGTCCTGAAAAGCGGGACCCACTGACTATTGCGCCATAGGTAGCTCGAGCTCATCAGAATTCCTATGTTGTCCCCACCGCCATCTATGCATATAAAGATTACCAGTAATTTTGTATCGTGTCAACAACTGCTTATAGAGTCACAGTCCCACTGGATGGAGCAGACGTTCAAATTTTAAGGAGTAGTTTGACATTTTGGGAAATCAAGGTTATGTGGCTTACCGCTCTTGTGTTAAATATGAAACTAGAGGTTGAAATATGGATACCTTAGTTTACCCTAACCAAGCATAACTAAGCGTAAGAAAAAACTGCCTATCAAAACTATAAAGCTAACTAACTATATATGTTTTTGTTTAATCTGCACAAAAACAACATTGCAACGTGAAGAAGTCATGTTTGCATTTTTATGGGGCGTCAAGAGTGCGCCATTAAAAAAAAAAATGTGTCTGTAAAAATGCAAACTTTCGGTAGGGATTAAACTATCAGGATGTATTGTGTTAACTGGGGGAAAGAGAATCAGGCTGGACATGATATACTCAACACAAAACAGCAGACAGACCCTGTTATCGACTGTCAACATAAAGCATCATTTAGCTCCAGAGAGACGGACGAGATAAAGGAGAATGGACTTACATTCATCAGTGTACCAGAAATCCATCTGCTAATGGATGCTAATTTTAGTCTGCTGGATGTGTAACTCTTTTAAAAAGTTTGCTAAATGAACTAAAAGATGTACGACCGCTGCCAACAAGTAGCTGAGAAACTAGTTAAAGCTGCTTGATTCCACTCTAGGCTCTGTCTGGCTGTCACGTCTTAAACAAAAGAGAATAATGTTTTTGACATTTCCTCTCATCTGTCTTGGATTGATGGCAAAATCATATTTACCAAAATGTCTTACTATACCTTTAAAGCAGTTCAATGCAGTGTGGCCGTGTGTTTGCAAACCTGATTCTGTATATAAAGCCAGTGTAAATTCATCTAGTGAAGCAAGGGTGCCACAGCTCATTGCAGTTTTTGAAATCTTGCAAGCTTGTGCTTTATGAATGACGTGGATACACACAGCTGTACAGGACCTGCGCTCCCACTTGGATTACTTTTATTGAAAATCTATAGAATGTACTTTAATGACCCAAACTGCACCTATAGTAGAAGCTACTAAACCTCCTCTGCTAACTCTGAAATCATGTTAAAGAATGTGCAACAACTATGTTTTATTCTGGGTCTGTAACTGGGGGGAGAAAAAAAAAAAAAAAAGTATTTTGTGTTTCTAAATGTGTGCATTACTTGAACTTCTGTGCGTATACTTGAATTCACATGGTCATTGTTTTTTCTATGAGAATATTGTTGCTATGTCTTCGTTCATGCTACTGGTAGGCCAGACATTTGGTTGTTTTTAGTATTGCATGTTAGTAAATAAGAATGTACACCTAGGCTGAGCACTTTACTAATAAAGGCACTGGAGCCAAACTGAAATTGTTGACTTTAATCTTCTCCAGCGATCTCGAAGATGAAAACTCAGGCTGAGAGAAATAAGGACACGCTTGTTGCTGCGGTGCCACCAAGTTACTACATCATCCTCTAAATCTTATTACATCTTCCTCTATATTTAACGAGGAGTGTTTTTGCCGTGATCCAGCTGGATAAAGGAAGGCTCAGGTGCCTGTGGGGAAATTAGATGAATTTGTAAGATAAAGGCAGGTTGGTTTACCTCCCTGCAGGAAGGTGGTCAGGAGTGGATTTGCATGGCACAAGGTAGCACGCAGCTTGTTCGTTTTGGAGAGCCACATTCTCACAAATCGTGCGAGTTTGAGCTTAAATGAACCTCAGCATACCCGGCTAAGTAGAATATTTATCTTATGAACCAAGTGGGATGTATGGATGTGGATAATTCTGAGCTCGTGACTCTCAGGTCCCCCACCTGGTGTTAGAAGCGTTGATTACTGAAGTTCATCACAGCTAAGCCTCTGTAACCACAGCGATTGTATCCGATTCATGTTTAACAAGGCATTAACAAAATGCAATTTCTCCATCATCTGTGATCATCGGGGGCCTGCAGCTGAAATAAACCAACTGGAAGTTGAAAGCTGAGTGGCTGACAAGCATTAGGGCATTAGGGGATGTTTGCTGGGGATATTTTGGTGCTCAGCTGCCACCTCATGCTAGGAAAACGAACTGCCGCCAAATGGCAAATCTCTGCATGACTGCAGTGTGAGAGACAGCCATATCAGGGGGCGGATGGTTGAAAAAATCTGCAGTTAATTAATCTGAACAGTAAAAGTCAGAGATCAAATCCTATATAACCTTTTAGATAAGGTCCAAAGTGCACAGTTTGCTGAAAAGATCATATCTGTTCACCAAACATCATAAATGGCTGACATGGTTTAGTAAGACTGGGGCAGAACGTGTCACTTTGAAACGTAGTGGTGTAAAACGACACTTTTTCAGCCGTGTAAATGTGGCAATACTGTTCTTTAATTTTGGTTCAGGTCTACAGACATGTTATGCATAGCTCTGTGAGACGGAACAGCTTTGTTTTTCAAGCTAAACACAAATGTTGACCCATGTTTAATGTGAGATAAAATGCAAAATAAAAAAAACAACAAAATAAAAGCGATTACAGTTCATTTTGAGGTGAACATAATTGTGTGAACCATATTTCAGGAAAATTCATCCAGCTGCTCTCATCAGGTGTCACTAAAAGCCCTAAATGTCAGTCTCACAGTGGCCTTATAAAGAAAAGGTCAGGAGGTCGCCAGGAAGTTGACTGGGTGCAATGACTGTGCAAGAATATGTCCCGATTCATCCAGCACAGTTTCTTTTTTTTCCCCACCAGTAAGACAACTTCTGGCCCGAGAATAATCTGCTCACATCTCAGCAATGTGGTGGCCACTATGATAGGGCATATCTCAACCATCGAGCCTGGAGTTAAAAGCAACAACTTCCTCCGTGTCTGAGAGCGAAAAAGCTCCAAAGCAAAACGAAGCCTGATTTGAAATTACTCAACAGCCTCCTGCTTCATGCTGTTCCACGGATTACCTATACAAAGACAACATACGGTACAAGGTACAACACTTAGAAAGCTCTGAGCCTCATTGGAGCGACTCATTCAGGTATTTTACTAAACTGTAACGATCCAAGGAGCATTCTGTTGGAATGAAAAACTGTCTTTTTCAGATTTACATTATATTATTTTATAACATTGAAGTCTTGAAGGGATGTTGATCCAGCATTGTAAAAGAGTTAAACATCACGAAGTGCAACTGGAGTGACTTATCATTATAGCCTCTGTTAGTGAGGCTACAGAGAGAATAACAAGTGACCAGGAACACAAGGCACGTTAGAGGACTGGACCCTCCTTCAGGAAACACGTTCTGAGGCATTTCCCCCCCAGACAGGAGAAAAGCTGATTACTTTACCTTAACATAGAGAATGAGAAAAGCAAGTGTGTGGAGAAAAAAAAAAGGCTCTAATTGCAGTTAGAAATAAAAAAAACAAACATTTCCATTTGAGCAGAATGAAGTTTTTGCTCCTTTTGAATGATGCATCACGTGTCGTACCTTTACGCGTGCATGTTCCCATTGAAGGAAATACTATCTGCACAGATAATTATTTCTAGTTACGGTCAGTTATAAATCACCTCAGTGCTTTGGAGTGTTGAAGGCTGCTACTGTGCAAACATTTACATGTGCATCATACATAATTTATAGAATTCAGCAGTCACAAATATCACTGGCATGCAGTATACTCTTCAATGAAATATTCAAAACTGTTACCCAGTAAACATTTGGACGAAGGACAATAGTCAAAGAACAAAAAATAGTTCAGTGTTCGCATTAAGAATATTGATTTAAAGGTTAGCATTTTGCACTCTCATACCTGTTCAGATAGTCAAAAAGTACATAAGCTCTTCTGCTGATTACATGCTTATATACTGCTCAAGCTCTGGACCAAAGAAGCAAATGACAACTAATAAATTACGTTTAACCTCATTAATACACAACCTCTGGAGTAGATCCATCTTTTTCTTCCTACGGTACAGTGGAGCACCGTACAGTTGGCTCTTCTGCTTTATTGCGTCCTGACATTTTGAGGCCACACGTTACGACAGCCTTCACCGTCCAATAAAACACGGCAGCCGTCGCAAGCCAATAAGTCCTGTGAACCTTTCATCTTTTGGGCTCTGAACTGAACACCCCAAAGACGAAAATGTCGAAGAATTCTATCTGTCCGACGAGCAGAGTGCGGCTTAGATGCCTTCAGGGCAACATATAGAGTGACAACACTCACAAAAACATATATATATATATATAAAATACCGTGATTCCATTGAGACACTGCCAGTGAGACGCACACACGTCTGCGAGTGCCTCAGTTTTACTCTTTACTCCTTTATATCCCCATTTAATTGTGGGACATGCCGTCTTTTCTCCTTCTGTTGGTTACTAAAGGGGATTTGATGTTATTTTGGCTCAGCCCCCAGCACGGAGAAATCTTTTGTTCCAAGTCCAAATCTCTGTCCACGCTAATCCCCAAGTTATTGGCAGATTCCTTGGGCTATATGCTTTGAAGGCAGTGGCTGCATGGCTTTAGATTTAATTAACAAAAACTGACTGTCGGAATTATTTGTCAATTTTGAAATGTTTTTTAAAAAAAACGGAGTCACCTTAATCCGAGGACAATTATTTAACTACTCACCAAAATCATTACTGAGTCCTTGTGACTTCCGACGAGAGTAGTTGTTCTGTTGCAGAGTAGATAAGCAGCACTGGTGTATACATACAGGTACGTATGACTACTCATACAGTAACAACTAAGACGACTCAGTTGATTCTCACATTCTCAGCACATTTAGGACAGTTCACCATGAACCACTTTCACAAGTTTGCATAGAAACCTTGTTAAAATCCTGAATAAATGCTTTAGTATTTTTCAATCTAAGCCAATATTTCCGACAATTTTCACAATTTTATTTTAATGTTTTTGAAAATGTCTCCAGGATGGAGTTCAGATACTAACAAATGCCAATACATTTGTTAGTTTCAGCATCTCAAATGTCAAGATTTGCCGCTTTTCTTTGTCATTCCTGACAGTAAATGAAGAATCTTTGGGTTTTTAATGATTGGTTGGAGTAAAGAAGCAATTTGAAAAAAATGTGATGAGTAATTTTTACCATTTTTTTTAACCGTTCACTTATAGTATAAATGATTAATTGATCAATTGTGAAAATTATCAGCAGATCAATCAATGATCGAAACTATTGTTAGTTAGAGCTCTCCTAACTACACTCAAAGTGTGATTGCAAGACTGTGGTGACATGAAGTAGATACCTACAGTGAAGTATTTGTTTTTGACTCAACAACTGTAAAGATACTGCATAAAACTGTGACTGATCGCATCTGAGGGAGCTGAAACATTTCTTTTATATAGTATCTGTGCAGTTATTCTTTAGCCTATATTTGTATGGATTTTTGCAAACATTTACAATAGGTGTCTACTGCATGTTACCAGATGTTTGCAATAACATTTTAAGCATAGTTAGTGGCAATAAAAGTGATTTATTTCCAACATTGTCACTTATCTGAAGCTGTTCCATTGAACTGTATTGTCAAGCCGAACAGCCCTAGCAAGTGGACTCCATGCTGAGGTCATTTTTAAAACATATATACTTAAGGAAATAAAGCTTAGTTTGAAAAATACTGTTTGCTGTGGGCAGAAATTTGGGCATATTGACACTGGCAGCGAGACAAAACATTTATCATGCTTCATGATAAAAGTGTCAAGGAAATCCCCTCTGGTCACGTTCTTGGTGTCAATCGATGTACTGCGATAACCATCTGAACCCTTCCCCATAGCCTTGTTTTTTCAACACGCTGCACATGAAAATCTCCAGCGGTCGCACGTTCAGCTCCTTCAAAGAGACGCTTCCCTGTCGATGACAGTGAGGATAAATAAGGAGGATGCTCATCTTGTGTATACAGACAGAGACAGACAAACCACACGCGCCTATTTCTGTGAATTCAAATGGGAAAGCCTACCTTTCCAGTAACTTGACCATCCAGAGCGAAGGCTCCTCTAAGTCCTCCTTCACTGATGGCCTCTGGGCGGTCGATTTTATTACCCAGCACCAACACTGGCACGTTGACTATGGTCTCGTCCCCGAGGAGAGCCTAAACACACAACGGTCGTTAATCTGCTGTTAGCAGTCAGCAGTCAGTGCTGTGTGCTGGACACAGTGTGTATAGTCTAGAACTACTCTACATGCAGAGGGTCATGAGGTAAGTGGGGCTGTATACATAAAATTGCCTTGACTTGTTCAGTCTTACATCCAGTTCAGACTTGGATTCTGTGAGTCTGTCGTGATCTGCACAGTCAACAAGAAAGACGACTCCATTCACAGCCGGCAGGTAGTTCTTCCACACTCGCCGAGCTATCGACAGAGAAAGGAGAACAGACTGTCCTTGCAGGAATTCAAGAGGACAGCGAATGCCCCTTTCATTTTCTAGTCTAACAGATTTAAGTGAAGCCTGGAGAAAATGCGATTTTATCCTTTTACTATCTCTCTGCCTACAATCATAAAGCCAGGTCTGAATGACTAAATAAACAAGCCAAAGTTAATGCTCTAATAACATATTTGGTGAAATAAAATCACACCTGTCGTCAGGTTGTAGTTATGTAAACATGTGCTGGAAAATAATTAAACCATGAACTAAGAGCGATGACAATTGTTTATATTACATTAATAGTGTGAGGGAGCTGCATGTTTAAACACCCCCACAGTCTTAGCAAGAGCTCTAATCAGGCAACACAAGTAAATACCCCTGTGCAGGAGCTATAACCTTTCATAATTGACTCCAGAAGGCAAATACAAATTCAACACTTTACCAACTTTAACATCCCATGCTAATTATTGCAAATGTAACACCTACATCCATATCATATCATCAAGTAGAGATGAAGAGCCTCTTCTTTTACCTATGCATCCCAATTACAGCTGATTTCATTTACACGTCACTGTTTCAGGTGCTACAGCGACACCATGTGGCAGCCACCAGAACTGGGAGCGCAACAACAGCTCTGATTTCTGCAAAATGGTTTTGATGACAGTAGATTACTGATTATTGAAATCTATTATATGCTAGTATATACCGGTGTGATATATTATTGGATTGCTGACATAAACATCAATAATCTGCATTTCAGCCGATAGTTGACAACGTCGGTAACAAATTATTTTTGTGATCTAGCAAACTGGTTTCTAAAGAAACCACTCTCCTGTCTTTTTACACCACAAAATTAAGCATTTCATCGAAATTGGCTGCGGCAACAAAAAGCGGCAACAACTTCAATAGTGTGTTCATATGATAAATATAAAAAAATGGAGTCAGAGTTCACCTTGCACATGTCCTCCCAGATCGAACGTTGTGAATGTCATCCCACCGATCGTCAACTCTTCTGAGGCTTTAGGAAAGAGGAGATAAACTTCAACATGGCTGGAAATTATGGAGCAACTCACAACAGTATCACATTATGCCAACATGATCATATCAGATCATTTTTCAATGTGGCCTAATGCAAGTCAGCTACCTGCAAGAAGCAACATTGTGTAATTAAACAAATTCTAATGTAATTTCATTAACAAGATGTCTAACATGTGACGCTACGCTACTGTCTGAATCTCTCCTTACTTGGATGCAGCGTTGGCACATGTTGGCCAAGTCGGTCGTCTTTTAACATGTGTAGGAGTGTCGTTTTACCAGCGTTGTCAAGGCCCAGGAAAACCAGTTTCCCAGATTTTTTGTACAAACCTGAAAGAAATATTTCACATGTGAAAACATGACCAATATAATCAAAGTTGCTCAGGTTCTTTATTCGACTTCTGAGGACCCTGGGAACAATTCAGATTATCGATTACTTTGTCCTTTGTTTTACATGCAAAGCTATGCATAAGTAATATAGCGACACAGAGACAATATACTTACAATATACTGATAAATTAAGCATTTTTAATAAACACATTTTCTTACAAAGCACTGGTAGTATTGCAGCTTCAATTTTGAAGTTGAGCATTTTCATATTACAATCACATTTAAAAAGAATAAAACTTAAGAGAGTACTTACCTAAGAACTGTAAGACACTACTAAACCCCTTGTAGAGCCAGTCAAATAAAAACGACATGTTGACAGTCTTTGACTGAAACTAGAAAGAAGTCAGATTACTACAATTATAAGTATTCCGACATACTGTAATGCTGCAGGAAGTGGAAACAGTTGGTGGTCTTACGCTAATCATATAATATTATTAGTTTATAAGTCTAGTTTTATTCCCATATATTCAAAAGTATTGTGGACAAAACATTTGCAATGCACATCAACATAAAATGTGTTATAAAATCAGGTCAACATACAGAGTGAAAGAAATTCATTTTATTTACTCTCACAACTACTTTATTTATTTTGCTGATCTGGGCAAATGTCCATTGGCTAAGACTGCACACGTGCTAGGATTTTAGATGTTACAGGAAGTGAGCGAAATTAAAATTATTGCTGATTATTGGACTAAAACTGCTGAAAACATTTGCTGGACTGCAGAAATATGAAATGGAAGAGCCAAAAAGTCAGGAGCTATAATGTAAGTTTACATATAATAACACCTACAAGCTTAACTGCAATATACTTAAGAAGCTAAAAGGCGAAATCCATTGTTCAAAACAACTGGAAGCTAAACTTTAATGCTGTCAAATAACCGACTGAAAACTGAAAGTGCAGACAGGGGAAAGAGACAAACAGTGGGAAACGAGAAAAGAAGTGACAGGCAGATAGGGAGGAATTACTTCTTTCATGTCTTTCATGTTACATTAAAAAACTCAGAATCAAAGAAACGGGTCATATCAGGAGCATAGAGGACAAAATCAGGGGGAAAAGGATTATCAACTGAGAATAACAATAGTGTGGATGGTGTCAAGCAGCATCATTTAACTGATAATAACAGGACAACATTAAAGAATATTCCAGCTAACATAGGCATGGGGTTAGATAACAGTTTAGCTAGTTGGCCTTAGCCCGTTAGCTAACGTTAAACCTGCTGTTGCTTTCCAGGGATGTTCTCATGTGTCAGGGGAAAACATGGCGCCCTGTCGGCTGCACGCAAACCCGCTAATAAATGTGCCGACAGCCCATAATTGACTCTTCTATATTTACTTCAAATTTCTGTCCTAACCCTAATGTCAACTAACTTACCCCTTTGAGGAATCAGCCACGGCTCAGCGTTATGAAGTTTCGGTGGTCTCCCTGGAAACCGTTATCCGATTTCCGGTTCCTCTTCTTCTTCGTCGCTTGGAGTTCGGGGTTTGGAACTCATTAGCGCCCTCGCCTTGACGACTGGCGGTCAACAGGAAACACCCACTGTCTTAATCCTGCTGTCTGAGTGAAATTGTTTTCACAAGGATGTGGAAATGTGTCATCCCTCAGTAAAAACAAATACATGTAGGTACATCGATACAATAAAATCTACGTTAAAAGAAATAAAATGCATGTGATGATGATGTCTAAATATTTTATACAAAGTCTGTCATTAAACATGTTGTGAATGATGGTGTGCATATCTACATTTCCTCTGTTCTTTCAGAGAGCAAAATATACAATGGGGCGTCTTCAAAGAGTATATTCAATTGATCACTACAGGTATCATCAGGTCATTAGGAAAACAGATAAGAAATGTTTTTAGCTTTTACAATTATAGTTTCGAACCACACTGTAGAATATTTTCACGGGTGTGGATGCTGATTGTCAGCATGCACACTATCCATATTTTGTCCTTTATGATTATTATTATTATTATTATTCTCTCACCGCATGCTTCCCCTTCTGCATTTATTCACCTATTGAATCCATTCACACTATCATATTCTCTGATAATGTCTTTTCTGCAACTAAAGACGTGAAAGACATTTTGAACAATGGCTTTCTCATTCAAGCGTCTTAAGTATATTGCAGCTCAGCTAACTTGCTGCCTTACATGTAAATTTACACCGTGGGGGGGGGGCTCATGATTTTTCCGGCTCGTCTTTCACATTTATGCAATTCAGGAAACGCTGTCAGCAGGTTTATTTAAGAAATCAACATGCACATGCATTTTTGCCAGGAAATGTGTTTATTTAGATAGAGATTATTGTTAAATTGCAGACTTAGCAGAAGCATCCCAATGACTTTATCTGCTTAATGATAATACATATCTATCGATAACTATAATAATGCAGGCGGTAACAGAATATTTTCTTTGCCCACACAAATCATTTGAGGGTTGAGTGTGTTTTTCACTCAGAACTCCTCTCTAGAACTCTATTGTGTTGGTAAATCTCAAGTGTATATAATAATGAAAACAGAAAAAAAGTGTCAATAAAATAGATAGAATTCAAAAATAATTCAGGTTTAGTGCAGTTTATTGTGATGTTTTGTCAAAGCTGATATTACGGGTGGGCAGTTTTGATGAGAGCAGCATCAGACAGCCACAGAGGAGGAAGCAAGTAAATGTTATCCGGATGATGAATGAAGTTTTCTGCCCAGAGTCTTCTTCTCACTTTTCATAATAAAACCACTTGTCGACTGAAAGAGATTTAAAAAAAGACAAAAAAAGATTATATGTGACTTCCACATGAGAAACAACATCCGCAAGTAAATGTTCAAACACCTACCTGAGCTTGGAATGGGATCCTCAGCTCCAAAAGCACTTGTCTGTAAGAGTTAATGAAATCCGTGTTATCAAATGTCCATAAATGCACTCTGTTTTCAATTTTGCAAAAGACGTGATTCCTTTTTTCTTTGACAAACTGTGAGTGAACTGACTGAGGCATTAATTACGATCCTCTCCTTTCTTCTGAAGGTGTGTCAGAACTGTTGTTTCCCACATCGTCTCTCGTCTCATTTAGGGTAGAAATGAATTTGAAAAAAAAAGAAAACACACTCACAGAGTCAACCACGGCCTCGGCGTCCCTGGCAGAGCAGCAGAAGGGACTATCTGGGACGCTGGTGTTCATGCTGATCCAAGAAGAAGATGAAAAAAAACTAACCAATATCACCTTCAAAGCAATATTCTGTCCATATAAGAACCACCAAACTGACTCAGACAGGCACTCACTATGTCACAGCCCATTGATTGAGTTAATTGCCAACAGTTTGCACCCTGTCGACCTCAATCCAGAGCTTCATTATTTCTCTAATACCATTTGTCTTGCACGCAATGAAATGGAATTTATCTCACCAATTTAACTCGCCAGCATCGGTCTTCTTAGATATCAGAGCCTTCCAAAACTCGTGGGTGCTCTTCACTGTTTTAACGGCAAAGTCCTGCGAAACACAAGTTTTACTCACAGTGACCGAGGAGAGACCTTCCCTGCAGAACTGATCTGAAACAGGGTCAGACACACTCTGAATGCAGGTTTTGAAGGCGTACCCTGTCCTTGAACTCTCCGTCGAAGGCAAACTGGTTTTCAGGTTTCCCGTCGGGGACTTTGTATCTTCTGAACCAGTCAACGGTTGCCTCGAGGTATCCGGGCCTAAGTCTCCTGACGTCAGCGATGTCTGCAACGGGTCAACGAGACAGGAGAGCTGGGAAATTTGGAACAGCCGACGTATTTCCCAACAGCACCGGCAGCTTCTCTTGAGACTTATTCGTACTGTTAAAGTCGGCAGCCTCGGGGTCGTCAGTATTGATCACCATGACCTTCCAGTCCGTTTCCCCCTCATCGATCAGAGCCAGAGTTCCCAGCACCTTCACTTTGATGATTTCCCCTCGGCAGCACACCTGACAATCAAAGGTACATTTATTTTCTTTAAAAAAAGCTGAAAAACAGTTGATTTTAAATGCTTTTTTTCTGAGAATGTTGTTTCTTGTTCCGGCACCTTATTTCCTATGTCACATATATCGATAGGATCATTGTCTCCGCAGCAGCCTGTGTCGTTGTCCCGGTGGTTGGGGTCTTCCCACGTCTGTGAAGGGAGCCAGCACATGTTTGACGGAGCGGAAACACTTTGAATATCGTAGGCCGGAGCAGGACTTGCCTGTGGGATGGCTCCATAGTTCCAGATGTAGCCTTTGTGTGGAAACACGTTGGCGACGTAGCGAAGATCCCCCTGCTTTACGTCTTGTTTCAGTGGATTCAAGGGATCTTTGGTGCCTATCTGGTGAAGAGAGGGCCAAAAAACGCCATTACGTCAACACAACCGACACACCTGAAAGATGGTCTTTGTATAGCTTTCAAAAGACACATGAATACAATTTCAGTAAAGTCTTTAAAACAATAAATAGATGTCAAAGTGATTTTTTTTTTTTAAAACATATTCCTCATATTATTCACAAATATTCCTCATTTCCTTGTATGCAACTGAATGTTTTTATGAAATTAATAGATGGATTCACGTATTGAGCCCGTTTTAGATGTCTGCAGACCCAAAAGGTCCCTGCTGGATGCTCAGGCATTCAGTTTTTTCTTGCATTTTGTCTACAGAAATCTAATTCTCCTCATGTTCACATATTTAACCAGTTTTAAAAGGCCACAGACCTCCAATGGGGCTCATGGTGCCAGGTGTTTAATGTTACATGTCCAAAACATCCAGAAGAGGTCCTAGTCAAACTTTCAGACAGTGAACCAGGCCCATGTCCACAAGTGGTTCCGGACTGACTACAGGACAGCTAGTCATTATTTTATTTACATTTATCTCACAAGTTTTTAAATTCTGAACTGATTTTGGGGAGAGAATATAACCAATGGACGTATACATACTTCCATCTTCGCATTTGTCCACCTCGGAACCTCCACGACAGCGTGAAAAATATTCTGCAACACAATGAGAAATACATGGAGCGCTGAGAGAAAACAGTGAATCAACCTGAAATGTGCTTATTTATTTATATATACAGTATTTTTTTTTTTAAAAAAAAGTGTATATAAATAACTTAATGCCAGTATAATGAAGGAAACATTTTCACACAGAAGGCAAACAATTGTCTCTTGATGATGTGATGATTTGACTTTCTTCAGAATAAAGGCCAGTTGGGAAGTTTTACAGTATTGAATTATGTCCGAACTAAAGGTGCAGTCAGTGAAGTCACACACTGAAACCCCAGGCCGTACACAGAAGCACATCTGTCCGCCACTGCAGACAAAGTGGTATCTGACACGACACTGTTAACATTTTCTCAAACCAGCAATTATAAATAATAACTAGAGAATATACAATGTGAAATGAATCATACATTTTGTGAGTTGTAAAACAGGGCCAGACTTGCAACAAAAAGGGTATGCACGAAGCTCTACTTTTAAAAAGAGGCCTTTAACTCTCACACATGATGCTCACCTCTGTTTCATCTGCATAGATGGGGATGTCGTGAAATGGAGAGATGTACCGGCCAGCAGAGTTTTCTGTGGAAATGCAGTAACACATTTTTTCAACAGTCTGGAGATCTTATCACAGTGCTCTACAGTTACCTGTATAAACACCTATTTCAGTGGGTACGGAATCAACTATTACACTATGTGCAATGCAGGGAGGAGAAACCCAAGCAAAAACACAAAAGCAGTTCATTAAAAGTGTGGCTCTTACTGAAAAACACCCTGTATTGCTGGGTGTGTGGGCTGCCCCTCTCCTCGGTGGTGAAGCTCATTGTTGTCACACTCGCCCTCGGTGGTCTGTGCAGGGATGCAGGAGGACTCCTGACTGACGGGCAGTCACTGAGACACAGGGAGCAGGCATGCTTAAGCTGAGGGGTTAGAAACCTGACAGCTCCCTGCATGTGACATGGGCCACTGTTGGAAGAGTGCAGCCCAAAGGCCCAAAGACAGTCGTGCTGACTTCTCCTGTGCGCGCTTCAGTGTTGGCAACTGTGGCTTACAAGGGCAAAGAAACCTCTGGGAGATGCAGAATTTCTTAATCAAACGCTGATTCTTTCTTAATGCCGCCTGTCCATGACTGTAAGGTTTCTACCTTCTTTACGTGCGATTTGTTTTTTCCATCTCCCTCCTGTAAGCTGCGGCTCTTCAGAGCTCTATTCAGACAAAAACAGATGGCGCTGACTGGCGTTAGCTCTAAACCAATTAACAAGGCAGGATTAGGACTGTGGCCCATTGTGACTTCTTGCCTCTTGGATTTCACTGTAGCCATTTGATAACATACTTATGGGGCTAGTTTTGGAAACGTTTAAGGAAATGACTTTTACGATGGTTGAGAATGGAGCTTTGTAGGACTTCCCGAGGTACAAAGAGTGAATAATAGTGTAAAACATACTGCACGTCTCTTAGTTTCCATCGTGTCAAAGTACGGCACGGCCTTGGACATAGGCTACCAGAGGGCAGCAAACAAGGTCACAACCTGGGCGGCAGAGAAGTCACGTGATGCTAAATATCTGTCTTATCCAGAGGAGTTTATTCTTCTGTCTGGCATCCCAACTTGGCATAACGCTTGACTTTTCTTTTGCGTAGAAAATGAAATGGTGAGGCCAAACGTGAGCTTAACGGTGATCCAGACTCAGGGTCGCTATTTAAAGAATTCCTGAAGAGCCTGCAGCAAAATCATTTAATTGCCGTACTGTGGATAAGTTTTTCTACCGTTTCAATTTCAGATGGAGGGTTTATGGGTTTGATGCCTCCCCTTAATTACATCAAGTCTCCAAGCTGCAACTGCTAGACCAAGTTTCAGCTTTTTGCTTTTTTGTTCTAACAAGTGTTCAGTGTAGTTCTCTATTCAGCAGCCTGAGGGTGAACAAGGAATTCATTAATTTAGATCTGTGTTTCCACACAGTGTAAATCTAAGTAATAGGGTTTCTCCTCTGTTGATGGAAAATCTCCTGTTATCAAAATGTATCAGCGTCTACATTTGTTCAGTTGATCAACAGAAATTATTCAACCTCAATGAATGACTGAACCTTATTTTAGAGCTGTCCTCATAATAAATAATGACACCAGACTGCAACATTGCCACTGTTAATCTTTTTAATTGAAAAAAAAAAAAATGTTTTATACTATCAAATGTGATAAATAAGTCATTACTCATATCTCAACTGAGATATATTAAAAAAAAAAAAAGGCCGCCATCTTTGTCTCATGTAAAAACTGTGATATTATCAGATCAGAATGTTCAAGCGTCGCGATTCGTCCTCTCGCAGGTGCACAGAAGGATCCATCTGAAGCAGTTAAAGGCACACAGCATGCAGTCTATACGTGTGTAGACATGAGGCGTATCTTAAGAGTCCCTGCTTGACAAAATGTCAAAGTTGTGAAGGGACTGCAGAGCGAACTGAGTGTTTGAGTCCAAAGGGTTTGACTTGACGTTCAGCCACTTGAGTGCTGGCATGTCAGACAACTTATCCACCGGTATTTCTGCAGGCAAAGATAAAAACAGGGAGTAGATTTAAGCACAAATCCAGCTCAAAAAACAAAACAAAAAACAAACCCACAAATCCTTGACTTAATATAGTATTACCAGTGATGGTATTTCCCTCCAGGTTAATCCTCTCTAGTGTGGCTATTACTGTAAGCTTTTCGGGGAAGATGGAGAAGCTGTTATTAGCCAGATTGATGCAGGTCAGATGCTCCATTTGTGCCACAGCGTCAGGTAGTTTGGTGAGAACATTACCCCGCAGGTCCAGCTCTGCAAAACACGTCCCACACAAACCAGAAACTGTGGTGTCACCATCCAAACTTTGCAGCATTTTAACAAAACTCTTGAATCAGTGCGCATTATGGCTACCTCTCAGCTGAGTGAAGGTTGAAAAGAACTTGCTAGAGAGGGCTTTCATCTCGTTGTCAGCCAGAGAGATCACGCGGATGTTTTCCAAGACGCTGGTCAGGACCTTGAACACGCCGTCCGGGAAAGAAATGAGCTTGCAGTTTGAAAGGTCTGCAGGGGGAGATGAAGAGGATGATTGTGGGTTCATTGACTGTTAATGCAGCAGCAGAATGTTTTGATATCAATAATTAACCAACATGTTGAGATAAATCAAGAGTTCTGTATATTTGTGATAAGATAATGTTGAGCCTCTGTCGCCACCTGCTGGTAAAATCTTGAATGATAAAACCCTGAGTATTGAATCAGAGCCACTCATTCATTCATTCATTCACTCATTCAGAGAGAGAGAGAGAGAGAGAGGGAGAGAGAGAGGGAGACTTACCCAAACTATCTTTCCCCTCCTCTACAGTTGCATTAATCCTCCGTGCCACGTTTGCGACTGCCTCAGCCATTTTTCTGCTCTCCCAGCTGAAGATCATGCAGCGTTACACTTGCAAACACTGTGAATAAGATGTGTGTCAGCCACATAACAGTTGCGGTAACAAATACAGCCATTGGCGGTGAACACACTTGCCAAAAGTGAGTTTATATAGTTTGTTTTTTTATCTGTTCTAGGGTTCTGGTCTAATTATACACAATATATCAACATAGCTGAGTTGGCCCTTTTGACAGAGTAAGATACGGGTCAAAAACAAGAATATTTCCATTCCATTATCTTTAATATTCCTTGTAAGTAGTAACGAACGTGAGCAGCAGCAGCAGCCGCCCGAAGAGCTACTTTAAAGGTTTCAGAGAACAAGCCACTTACCCCCGCAGCTAACTGGCTGAACAGAACCCGGCAGCTGCCGGGGTGGGGGGAGTAGCAGCCCAACTGGTCAAATTTGGTAAGTGTTTATTTTTAGCCGCGGAGAGGACGATTCACCTTACTGTTTGGGGTGTTCGCTCAAAACCAACACCCCCTGTATCGGCTTAATACACGCTGTGTAAAACTGTTGTTGCTTAGCCACGGTTAGCTACCAAGACACACGCTAGGCTAGGCTAGGCTAGGCTAGGCTACTAGCTTTAGACGTTCGCGCGGCCACTTCGCGGCTGTCAGCGTTGCGCCTCTAAGTCGCAGGCGACGCAAGTTCGAGTGGAAATAAAGTGAGAAAATAAACTTAACTCGTCTTACCTCCCGAGTCCCGGGCGACCCTTCCCAGTTTCGACCTGTGTAGTGGCCACGACTGTGCCAAACGCCGGCTCCGTCGGTGTGTTTTGAAAGGATTTGAATACAATGAGCTTGAGAAGAATGGAGTGTGACCATTGTCACCGCCGACCGAACACGTTAGAGTAACTGCTGGATTCACCTGCGCTGCCAGACTCTTTCATTTGTGAGGGCAGTTCTGGCTACGGCTGAAATATTCTACTCTTTACGAACAACAGCTCAACGCACAGACGACCCGAGAGGCCGCATTGTTTTCCCGGCGATATTTAGTCAAGAATATTGTATTTTGTGTTTTTCCACGAGGGCAAACTTGCGTGTTTGGATCTGGAAAAGTTTAAATCCAACAGCACAACTTATGTCACTTTTTTATATATACAGTTTTATATAAGGATGCACCGATAAATTGCAATTATTACTATTTAATCAGGTAAATTAAGTATTTGCATACAGGCCAAGATTATTTACTTTTTTTTTTTGTTTTTAAACTTTTCTATACATGCCAAAGTAGGACAAAATAAATAATAAAACACTGCAAATACATAACACCTGTAAATGTACATAAATACAATTCTTAATATTTACAATAAATATACACGTTTACACGTTGTAGTGTCCAAAAAACAAACAGTGCTGGAATGTGTCTTGTTTACATTGATGAAATTGATAAGGGGGACTAAAGTTGTCCTTTGGAATTTTGTATTTCCCAATAACAGTGTTTCCTGTACAAACCGAACGCACACTGACAAGTATCAAAGAGCTTCATTTTCCCCTCAGGCTAAGTGTTTTCTCCCGCTTTTCTGCACAGCTTTTGCTCCTTCTCTTCTCTTTTTTGGGGCCCTGGAGCCGCCGGGATGGAGGAGGCGCTCACTGGCAGCCGCACTCGTCCACGATCATGTCCTCGTGGTGCCGCAGCAGCATTTCTCCGCTCTCGTAGTACAGCATGCTTAAGGGGCTCATTCTGGTGGGAGCGCAGCAGGGCGAGCCCACTCTGTCCGGGTGGTAATGCTTCAGCAGGCTCTGGGAACGGCAGAAGGCAAACACGTTTACACAGATGACTGCAGGCACGGAAACTCTGCTCGTGTAGGTGCTCGTTGTTTTAAATCTCAAATCTCACAGCACTTCATGTCCTCTCAGGTCATCCTGAATTCCTGATCAGTTCCCTGCAGATTTGCAGTATTAATCGGTTAAACGACACATTGTTTGTTTTGCATTGTTAAGGTTAATATTTCCTGTGTGTCAGCAACCGGGCTGCATTGTTTGTTTGTTACTATATTTATCTGCTGCTATTTGTAATACAGTTATTACTTCATTTGTATCCACTCCATGTTTTTTGCAACTCATTTTTAAATGAATAAAACTAAAAGTTAAAAATGCACCGATCGGCGCTTCATAAATGCTGCTTATCTTGTTCGGTAAGTAATGTGGATGGTCTCTGTGCGCCGCTCACCTGCATGTAAGCATGATTTGTGGGGTTGAGGTCTTCTCCCAGGGGGCCCGGGCAGGAACCCTCGCAGCGGTAGGAGTTATATCTTTTAGGGAAGATGATCCAGGAGCCCCAACCTATTTGGTTGAAGTCCACATGCAGGTCAACTCTGCGGCAGGGAGACTTTTCACTCCCTCTTTTGGACGCGTGCGGGCTCCTCGCCGTTTGTTCCCTGTGGCCGCGTTTGCTCCGGCGCCGCCGCGGCCAGCGGGCCTTTCTGATTTCGGCAGGGGACAGGAACTTGGATTGTTCAGCCGTGTGGAGCAAGCTGGCTTTGGCCTTGGAGTTGTCGTCAGAGCCAGTGTGTGAGAAGATGACCAACAAGGCCCGGTCACTCACGTCCGCCTCTCTTTTCGCACCGCCGACCGACTGGTCGGGAAGCGACGGGCCCCTCTTTGTCTCAGCCACGCTCGACCTTCTCGACGTTCTTTTGTGGCGAACCCTCCCCTTCGATTTCTGCTTGAGCCAGTTTAGGAGAGGAGACGTCATGTTGAAGACCTTCCAGCTCTGCGATGACGTGACCAGGGAGGACTGGCTGAGCAGCCCCACCAGCTGCTGCTGCTGCTGCTGCTGCTGGCAGCCGCTGTGCTGGTGGTGGACCTCCACCGTCATGTTGGCGACGCTCTGTGTCCGAGGAAGCCTGATTCTCAGCTCCGCTGCCTGGATCAGTTTGTCGGCCAGCAGGGCGTGCAGGTCAAAGGTCGCAATCCAGCGCCGCTGTCTGTATGTCAGACCTGATGTGGCGAAGAGACACGTTAGTAAATGGGGTGTATACGCTGGGTGGAACAAGTGGACGTTATGCTGAAATCAGGGAATATTATCAAACCAGAGACATTATGAGGTTTCACGGGATAGTTCAACTTGTGCCTTTCACCTCGTGACATCCGACCAAAGCGCCACTGATGCGCTGGGATGTCAGCTCACTGCTAGCTGCATGAACGTGGATGCTATGAAAGTAAAAACAGCCAGTGGGGAACACCACATTGGGGATGATACATTATTAAAGTCCAATTTGGATGTTTGGGAGAAGTTTGTTGTGAAGACAGACTGGGAGAATAACGTCATGTCATCCCTGAGGAAACCATTAGGAAGCTGTAGAATCACAGCAGCTGTCAGGGTCCACGGGTCGGGTCGCGGGCCTTAAACTGAGGGTCCGGGCGGGTGCAGGTTGGTTCTGGTACTTAACTTTACGGGTCTGGGTGAGTGTAGGTTATCAAAATTGGGCCGCATGCTATCAAAAGCTGGCATTCGACACTTAAAACGGAGTCTGTTTATGCCGAATATTAAACAGTTAACACTCACTGACATGTCACAGAATTGGATAATGAACAATAGAAACTTGCCAGCGATGAGATATTTAAACTATATTATACAAAAAATGCAATTATAATTATTAAATTTGAATGGAGGCTCTTTTACCAAAGCAAATATGAATATTGTCATACAAAGTCACACAGTCTAAACTATGATTTTAACTAAAACCACTGCATTGGGATGTAATTTTTATAAATGTATCAATTAAAATAGTTCACTAAATCCCCCTTCAATGCTTTAATTATTGCAGAATCATTATATCATATAACAAGACTATATAACCACCACATTAATATGACTATATTAAATCATTCCATACGTTGGCTGAACATATCATAAAGGGCTGATTCCCTTTTTTTTAATACGACCTCCTGATTGATGATGGAGGCTCCCTCATATAAAACAATCCAGTCATTGTTTCCGTGAGCCTGTAATGGGGGGCCTGATTGTGAGTCAATGAACAGGTGTGGCTCCGATTAATCTGCAGGATTAGAAACGTTCAACCTCCGCATTGTCCGCTGCCGCTGGCTGATCAAACGTGCGCCCTATTAATCCACTCAAACCTCAGGGCCCCGGGCCCCGGGCCCCGGGCCCGAAACCCATCTCTCAGCACACCTCTGCCTCCCCTGGCTTCTGCATATCCTCGCCAAACAAATAGGTAATAAGTGCGACACCTGGCAGCGAGGTGCCAGCGGCTGCAGCAGCGGGGAGGGCTGCCTGCGCCATTAAGGCCCCAACTCTAATCTAATCAAGCCCGAGTGTGAAAAAGAACTGAGGGAACTTGTTGATTTGAGCCAGCGAGAGATTTGTATAGTGTCTGGCGAGATGTCTAATCAACATCTCCTATTTAAGAAAAAGAAAGAGGTTTGCTTTGAGAATTAGACAGAGGGGGGGGAAAAAAGCCTTTTTCTCACGCTGATCCCTGCGTGGTCCCTCCGGGCCCCTGAGCGGGATGTGGATTGAGACCCTCCGCGCTCGTCTGGGACGCAGCTTTGACAGGGCAGCACAAAAACAGACAAGAGACTTTTCACCGCAAACGACGCGTCTGTTCCCACAAACATGTTCCCGGACTCTTACTTCTGGCCACCAGGCTCCGCACGGTGTCGGCCCGCTTGGCGTCCGGCTCCATGGCATCCAGCGGCCTGGAGAAGTTGGGCTTGAAGCTCCTGTAGAGGTGCATCATGTAGGTGGGCAGGTGGTAGGCCGACGTGGGTCTGTCCGGCAGGGAGAAACGCTGCGGCGGCAGCGGCGACCTGGCGTGAACTCCGTCCTTCTTGCTCCTCGGCGTCCCGTGCGCCACCAGGACGAGCGCAGATGCGCACAGGGCGAGCGCCAACAGTCCCGTTGCGCGCATGCTGCTGGGGCCGGCTAATGACAAATTCCTCCGCTCCGAGATTAGGGGGTGTCTTATATATACTCTCAGCCGCCCCCTTTCATGTTTAACAAGTAGCCGAGAACATTAAAGGAAGTTGACATGCGTCCTCAAGAAGTGTTACCTGACAGCTCATCATCCATTCAGTTGTTAATGAGGCGCCTGGGTGCGTGTTTACAAGGAGCGCAACTCTTTGTTTGCGCCGTGTTCTCTGGGCTTCTGCGGCCCCGTTCCCCCAGTCCTTGGATTAATTGTTGCACTTATTTGGTTTACACTAATTGTTAGGCTTTTCCCATTGTGGAAACTAGTCTGAGATGGACTGCAGGGAGAAGGACTGGGCTGCTCTTATACACTCAGTGACAGTGATGGCAAAAGAGTGTAAAACATCCAGTTAAAAACAAAACACAAACATAGCAAAAAGGTTTTAAAGATTAGGAGATAGGCAACTTTTATAACACCGTCTGCTATCTTCAGCCTCCTGTGTTCCACTGTATGGACATTTAGAGTTAGGCTTATTAAGATAAAAGACTGAGATAAAACCGCTAATCAGGGAAAAATTTGATTCTAAGCTCAGATATTTGTCAATAAACAGCAAACAGGCAATATTTTGACGTCTTAGACTAGAGGATAAGAGCCACTTGTGAAAGGCAATGAGTTGAGAGAAGTTTTATTTTTATTTTTTTATTTCTAATGCAGAATTTTGACTTTTTACTCAAAATTCAGACGTTTTTCCACTGAATCCAGAAATGTAAAAATAAAATACAATAAACTCTTTGTCAGAATTCTAAGGATTAAAAAAGTAGTGACTCAGATGCCCAGATGCCCCCACAAACTGCCTTGTGGCCAATGCGTAACTTTTAATGATTTGTTTGGGTTCTCATATTCCTATTTTTATTGCTAATATTCCCATTAATATGTGCGTTTTAATGGTGCCCAACCGATGCACGCACAGCAACGTTTAGCTCTCCCCACAGGTTCATTAATAGTTTAAATAAAGTTGGGATGTGAAATATCGCTGTTCGACCCGGGCAGAGGAGGCGCGCCGACTGCGCATGCGTCCTCCGTCTCCATTCACACAGCCAAAGTCCCTTTCCTCGTAAAATTCCCGAGAAAGGACCCCCCAAAAACAACAACAACATCAAATCAATGGATGCTTTTCTTCGGGTCGTGTGAGCAGAAAGCGGAGCCGCATCCTCCACGGACACACTGAACTCTGGAAACACGTTTTTGTAACACGTCCGAGTGCTGAAATGGTGAGTCGCTTTGAAAGTTTACGACTGCTGTTGCACGAGCAGCCCGAAGTGAACATTTCTCGACGTGTTTTTTGTTTTTTTTTTTGGGGGGGGGGGCACGCCCAGACCCGTAACAGTGTCTGAATGCCTTATTATTTATGCTTTACATGTGGTTGCAGGCGGGCACGTTGGACAGTGGAGCGTCTTTTCAGGACGTCCGTGGTGTGTTTGAGTGCTTGATGGGGGCATGCATGTGCTTGGCACCCCCACCCCCCACTCCTAATTCCTGCACTGTATTGTGCTCTGCATCGAGCTGTAAACAGGCAGTGCTGATTAGTAAAGTGCTGAGCTGCTGGGTAAACCATCAACACATTATATCAATATGAAATTATGCTTGTAATGTCCTTAAAACACATTTGAAACACTTCCACCATGGATAAATACAGTAGGTTTAAGTGTTAAAAATATGTGGGTTAGGTGCCATATTATTAAATGCAGCACTTTTTCTAAAGCTTTGACACTATTTGCACCTCTCCTTTTGTCACACAACAAGCTCAAATATTGTCCAATAGCCAACATATGATGTTGTTGGCGGCTCATAAGAGAAAACCAAAAACATCTTCTAGAGTGGAATGATCATTTTCATGCAGTATAAATGACACTTTTCTCCAAATTGCACTGTTTATTTGGTTGTTTATTTTGAAGTGCTCGTCGGCATGATCGACATCCGTGAAGTCAATAGGTGTCCATTCTTCCCATTAGGTGTAAGGTATGGGAAGTCTGAAGAGCAATAAGACAAAGCACACATGATGCTTTTGAAGTATTTCAGTCTCGGCCTTTGTTTGATTTGGCCGGCGCAGCTGGGGCCAGCCTCCTCCTCCTCCTCCTCCTCCTCCTCCGTTCATATCACTTTACCTTAACATCCCTGGGGGACGACAGAAACCGGCTCCTCACAATAGGGAGTGCAGATCAAACCGCGAGCATCGTAATTAATCAAGAGAGAGACCATGAAACTGCTTGATGAATGGAAACCTGGATCATAAATGATTGGGCCATTTGTTGTTAGGTTGATCTTGATCAGTGGAACTGAAGCGAAATGTTACTCATCACAAGGCTTGAAAAGTTGCTGATTTTTGTCTTATGAAACGTTGCCACGGCAACCTAATAATGTTTTTTTTTCGACCTGAGTTTGTACAAACATGTTACAACTTAAGAAAATACGAGAAATTGTTGTTTAGAGAAAGCTTTTTTCCCCCCTAATTTTGGCTGCCTTTAAACTTGAGTTGTGCCAAGTTATTGGCCCGAAGATCTTTTTGATACAGCTTTAATGTCAATTAACATCTGGTTCCCACAAACTAAATCTTGTGTACACACAAGTGCAGTGAATTACTTTACCACAAGATGTCATATTTGAGCATTAAACCCAGGGGAATATTGAATCTAATCATCATTTCATCCTCCCATCTTCATTAATGCCAATGATGTAACTGGACAGGAAAGACAAAGTGATGTCCAAATACTCCTGTGAGCTGAAATTTGACTCAGGTGAAATATTTTCTCAACTTTTTTCCTCCTCTCCTGTTGCCACTCCTGCCAAATTGTTTTTTAAGGGGTAAGACAGACACCAGACCTGGGAGGTTTCGGACGAGACAGGTGATGTTAGCCGTACGCTCCTTTTTTTCCATAAGGGGCCATTTAGCGCAGAGGAAGTTTTTCTTAGGCTGTCACGGAACATCCTCTTATGCTCTGCTTTATCGCCATCTATTTAAAAAAGTGAAAGGAAATGAGCATGTCAGATCAATTCATCGTGTCGTGACATCAAACCTAAACTATCTGTTAGTGACACCTACTAGATCAGTTCTCCGTGCATGATTTATGCTTTTCATCCCACCGAATTACGATACTAAATCACGTTTATGATTGCTCGCTCGCCGGATCGACAACTTCGTGAGATTTTCTGGGCTACGGGACGCGTACGTTTCACGCTCGCTGTGTCACAAGAACATCTGAGTCTTGATTTGTGCTGCAACAGGAAGGAAGGAACAGGTGTGGCAGCAACAGATTTTTACATCCATATCTCAGAAACTGCCAGTGCTGTTGCAATAAGCTGAATTCCGACATTTGCTTGTGACAGACATTTGTGGGAAAATATTCTCACCGGCAGACGTTCGGTAGATGAATCTGCTGACTTTTGGTGTTGATGTCTGGACACTGCGGGCTTTTCTCTTGCTTAATACATCCCACCCCATGAAATAAGACACTGTGCACAATGTGTTTGTCTGTTTAGTCTGACCTCAGGGTTACCACTACAAGAGGTAGCGCGCACAGCCCTTTTGCAGCTGAACCTCAAGCTTAAATCCAAGTATTTGCCCAGCTGTAAGCCTGTTTGCCTCCGACATGGCATGTGTTAACTGCTAATGAATGGAGCAATTAAAGCATCGTAATGCGTTAGGCTTACGTTGATGTCATCTGTGTGCCGTTGCCGCTGGTTGTCAGCCCCCTGGCAGGTCTACGCACCCTCATGTGGGTGAGGGTTAACGGCTGTGGCTGGCCAAGTTTCAATGGGCGAAGGGTGAATTTATGTTTGGGAAGGTTATTAAAAGGTCTGCCATGAGTGGGAGGCATTGTGCTGCCAGGAGGCTCTGGTAGTGAGTGGGTACTGAAGTGAGTGATGAGTAAGCCTCTCTGGATCCGCCTCCACATCCTCTTTACACATCCACTCACGTACAAATTGCTAAATAGGCAAGCAACCTTGCACTTCATACATATAGAAAAGTAACCAAAACCAGCAACGGAGCGCGCGACAGCCATCTAAACCTCAAAGGGAGAGCTGTTTCTTCCCCTTCCTCCGCTCCGCTGAGTGCCTGTGCGGGATCTGTCCTCACATGTTCATTGACTGGCATTGTAAGGACGCCTAAATGATGCGAGGCTGCCGCCTGCCGTAGTGTGATCAGCGGGCAGAGACAGATTACCGCACAGACCAGAGAACGGGAGAGAGACAGAACGAGGATGTCTCACTGACACCCCACAAAAGCTGTCACCGTGTTTATTTTTGACCCAGTATATATATATATTTTTTTTTTATCTTTTTCACTGTGTTCCTCAGATGCTCGCACGCCTTTTGGATGGTGGACTGATCCGCTGAATGTCAGGTATAGTTTTGATACTCTACCGTCTCTGTGTAAATGGTACTTGAGTCCCGCTGGAGGCTGCATGCTAGACATGTCATCAGCATGTCTCTGAACCAGCCAGTAGGAAAAGGACATCGCTGGGTAAATGTCACTTAGGATACCAGAGATAAACTAAGGTATGCAGTCATGTCAAGGGATCTTAATCTGTCATAAAATCCAAGCGCTGCCTCCCTTTTTGCAGAGAAATATGCTGTGGTTTTGTACATGCTTTAAAATGCCCATCATGTTTGTTTGGTATTCACATAGCTACATGGATTAAACACTTCTTGGCATGTGCTGCCTATTCTGGCTTCTGCTTCTCTGAAGTGTTTATCAGCTCTCATTCCTCACACAGAGGACCAGCGCCTTCCCACTTCAACTTAGAACATGCAGCTGCTGTTAAGTTGCCCACATAAGTTTGCAATTTAAATATGAGTGACAAGCAAAGGGAAACAGGGGTCGCAGGTGCCTGTCAGAGATGTTCTCATGAGGGTTTTGACGAACAGAAACGCTGACCGTTGGCCTGGTGGGGCTGACAGAACATTGCGGTCAGACATTGTGGTTTTGGAAAAAAAACCTGAAAGCCACAATGCGGCAGTCTTGAAATCATAGGGGAGTGAAATTGCCATCTCGAATTGGAATAAATTACAGGCAGGGTTTTAAAAATAGATTTACACACCCCTTTAAGCGGC